>MU226168.1:1050613-1067580 GCA_018584345.1 Thuja plicata
CCCTGGGACACATATGTTGGGGATCTTGGGGGGAAATTCTGCAACCCCTTGCACTATAACAAGATACCTGTTCGGAGGTAAATCGGGTGGGCTTCTATTTTAACAAGGTTGTATTCAGAATCCGTGGTGTCTCTCCAATCGATTTGTACGTGTGTGACTCACTTAAGAGCCTAATTGATCACGTTGGCTCCTTAGGGATATTCACTCGATCCAGACTATCATCAACACACCTCGCCCGAGCTTGGCTAGATATAGACGGAACTTTGGTTCGCGCCTTGTTTATATACCGGTCGGAAGGATTTCCCGGTTTGAGGTCGTCCTCCAAGGAAGAAGCGCATTCCCTGGACAGGCCTCTCTAAAAATAAAAGGTGTTTAATCTAACAGATTGTGCAAGCACACCAAACACGAAAGACACAAGGTAAATCGTTTATGCTCCAAAATTCAAGTGTGAACTAAGCTAAACCATTAAAGCATGAAACGTTTGATTTTAAGCCCCAAAATGTAAGTGTTTGTTTGCTTTTGTCCAATTTTATGCACCAAATTTGAAAGATTTGTGATTGCTTTGTTCAGTTTTAAACACCAAATTTGAAATGTTGTGTTTGTTTTGTCCAATTTTAATGCACCAAATTGAAAAGTTTGATTGATTGTTCAGTTTTAAGAGCACCAAAATGAAATATTGTGTTTGTGTTGTCCAATTTTAATGCACCAAAATAAAGTGTTATAAAGCGAAGAAATGGAGGTCAAAAGACGGAAGGGGGATGGGGTTTCCTGCGAAACAAGTTAGTATTCTTTGTCTTCCGAAAACCTGTCAAAAACCTGCAAAACACCTGTCAAGCTGCAAAAAAATAGAAAAACACCACTTGTGAAATTGGTTAGAGTTAATCAACCTGAAAAAGCAAACTGTAGAACCGGATACGATCTGAAAAGTTACCTGATACAACTTCGTATTCGGGATACGAGCCCATGCTCCCAGATACGACGATGTGCTGAACCAGTTGCGATGTTTTACCGTATACGATCCGGGAAATTCGGATACGATGCAAAATTTCTTCGATGCGATGGCGTATCCCGGATACGACCCTGTGCACCCAGGTGCGATTTTATGACGGAAACCTGTGTGTGTAAAATTGCCAAAAAATGTTAGAAATCAAGGCTTCTTCGAAAATCAAGCCCCACGGTGGGCGCCAGAAATGTGAGTGTGAAAATGGGTACCTGTTAGATTGACACAAACACTTCAATAGATCATTATTTTAGCACATGGGGTTAGTGAAAACACGAAAAACACATAAAACCCTCTAAAGTCGATCTATTGCCTTCTAACGTAGGAAGAGTATGACCACCAACATATCAACCCTCAGAATATGTTGATGAAACAGTGACCAATACAACCTATGTACGAAGGATTTAATTGAAAGCAAACTAAATGATGGAGCAAGCATGCATATAAACTATAAAAGATGAAATAACACTAACAATTAGTATTGAAATGAAATAGCTTATAAACCTAGCATGAAAATGGCAGCATAACAATGCAAAATTTATCTCTAAGGAAGGCTTATTTGCTCTCAAAACAGGCTTCTATTTATAGAAGAATGGGAGAGAGAGAGGGGGACAAGGTTCATTTATGAACCTGGAGGCCCAATAAATGAAAATGTAAGAGTCATTAATGCCCAAGGCATTAATGAGGCATGGGAGAGACATGGGCTTAGGGAATCTTTATTAATGAAGGTCATTAATAAGGCATGTGGGGGTGTAAGAGGGTTAAGGACTTTAAGAAAGTCCAGCTTGAGAAAGTGGACTTTCTCAAGTGGGTGGAGTTGCTAAGCATTCCTTAATGGAATGTGACAACATTAGGAAGTGTTTTAGAGAGAATTTAGGATTAAGATTAGTTTAGCATGGGTGAATGGGTTGAGAAGGGTTAGAACCCAGGGTAGAAGTGGTTGAGATGGGTTAGGTTAGGGTTTAAGGGAATATTAATAAATGAAATAAACTTATTTAAATCATTTAGAAATATAGTATTTAATTATTAAAACAAATAAATTGCTTTTTAATAATTAAGGGACTATAGCCATTTTAATTAAATTAATAGGCTAGGGGAATGGGTTGGATTGCAAGTGATTTATTTGATTTAGAGATTTATTTAATTCCTTCATATTAAATACTATAGCCATGTTTGATTTTGATTTGATCTGATTGGTCGATATTGATTTAAATTGTATGGCTATAATAGATAATATAAATCAGTGATAAAAATCACCTAGGACATTAAATTGATTCAAAGAATTATGCCAAGCAGTAACAGGGTCGTTTGGACATAACTCGAGGGTATGATCACACTTAGGGCAAATAGGGTCTATAGTTGCGACAAACCAAATTCAGGTGGTTACAGAAAGAATCGATATTAGGCTCCAACAAGCATTCCCTACCCACAATCACATCCATTTAGAGGATGTTCAATCATGCTCTTTGGTGACTTGGGACAACTACCACCAGTGAAAGACATCCCAATGTATGCTTCACATTCCTATGGGGGCACACTATGGTGTAACTTCACAATAATTGTATTCCTAAACAAAATATTTCAGCAAATTAGGGATAAGCCTATTCAAATTTAATTTCGTGCACTTATCTCAAATTTACAGAATACAACACCTACAATTGTAGATTGGTTGCTTCTAATGTCAGAGCCAGGTTCCATGCTCACCTCTAAAGAACAATCTATTTTTTATTGTCCACACATCCATTTACAACAAATGAGACAGTGTTGCTCCATAATAAACACATGTTTCTATCTTTAGCAATGCCAGTTGCCCTGTCCACTCTAAAGCAACGAAAGAGATTACCATGCTCAAATGAAGATTAAGAAAAACTTTAATCAAATATCCTCTTGTGCATTAGACATGAATTTATTCTATGTGAAAAATTGTGGGTTTAAACTAGACTTTCCAATGGTGCACTTGGACAAGTTAAAGAAATTGTATACAGTGATAATGAAAAGCCACCTTGGCTTCCCTTGTTTGTTGTTATTGAATTTAAAAACTACATAGGGCCAACATGGGACCAAAACAACCCAACAAATATGATTATAACCCTAATGAGTCATGGTATCCACCATTAAATACTACTAAAAATGGCTTGGGCCTTGAGAATACACAAATCATAAGGGCTTACACTTCAGAGATCAACTATTGACATCAACAACATTGATCAACAAGGCTTGACATTCACAATCATTTCTAGAGTTTATGAACTTGCAAGCCTCTGCATCCACCCCGCATTCACATTCAAAAGATATGCACACATGCAACAAAGTGTGCATGTTGGTCGCTGTAAAGAAGAGGAGACATGCTTGACAACACTATCATAGGCAAATTCTCAAACCATAACATATTAGTTGCAAGAATTGCAAGTTTGTTTCATTGTTTTCTTTAACCCAATTTCCATTCTCACTTGACTGACAAAAATTTCAACCAATTGGAAACAATACATATATTTATTAAATTTTACTCTCTTCATGTACTTCATTTTTTAATAGATGTCTTTTACAACTTCCCACCAATGTATTATTTACTACTAACAAATAGTTTATTCCATAATTTCTTCTCCCATTGTATGCAATGTTTCAAAGCTTTTCTCTCTACAAAGTTGCCTCTAATCTTCCAATCTATTGAATATTCATCATAGATTTCCATGACAATATTTTAATAGTGGAGATACAAAATTAGTGTCCACATTGTCAAGTATTTTATTTCTCAACTGTAATGTGTATACGAGCCCACTGAAGTCATTCTTGTTGAACATCTGGTATACTGAGAGGGGAGGGTTGAATCAGTATACCCTTGAAAAATTTAAACATTTAAGTTGTCCACATAACATATTTCACACTTTGTAGAAAACAATAGAACATAAAGTAAACAACACATCAACACATAACACTAGATTTTTTTTGTAAAAACCCAAGATGGGTAAAACCATAGAGAGGGTTAACTCTCAAGTATTAAGTAACCAATTATTAATACAAAGTGTGGCTCACTGTTGGTTGGCTCACTGCCCTAAATAAAAAATTATATAATAGTAAGAAGTACAAAATCAAACTGATAGGAGTGCATCACGGTATGTACTGAGCACAATTCTCGCTGAGGTACCAAAATCCTTCTTTACCAGTAATGAATCATATACAACAGTTTTCTATTTACATCAACAGTTCACATATATAAATCATTATACATTTTCACTATAACAACATCTATGTTAAACTGTTGAGATCACTAAAGATATATATCATCATCGGTATGCCTTCCTTTCATGTCGGTTCAAGTGATCGATTTTGGTTGAGACCCAAAAGATAAAACAATGTGATCAATTGAAGCGTATAAATGCAGGTGGTCATAAAAAAAAAATTTCTTGCACTTGACCATATAAAGATCTAGACCAAAATGCCTATACACCATGGTAAAATTGAGGTTAATACTATTAATGTCATTGTCGGTGAACTATAAAACTAGACCAATACATGTAACAGTAAGAATTTTTTACCGAAATGACCAGAGTGTTGTCATAAATGATAAATGAAAAATTGGGGTAACTTAACAATCTCTCCATTTGTAATTGATGGCAAACCAAAATTTCAAAACATTTCCTTAATTGTATCACAACAAAAAAAAATTGAAACTGTGAAATATTCAAAAACTCCCCCTAAGAGGGCCAACCCTATTTTTGTCTCCTTCTTTTTTTTTTCAAAACTTTTGTTGGAACATTTTTGTTTATTGCATATTTACTCCTTTACTCCCCCTTTTTGTATCCATAAAAAAATGGGGCTAGAAAATGTAAAGAAACTATATACATATGCATAAAACAAAGAAACTTACAATTGGAGGAACTCAGGTATCACCAGTGTGAATATACTCAAATGTATGCTTCAACTTGTGAAGCTCAAAAATCCACTTGTCTTTGTTATTGTTCCATTTATTGATAGCTTGTGCAAGAAGGTATATGTGAATACAAATTATTGCAAGCAAATCTTCACCACTTTCTATGGAAGTCAGATCAGAGAGAGTGATTGGTTATGCATAAAGTATTGCCTTACTAATAGAAGAGATGCATGGGGCTTACATATCTTGAATATCTCCTAAAGGAACAATGATATCCTCTCTCTACTGCTATAAAGAAAAGAATAACTTTTGCAACTACTCCAATGAAGATCTAGCAATACCATCTAAGTATTTTGATAATTTTATGACTTGGATGCTTTCCAGATGGACAATTCTATAACATCAATCTCCCATTTGATCTTCTCAATGGCCTCGGGCCATTACAAGGTATACTCATACAACAAGTTTCCATCTTCAAGAAACTCTCATCCTTCCCAAATAAGGGCTGAAGATCATCAAAATATTTGTCACACTTGCCTTTAAGCTCTAATAGAAGCTTATGCTTTGTTTCCTCTTCTTTCATTTGAATTTGATTATCTATAGAAGTTGTCAATACCTTAACAAAGTTCACAAGTGTTCTGCATTTCTCTTTTGCCTTGCAGGACAGATCAACTAAACATAGGGGAACAATGCTCTAAAGAGAAGAAATGGTTTCCTCAATGAGCTCTTCATTTTCCTCTGATTCTCTGAGTAACTCTTCCTGAACTAAAACTGAGATAGACTGACCTATCTGAAACTTTTGTTAAGGGTAACCTTCTTGGAATCAATATACAATTTGGAAGTAGTGATGGGTTGTATCATGAGAGGTGAAGGAATAAAATTCCTCAAATTTTTTAGGAGCAACTACCGATATCCTCTTTTCGGTTAATAACCTCTATCTCAGGCTCTATATTTTCCTTCTTCTCTAAAGTAGTTTGTACAACGTTGTTAGTAGAAATAGACTTTGAGACAATTTCTTCTTTTCTAACTATTTTCTCTTTTCCTTTCCCCTATGTTCCTTTTTCCTTTTCTTTCGTGTCTTCTTTATCTTCTGATCTAACTTCTCCTCTATGTTCCTCAACCTTTTCTTCTTGAATCTCCTTAATGACTACAGATGGTCCTACTAGAGATTTATCTTTCACCGGAGAGAAAGATAGCTCTACATGTGGAGGATTTTGATCTAAGCTATATACATCCTCATCATTAAACTTGAAATGAGATCTTCTCTGCATGGTTTTGAAGGAGTCATAATATCATCATATGATAACATGTTTAGTTGGCCAACCAAGGTGGTCAACTCGCTTATAAGACCTTGTTTTAACTTAACTGCTTCAAATTTCCTATCCATGAGCATATGTGTTCTTTTCCTTGTTCTTTCAGCAATGTCTTTTGCAATTGAAGAAAATTATAATAAATACTCCATAGTTAAGTGTACTCAAGTTGGAGTAGTATTGGAATGGGTGACCTCCTGGGAATTCCTGGTGCTTCACCTCTGTGAGCATCACCTAGATCCAATGGGTGCTAAGTATTCCATTCATTATCATGAGATATGGGTTGATGTGAACCACTATTCATGAAACATGGGTCAATGAGTTTGACTAAAAAAAACTACATAGTTAAATCTTGATAGAAATATCACAATTTGAATTGCTATGGAAAATATCTCATACTTATTAATTGACAAGCTTAAGGGACTTTCTAATGAATGATTCATAAGGCACAACACTTTCTGAAGGTTTTGCAAATTGCGTTGCAAGAAAAGTGGGTTTAACCATGGAGGAAACTCCATAGTTAAGTGCGCTTGAGCTGGAGTAGTACTGGTATGGGTGACCTCCAGGGAAGTCTCGATGCTTCACCTCTACGAGCATCACCTATATTCAATGAGTGCTAAGTGTTCCATTCATTATCATGATATATGGGTTCATGTGAAATACTACTCATGAAACATGGGTCAATGAGTTTGACTAAAAAAAAATACATAGTTAAATCCTAATAGTAACATCATAATATATATATATCGTGTTACCTACAACAGTGCACACTTCATCCAAAGTTTCCACAGAGATGTCATCATCAATCTTTCTTCCATTCTTATTTTATGCAACTCATTTCATAATGATTCTAGTATTTTATTTCCATATTTGTCAATATCTACATCTAATTTAGCTCCATAATGTATGAATGCTTCAATAATAACTTTCTTTTCTTTAGGGGAAGCAAGATCATACAACTTGCCTACTTCATTTCTACCACTATATGCTAAAATATCAAATAATATTTTTGGATCAAGGGGATCCAAACATACCTCTTTTTGTTTTTCCTTCTTGTCTTTCTTCTTACACACACTAATCCTGAATTGTTCTTTGGCTGAGCCACCGTCAAATTCAATCTGTTCATCTGATTCATTTCCTGAATCCACAATAACCAGATCAAATTTGGTGTTCTTTGCTTTACTTGCCTTCGCCTTCTTAGAGGTTACGAGAGCATAGATGCTCTTCTTTATTTTCCCATAGGGACTATCTTTTTTAGTCTTTTCTATTTTTATAATCGAAGGAGAGGAAATAGATAAAGTTGTATCGGAGGGGTTGCCAATAGAGATGTGTGTGATTCTCCTAAGAGCAACATGTTCTTCTTCCATAAGAGCTCCTTGAGATCTAACCTCCTTCATAACCTTATCAACATTATTTTGAATATTCTTTGCTACTTTCTTGTTGTAAATCCCCATTGATTTTTCTTGTGCAGTGTCGAATCTCTCCTTTGAGGTGTCAATATGACTAGCGAGAAGTATCTTTGCATAGTTCTCAACCAATTCTTTAAAAAATTCATAACCAAGCGTTGTTACCCATTACATTCTTGGTTGGACTACGTGCATTATGCAATTGTTAGTCGTGACAATGAAAGTAATATCATCTTTGTACTTTCTAATAACCGATTTAGGGATCTTTTCCTTGTTATGCATCTTATACTGCAGAATTGTGAAAAATTTAGTGAATGCATATCTCTATCAAGATCTTCCTTATATCTTCTTAACCATTTTGCAATTTGGTGAGCCACCAGAGTGTCTGAAGACCAGTGAACACATCCATTTCCAGGTACAGTGCTAGAGAAATAAAATAATAAACATATTGCCAATGTTCTGAATCAGAACACAACATTCTTTCTGTTTGTCTTAACTAACTATAAGTTCTCAATAAATTTATCCTTGATGAGCTCACACAAATTGTAGTCAACGTCATTCAAAACCATATTATGAGCTACAAAGACTATCGTAGCCGAAATGGAATTTTCTCTGGTTGAGTAATAAACCTTATTCCCAATGACTTGAGTTGCATACCTTATTGTTGGGTTTCGTATTAGATTGTTCGAAAGTGATCTTTTGTCATATACTGTCTGTCTAAGTTCCTCAACATCTTTCACTTTCACAGATTTGTTTTTTGGTATAATGCTGGTATCATTAGTCCTGTTACAATCTTCACTACCTCCTTGGTCAACAAGTGACAATCATCTAGCCACATGAATGTGTCATGGAATCAGCTAATCACCATTCTTATCCATTTTTCATCACCATAAAAATTAGGGAAATCATTCCAAACATTCAACTTTTTATCGACTAAAACCCTAAACTCTAGTTTGATCTTTCCATCTTTGGTAGCTAATTCTTTGTGCCACAAATTAACCGATTTGAAATGATCAAATTCATCTAGCTTACACTTCAAGTGAATTCTTACATCTTTGGCAGGAACAACATCGTACGAAATTTGTGACAAACAACCTAACATGTCATTTTTGGTGGAGATGTTCAGAATAGGTTTGACCTCAGTTTGAGGTTTGGTGGATGCATCAACTAAAACTTGAGTGGATGGACCAACTATTGAAGAAAAAGGTAAATGAAAGCTACTGAGAAAAATACCTTAGAAACCGGTTGAAAACCCTGATATTGAAAGCCCTAGCTCACAATTGCTCTTCTTTTCACCTTATCTCTTATGAGAATTATTTTCACATTATGAGGTAAAATGACTTGATAATGTCGTATTTAAAGTATAACCTTGAGAAAGATGCCCTTAATTTGTATTTAATGTGTTGTTGACCCACTACAACTGCTTTCACCAAAGTGAATATTCCTTTATTTTTTTTACCGAAGTACTCCCTGTTAGAGTAGATTTGTCATGTTTATAACTCTTTCATATCTAGCAAGATAGGAGACAAACATAATAAATTTCTCCCCTTGAAAAGAAGTTGCAAGACCGCTAATTATCAGAACCTATTTCAATACCGAAACTAGAGATCAACCGTCACTCTTCTTTATCTAGATTTTTGTCATTTCTTCTTTGACTTCTTCTTTATTTATCCTCTTTGTCAATTTAGACTGCTTAACATCAGGTGATTTGTAGAATTTGGCTATATGTCTGAATTTGTTGCATTTAAAACATTGGTTGACCTACTTCTCTTGTCTTGACCTGTGCTAGTTAGCCTTGTGTCCATATGCATAATATGTATAACAATAGCTAGTAAACTTATACCTTTGATTAGGTTTCTACATTGATTTGCCTTATGACCATAGATATTACAGTTAAAATGCTTATTAGTAAAAGGTCTATTATTTCGATTCAACATATTTGTACAATTACTACTTTATGCCCCAACTTATTGTAATCGAAACAATAACCATTAAAAGAATAATGTTTCATACTTACCCGAGATTTTACCAAAACCTTACCTTTGTCCATTTGATCAGGTGAAGTCCTATCTTTGGATACCAGAATTGGTTCTTCTTCTTTAGATTTGCTGTGAGAGCATTCATCAGTTTCTCATCCAAGTCCTTTCTTATCTGTCAGAGATCTTTGAATATTCAGTATTTCATCTAATTTCTCCAAACTAGATTTGACTCTTTCCTCGCTCTTCTTGGTTTCTTCTTGATTTGACTTAAGCGTCTTGACTTCTTGTTCCAACATTTTTTACATTCATCAGATTTGCTTTTCATCACATTATTCAGATGCATTTTGATCTTTTCATCCTCTTCACTTTTGTCTCTTAGATCGATGATGCTTTCATTTGCTCGATTGAGTTCATTACTTACTTCCTTATGTATTGTCTTGAACTTTCCGATATGCTCTTTTAACTTTCGGATACAGTCATTTGCCATTCGAAATTTTTTCTGATAAGGCTTTGTTCTCATCTTCAACTAATTCCAAATCTTTATAAAAAAATATAGACTCATTCTCATCCACGGTGGATGTGTTGTAAAATGATCAACCTCCTAGATCTCCTTTGAGCGGTTAGACTCTTCCAAAGGAACTAGCTTTGATACCAATTGTTGAACATCCGGTATACTGAGAGGGGAGGGGTGAATCAATATACCCTTGAAAAATTTAAAATATTTAAGTAGCCATCCACATAACATATTTCACACTTTGTAGAAAACAATAGAACACAAAGTAAATAACACAACAACACGTAACACCAAATTTTTTCATGGAAATCCAAGATGAGAAAAACCATAAAGAGGGTTAACTCTCAAGTATTAACTAACCGACTAACTAATACAAAGGGTGACTCACTGTCGATGTGGCTCACTGCTGATTGGGCTCACTGCCCCCAAATACAAAAGTGTTTAATATTATGAAGTACAAAATTGAACTGATAAGAGTGCATCAAGGTATGCACATAGCAGAATTCTCGCTGAGGTGTCAAAATCGTTCTTTACTAATAACGAAGCATACACAACAGTTCACTATTTACATCAATAGTTCGCATATACAGATCATTATACATTTTCACTCTAACAACATCTATGTTAAACTGCTGAAATCACCAAATATATATATTGCCATCAGTATGACTTCCTTTCATGTTAGCTGAAGGGATCGGTGTCGGCTGAGATCCAAAAGATAAAACAATGTGATCAACCTAAGCGTGTAAATGCAATCGGTCGCAATGAAAATGTTTCTTGCACTTGACCATATAAAGGTCTGGACCAAAATACCTATAGACCATGGTAAACTTGAGGTTGTTACCGTTAATGCCGCTGTCAGTGAACTATAGAACTAGACCAATATATGTAATGATAAGAAAGATGTACCAAAATGACTAGAGTGCTGTCATCAATGACAACCGAAAAATCAGGATAACCTAACAATTCTTACACTTCTGTAATGTCTACTTCAAATATGTACAAAATATAGACCAAAAAAATGCCGACCTCCCCTCCCACATTTCTAGGGTGTACCCATTGCACACTAAGATGGGATTGCTAGTATGTATAACAACCACTACCTATATAGACATCAAGTACAATTACTAAATATATATCTCTTACAACTATAATAGCCATAATTCTTCTAGGTTGGAAATAATTTTAATCGCAAAAAATACCGTCAAAACCCTAGAAACACACATAGAAGCTATATGTAAGGCATCGGCGTTTAACAATCGTGTTATTTTGGAGCAGAGGTGAGCGGCGGCGAGGAGCAGTTTGTCATCAATACAGACAGGAGCAATGGTATTCTCATAATCGTTTCTTCTGTTTATTTCCTCTACGTGCTGAGCATTGCTCTTCTATATAGTTTCTGATTTGTAGGGTTTTAATAATTGATGGCTGTGAAAAACGGTTGGATTCTGGTTCCCTTCTTTTTATATATTCCTTTCAAGTCTACGAGTGAGCCGAGCAGAACAAAATATGGGAAATTACATATGTCCTGGTCGAGCAATTTGCCTACTAAATGCTTAGGCGGTGTGTTTTTATACTGACTCAGTTAATCGTTGTGGTCTCGGGGTATCTCAATGTTTGCATACATAATTAAGCAAATATTCTGCTGCTTTAGTTTTGAAATGTATTTTCTTGGAAATATTTAAATGGCTGGCGTTGCGGAATGTTTGATATAGGATTATCAGATCTACCGCGGTTGGAGTCTTGAGCAGTTTTATACGCAGATTTACAGAAACTTAGTTTGCGGATTTTTTATACGGCGGCAAGTTATGGTAATGCTACACAAATCTTCAGTTTCATGTTAAGGTAATGATGGGCGCGGAGTGTTTTTGTCACGATTTAGTGGGGATTTAGCGTAATGCTATAGGTATTTGGAAGGAGTCACCTTTCCTGCAAGCTGGAATAAATAAATGACGATATCCAAGCTCCTGCAGCAATACTGCTTTCACTGTAAAGCTTCCAAATACAACTATGTACTATAAATTTAAGGCCTCGATAATGTTTAATAATTATAGGGGATATTTTTGCAAGTTTCTGATCACACTTCCCGGTCAATCATGGAATAAAAGTGCTATTATAAAATTATAAATTTAAGCTCCCTATCTCATGCATTCAATCAGCCCATTTTTAATGTATAACACTGCACATTCGAAGGTGTCCTGTAATGATTCCAAAGAAACCTATGTACTATAAATTTAAGGCTTCCACAATGTTTACTAATGCTAAAGGATTTTCTGGAAGTGTCGGATCACACTCTTTGGCTGATCATGGGATGACAAGGCTATTATAAAATTTAAAATTTAAGATTCCTAGCTCATGCCTTCAATCTTCCCCTTGTTACTGTCTGATACTTGTAAATTAGAAGGTGACCAGTAGTCACGTTTACTCCTAGCTGATTTGTGGTAAATTAACAGCGTGTAAGAGCCAGATCAAGATTTCTAGGAATAGAAGTATGATTTAGAAACTATCTACATATTGTCGTACACACAAATTATGTAGTTCATTTATGATCCTTGCCAAAGGAGAGTCACCAACTTAAAAAGGTGATACCTTTTTTTTGGAGTAGTCACTAATCACTACATCGGTGTGAGGAATGCTTCTGGGAAGATTGACAATTGTGGCGGGGTTGTTTGAAGAATTGTTCTGAACTAGATCATTTTGTTTATGTAATGTTATGTACATGAAATCTCTTGTCATATGTATAGTATGAGTGAGTGCCATATAAATGGGGAGCCCCTACTCTTCGTTTCTACCTGCCGACAAAGGAAAAAATGTCCCTCCTAATTTGAATCTCCACCCTCACATTCCATTGTGACACATTGCCAGGGAAAGACCTACCACCAATAGGGCCTTTTCAAGAGGTCTAAGTACAGCCATTAACTAGATAGGGGCAAAGCAAGTCAACCACCCTTTAGTCTCTGAATCCATCCACCCTTCAGTCTTCGAATCCATCCACTAGCCAAGGGGGTGAAGTGAGGTTTATGCAGGCAATGTGATGAGTCTCCCACAACCCTCATCCTTTTAAATTGGGAATGGCACTCAAAAGAAAGAAGGTAGTGGGTCAGTGAAGTGATGCTGCTGGTATATATGTCATATGTTTGATGTCACATACGTAATAGAGGCTAGAGTCACAAGAACACATCTACATTTTGTATGCAATACCCTTTCTACCTGAGGTATGTTCGTGCTCTTTTGATCTCTATGAGCCTAGCCTCCTCTTTTTGTAAAAGTGATGCTTTAAATTCTCCAGTCAAGTTCGCCTTCTCTGGGGGTTATCCTTCAATTAATAGGATGCAGCTTCCATGCTCTCCAAGGTCAATCTCCAGGTCCATCCAATTGGTGATATATAATTCATGGAAAGGTTATGCTCTTATTTGTTTTTTTTCACTTTATCTTCCAATTCTGGATGAATTGGATAACTATTTCGTATAGGGCTCATTGCTTTCTCTCATTGTGAAGGTTTAGGGGAATACTGGAGGTTTCCCTGCCTTAAGTTGAAGGTTTCAGTAGAACAACACAACAACCAATGAAAGGACCTAGCCATGAGTCACATTGCTGGTTGGTAGAAATTTGTAGGCAATTTAAGAATTCCTAGTTTTTGTATAATATATGTGGGTAGCTCATTCGTAACTCTTAGATTTCTCAATTGTTGTGTTTACTGCATTTTTGGGTCTCTCAGCCACTTTCAAGACATGATTTATCCTCATTTTTTTGTCAAAACATGACCAAGCTACGAGGAGACGACCAGGGAGAAAGTAACTTTAAAAATAAAAAAATAAAACCCTAAGCAATTCTATGAGAGCCGACCTGATTTGAGAGTAGAACGATTTATTTAGGATAATAAAGAAATTAAGAGGGTTGACCCATGATAAAATGTCGCCTCCTTTCAAGGAAAGGTAACATATAGTATAATTGAGGATTTGTGAGATAGAGTTGAGGAAAGAAATGGAGGAAAATATTCTAAGTTGAAGAGCAGACATAAGCAAAGATAAATCATAAACAGAAACATCGATAATAATTTAAGAGGCGGTGACCACCTTTGTTATCTATAACAATGATAATGAGTAATGATGAATGCAACATGAAAAATGTCAACAAACATCAAACTCTTGACAACTATCCTTAACCTGCTTAAAGTAGTGACTAAAACAATAACTACTAGTAAAAGTGGTGATAACAATTGTAACGTCCTAAATTGTAAGCACTTACAATTTTGCTCCTTTGTTAGGCCCTATTTTAGTGCCCAAGGCTTCCAGGACCGTTATGCTTGATTACATCTCAATTTTGTACACATTTTTGGAATCCTCATATGAAAATTGACCCTTGATTAAAATTTGAGCCTTTTTTGTGTCATAAAAGGTAACCTGAGATGTACGGGTTGAAAAAATCACCCTTGCATTGGGACATGCCCCTTACGCACTAACTTGGGCCCAAATTTGAATTGCAGTTTGGTGTTTTAATTTCAAACGGGATTTTAAATCCTTAGTTGGCTTTCTTGGACTTTTTGATCCCCGAAATGACTAGTAAACATATAAATACAAGGCTACCTCCCTCATCTTGGCAAGGATCAAGATCTCATATCAATTAAGGCAATCAATCACAAACATTCAAGTAATCAATCATTCAAGGAGTTGTCAAGTCAAATTCAAGCCTCAAACATGGAAGATATGGAGAAATGTTTAGATCCTAGCATGTGTTAAGGCATTCATGCTCTTCCTATCCTAGATCCAAGGTTAAGACTTCTTAAAGACAACTTTTAAAGCATCTTCATGAGCAATTTAACTCTTGTGAAGGTATAACATCTTGTCAAGCCTCTGCTACTAACAACGTGCATTTTCCTTGAGCAATTTCAATTCAATTTCAAGGTTAATTCCTAAATAGGAGTTCGACTGAGGCAACCCCCCTTCTCCCAACATTTTTCTCATTTTATTGTGTGCAGGTGACAGGTGGCGGAGTTTTAGATCCGGATTTAGGAAGGCATAACAATCTGCTTCATATCGTGGGTTTCTTCATCAACTTTTGGTAGAGCAAGGGCGTCTGCCACAAGTAGGGGCGATTTTAGTTGCCCTGTTTTGCACAAGTTGCCTCTGACCAACAAATCTGTCTGGAACTTTTTGTGCAAGTCAGTGGCTTTGTCTGCTTCTCAGATTTGGTTCGGGAATTTGCATATTAGTTTGTTTGTTGTCTGTATGCGTAGATTACCTCTATTGCATCCTATTTCATATCCCTCATTCCAAATTTAATCAATCTTTCTACTCTTAGTGAAGGGATAAAATCTCACACCGATTCAATGCTTGAGTTCCCTTAAGCCTAGTGGGTACTTTCCCCTTACTAATATAATGAATGGAAGATGGAATTTGGGATTGTGATGTTTCGCACCTTGTTTGATCATCCTAGTGAACACTCATTCCATCCACCCATTTTTCAACATTAGAACAATTAGAAACAAGTCTGGTCCTTTATAAGGTGCAATTAAGAAGCACATTTAAAATATCTATTAAGAGATGTCATTTATTATTAGTGCCCATTCATTGAAGCGACATGACTCTTTTACTACAAAGGATAAGGATTCACGGAAGACATTGAACCAAGGATCACAAGCACTGATTCATAAGAGCAGTTCAGTTCATCAGATGAGCAATCAGGCACATAGCTGTATCAGACCAGAGATTACTATTTATTGCAGGCTATAGGATTCCTCTTCAATGGTGGTATGCATGAGATATATGCTTAGTATGCATGATGAAGTTGTTATCCAACATACTATTTCTTAAGTGAATCGCTAACTTTCTAGATTTTTAATTTATTCATTTATTCTCCTAAGGAAACAATCAAACATGGTAAAGTTAGGAAAGGAGTACAAGTGGGACAAATTGTTATGAGATCCTCTTCTAAGTCCGCTGCCTCATGGTGGTGAAAGATAGTCCCTTGAGGCCAAGGGGGCACAAGGATGCCCCTCCATTGGGCTTAGAAGGAAATGACTGCTTCAGACACCCTATTGTAGTTTCCTCAAACCTTTACCTTGGTGGTTCATTATGATAAGGAACTCTAATCATAGGAAGGAGGATAAGGTTGGTAATGGAAGAGGGGAACGGCTATGGATTCATACACACTCACATGGCTGGCTTGTTGGATTCGTGGAGTCTCATCAGAGCAAAATGCATTTTGTCTTATAGTGTTGTTTATTTGATTAGTGCACAACTACACTTGTTTAGCTATCTATATTGTTTATTCATCTTAGGAAGTAAATCAGAGATTGAATTGTTTAGATTGTAGAGATTTGAGCAACCGATTTGTTAAGCATTGTATTTGTTGCAGGTCAATCTTCTAACATTCAAAATTGTCAGACAAGGTTTAAATGTAAAATTCCTGTAGAGTTAGCCCAATTCTATGTTAGTGATTTTGTTTTCGTATGGTGTTCCATGTTCTTTTTATAGAAGTTTTTTATTGTGTTATAGCCTGATAAATTAAGCTAATACTTGTTTACATCAATCATTGTCTGTAATCGTCATGCCTGGAGAAGCTGGAGAAGGATATGGACACATTGTTGCTAATTTGAATATTGTTTTGTTATAGTATTGAACTACGCCTTTCTTGAATTATGATAACTGTGCAAAGATTATTTAGGCTTCTTTTTTTTGTAGGCTTTTGTCAGCTGTAATTAGTCTTGGGCATATTTTTATCTATGTGTTTTCTCCTCTGAGATATTCAATTTTGTTTCAAGGTTCTTTGTATTTTATTTCAGACTTGTGACTAGTTTGATTAATTAATGAGGGTCATGCTCTCATCTGTTTTCTGTGAACTAGTTGGATTCTTTAAGGTCTCTGGAATCAACTGCCATATTTCAATTT
>MU226168.1:1068454-1082360 GCA_018584345.1 Thuja plicata
GAGGCTAATGGGAATGCTTCAAGATTTCTATATTTTTTGAGTGTTGAATTATAATTATATACTTTATTCCATTTACCTCAATGTCCACTTTGTTGATTATGGTTTTGCAGCACACCAAGTGCCGTTACAGTGCGCAGCACTATAAGGAGGTTGAGAGAGCAGATAGAAGGCTGATCCTCATAATATTTCCTAAATTTCATTTTCTTGTATTTCGGTTAGGAAGTAATCACAGACATTGAAGAAAATGTAGTTGAAGAGCAGATTTTCTTAATTTGAGGAACGAGATGGTCATTCTCTTCAAGTTAATTCATCAAATTTGCCTCCAATTTTTGATCTGTTAAGACCATGCACTTATTTATTCTGCTCTGGACTGCTACCTATTATACCTCAAACACCTAAATGTGTTGTAAACTTGTAAGTAGAAATACACTGCAGAAAAATTATTAGAGCTCTAAAAGTAAATAGAATTTAATTTGTAGTGCTATGCAGGCGATCATCTCCAAAGTAATCAGTTCATAGAACTTTTTGAAAATGTATGCCTATCTTCAAGCCTGCTTAAAACTGGTTTAAGCATAGCCAAAAAAATCCATGCCCAAATACAGTGGATTGAAAGTCTAAAGAAAAATCTATGTTTGCATACAAGTATTGTTAAAATATTTTAAGAAAACAACTCTCGTAATCATCCTGAAATTTGTAGGTGAATATGGAAACATCCTAACATCTTGTATGCTACTATCACTTATCATAGCATTCTTAATAGGATTTTGATGGGAATGTCTATTATGGGCTTCTTAGGAAGCATGGTGGTAGGATTTTTTGTTGAATGTTAACGTCATAAACAAATGGCAATCCTTTATTTTCTTCTGCAAGTCAAATGGTCCTTGATGTGCAGTCTTTTGCATCAAGAAGATTCTGATGCATTGTTTGAACATTGCACAGAGATTGTGCGCTTTTGGTGCTATATTTCAACATATTAAATTGTTGCCATCAATAGAGATGTGTTGTGATCAGCCATGATAAAAGATGCTAATCAGTAATGAAAATGTTGTCTATGATTACAGCAAATGGTCATTGTGGATGATCAGATTTTTTGTTAGAGACGGAAGACCATATGTGCCTTATTTTTATTGTGCTTTAGTTGTACGTTAATTGTACCCAGTAGGGTTTCATTGCTTGAGTTAAGGTTGACATGGTTACCTATGATTACAGCCTATGGTCATGCTGGATGATTAGAGTTTTTGTTAGAGATGCAAGACCGTTTGTCCCCTATTTTAATTGTGCTTTAGTTGTACTGAGTAGGGTTCCATTGCTCGAGTTAAGCTTGACATTGGTACCTATGATTACAGCATATGGTCATGCGGGATGATCAGATTTTTTGTTTTTTACACAAGACCATTTGTTCCTTATTTTAATTGTGCTTTAATTGTACCTAGTAGGGTTCCATTGCTTGTTGACATTGTTCAATGTTACCTATAGTTAATATATTTATACAAAATTATTAGGTTGATACCAAAGTGTCCAGAGACATTGATACCTTTAAATGAGTTTACTTTGCCCTGTAGGAGATGTTTGAAGTGATCGGTTGAAAGCAAAGAAAATGAACTAGATTGTTCCAAGTGTAGTTGACAAGAAGCAATACAGAAGTGTGCTCAACTTAAGAGTTGTATGATGTATTCAAAGGTAGTTTCTGTGGATGTTGCTAGACATGCCTCTAGTCATTGATATTTCTTGGTATTATTTCAATGTTTATTCTGTACCCACCTCATTTAAGCGATCAGGTAGTTTGGTTGTATTCTTTGACGTTGCAAGACATGCCCCTGGACAATTGATATATCTTGGTATTTTTTCAACCTTTATTATTGTGCCCAGTTCATTGATGCTATCTGGTAGTTTTGTTGTACCCTTTGATGTTGCAAGTCATGCCCGTGGTCAGTTGATATATCTTGGTACTATTTCAAGGTTTCTCCCATGCCCAGCTCATTGTTGCAATAAGGTAGCTTGGCTGTACTCTTTGTGGTTGTAACGAGTTCACCGAGTTGGAATTTTGTGTATTGTATAGGCTTTAGTTATATGTGAAACTCTGGACTTGTAGTTTGGTTGTACGGTGTGGAGGCCTATCAACAGAACGTCTGTCTACTGTTTTTAAGGGAATGGTATTATCTTCTTTTTCCCATGGAATGAGCCAGAGCAATTTGAGTTGCCTTCTTTGATCACTTAGAAGATTAGAAAAGCAATTGTTTGCATTAGTGTTTTCAGAGTAGAAGTTCTGCAACCAATTGAAGTTTTCATAAATGCTCTTCTTCAGGACTTTTGCCAGTCTCTAGTTGGGTATTACAGGACACTCTTATTTTCTGATTGGTAAAGGTGGGACTGACCTGCAATTTTGTATTTATTTTTAAACAGATCTACTATCAGTTCTAGATTCCTCCCACATATATGCATATTCCGTCTACTCTTGCTAATATGTCAAAAAATTACTTATTCTGTACACTACTTGTCACCCACGTGTAACAAAATTTATGGTCTACGTCGCTGAGTACAAATCGATACTTATGATGCCTTTTCATGGCAAAGTGTTTAAACTATTGCCTGATTTTATCAACAAATTTTTCAAAATTTATCACAAAAAATCTTGAAAATAAACCATTGTCATCCCTAACAGTAATCCTGTTCACCGAATTTCAGTCTCATGGTTTTTTTGGTTGTGGGCTCATCTTTTGCAACCTGAGATATCTTGGCCTCCTTGTCTTCGGAATTACAACAAATCAGAAAGTAATGGAGCGGAGGTGTAAACTCTGCCACATGGGGCCAAACACTATTCGTTGTTCATTCTATCAACAAGTCTTTTTTCTCCAATGACCAAGATGTTGTTTCAGAAGGTCCAAGGTTTCCTTTTGAAGCCACACCATAGTTTATTTTAATCCAGCCTTCTTTAAGTGCATACCCAATCCACATTTTTTATTTTTACATGAAGATGGGTTAATGGTTTCAAACAAACATCCCATAAACTGTAATTATTAATTATTTACAAGCTGTTATAATCTTTGTATTTTAATTTTTAATTAATAATTACAATAAATGGTACATTTTGATGCGTAGAAATTGCCCCAAGTGATTTGGACTGACTGCTTAATTGATACATGGAACATAACTTGTTGAGCATTTGTATTGTACCCAAATGATGATGCACCCATTTTAAATAAGCCACAAATTTGAAAGAAGCAAGAAGCGATTGAAATGCCAAGAAGAGGACTTTGTTGGTACAAACCAAAAAAGTAGTGAAAAATTATATCCAAACAACTAAAAAACGTTATTTGATTTAACTGATATCTTTGTTCAACCTTCATGATCCATCATTAGGGTGAGATAGTTAAATAAGAGAGAAACGGCGGGTCATGAAATTTGATTCAAAACACTAATGATAAAATATTCATATACAAAATACTAATGATAAAATATTCATATATTCAAATTCAAGAATATGAGATAAATTGTTATTATGGATTGGAAACCATTTTTGACTAATATGATGAAATTTATAACCATTTTGACAAATATATAGGTTATTAGATTTTTTCATGAGGTAACGATTTCTAGGTAGATTCTCTAGTGTGAAGCTTGTTCTAGCCCATGCGGCAAGACAATTTGTCATATGAACAAAAGTGATTAGCTTGAGTATAGAAGGTAAACAAAGGTGTTCTTTAGGGAATATCCCAAGTATTCAAATATAATGGTGATGAGAGTTTGTTATGTAATCAATTTTCTTGAATGTAAATTCTCAAGACGAATAACCCAAGCTTCCATATGGTTTATTGAAATTGATACATATAAAAGAAAAATGGAACCAAACAAATACATTGTTAGTTTGCTTGATCTTTGTAGGGTTGGTAGTACTTGGCTTGTCTTGAGAGGAACTATTAGGGTTGATTTTAAAAAGCATATTGGAGGGGTCCATTTACTAGACTTGTTCACTGATGTAGATGTTTGTTAGGTAGAGCTTAATCTAAGATAGAGATCTATGGAGATAAGATCAATAGCTTGTAAAACCCTTTGATTAGAAATTGATAATTGCTTAATGACAACACACTTGTTACTATGGTTTCAGTTGAAGAGTCTACACTCTTTTCTCAAATTGCAATAAAGATTTTGATGTACTAAGGCGGTTGGTTGATCATGTTTGCTAGAGAGTTAAGGGCACAACAATCTCCCTAGTGGTTTTGAGGATGGTGTTGGTGCAGGGCAATTGATCTATATTAGCCTAGACCTTAATCAAAGTAGTAGAGATATTTATGAAGCCTAGATACCCAAGGCAAATCCACATTAGGAAAAAAACACTAAATTCTTCCTTACTGAAAAAGAATATGCCAATTTTAAATTGATTGAACATCAATTGTTATTTCATGCATCTAAACCTTAGATCATTAGCAACAACATTTAATAATCTTTGCTTATTCATTAAGTAGCATATTAAAGATTAACAAATTACACACCCCCACAAGTAAACATCACATTTATGTAGAAGTGTAGAAATGTAGATACTATGATTGAGATGCAACTCACATAGTATCACTAGCATGTATTTAATCAATCACCAACTTCTCTTATCTTGCAGTCACACACAACTACATATACAAAAGAACCTAGATCAACCATATATATGCATTACAATGATAACCTATGACATAAATTCAAAATCCACAACTTGGCCACAAGAAGATTCCTTAATTAAACATGCAATAGGCCGAAAATCCCACACATTACTCTAGAAGAGAGGAGACGCTATGTGCTTCCCAAAGTAGACTATTTGCACCCAAACAAAATTCACACACTTCTTTTGATAGCTACATGTTACAATCTTCTGGCGTATCAATACGAAACTTCAGCATTGTCGATTGTCATTGAACCACTTTGTTACCTCCAACTTTCCATCTACAAAAGATTAGCAAGAATATAAGGATAGTGAAACATGAATCACCCCTTGTCTCTCCTTACAAGCCATGCCATCAATGTGGTAGAATGTGGAACAAACATGTTGCGAATGTAAATGCAATGTTTGAGCCATAGACCTTGGAAACATATCACAACTTCTTTTGGATTACTTTCAATAATTGGAATAGATGTAAATTGCCAACTTATAACAATATTCAAGAGATCTGCTCACCAGTTTTGCTACAAGCCTCTGAGAACATCAAAAGACAAGACATGAAGCATGTAATTGCCAATTTTAAATGTATTCGAATATCAATTATTATTTCATGCAACTCAACCTAAGTTTATTAGTTGTAACATTTTACTAATATGTCCTTAATCAACAAGTAGCATATCCAAGATGAACATAAACTTACATCCGCATAAGTAAAGACCAGATTTACAGGCAAATCTAGAAGGGAAAACCACAATGAAAATAGCTTCGTGGATCTTTTGCCTAAATCCAGCCTCACATGAAATATGAATATAATAAGGGATTTACTTCAAGTCTAAAGATTTCTCACACACTAATTTCTCATAAGATTTATTAGATGTAAATTGCTAACTTATGATATTATGTAAATTGCTAACTTAAGAAGTGGAATGACATTTAATTCTCCACTTCTTTCTAACTCCTGAAACTCTTTGGCATCAATGACAACATATGAAACTCTTTGGCATCAATGACAACATATGTTCAACAATCTCCCCTTTTGTCATTTGTGACAAAAAACAAAATGTTATAAGAACATGAACAAAAATAACACTTGTCTGAAACTCCCCTATGTGATACAAATGACACACATCTGTGTTCTCTTCTCTCAGGCATTTTGATATCCTTTCTTTCCATTTGACATTAATGGAAAAGATCGACGATCTTTCTCCCTTTGGGCCTATTATCTCCATCATTTTGCATTCTAAGATCATCTACAAAATCAATAAGTCCCCTTGCAATTGAGAGTCAAAAGTCCCTCTCAATTTGTGCTTCCTCTCGATTCAAGAGAACAAAACCACCACTCCCAACTTGTTCCTGAGATACTCAAATGTCTCGTTTTTTGTGACAATGTGCAATTTTCTTCTTAGTCTCAACATATTCCAACTTCACTTCTTTGTTTGCAATGATACTTAATTGCAATATGTTTTTTATTTGAATGCATCACTAGATTCTTTAAAATATTTATGGCCCTTGTATTGTAACAAATAAATAGAAATGGACTTATCAAGCTCTACTGTCACCTCCTTCACGTTTTGCTTCATCCATAGAACTTGAGTGCAATTGAAATTGTTGCAATGTACTTAGCTTTTGTTGTAGACATGGATACTGAACCCTTCTTTTTTTCTAAACCAAGACACAAGACTATTACCAAGAAGGAAAGCTCTACCACTTGTACCCTTCTGGTCATCTATGCTAATGGCCTAATCTGCATCAATGTATGTAGTCAAATTGAACTTTTCACTATTGATATACCAGAAACAAAAATATAGTGTTTCCTAAAACATATTCACCATTCCTACTGCTTTTTTGGTATCAATAAGGATATAATTTATGCCTTGAAGTCTCAAATTTGAGCACAATTTCATATGAAGGAGTTAGGAGCTTCCATATATGTTTTTGACATTGAGATATAAAGTGATAACACAAATAAAAATAATTTGTTAGGCTAGACCAAGTATGTGAAGTGAGTGTTGGAGAGATTCAACATGACAACATACTAGCCATTGTATGTTCCTTTTTAAAAGGGAATAAGATTAGATGTAGAGTAGTTTCTAACTTCACCCATTGAGATGGAGAAAAAGCATCAAGTTCCGTATGCTAACATTGTTGGATCTTGTAAAACCTATTTTTCACATAATAAAAAACATTGTTGGATCTTGATGTATGTTCTAATTTGTACTAGATTAGACATTGTCCTAGCAATGGAAAAAAAATGCTTATTGGTATGTAGCTAATAAGTTCTTTAGATATTTTCAAGATTCCTCTAAGTACTTTGCTTTTTTATCATAGCGATTCTATGAGGAGCCAATTCTTAGCGAATATTTAGGGATTTATGTATTCAAATTCAATAGGTGATATCAAAAGAAAATTATGTGCCAATGCTTACATTTTCACTTTATACAATAGTGCTATATATTAAATGATAAAGAATGTGGATGTGATCACTTTGTTTATTACAGAAGCTAAGGAGATGGTAGTTATTCATGCATATAAAGAGACCATCTAGCTTAGATAACATGTTTAGATGTGGAGCAAAGTCGAGTTATTAAAGCTCCATGCATAATTCAAATAACCATATGTCTAGGAAAGAACTTCAAGGTTGTTCTACATAGGTTTTGCAATTTCTCAAGATAAAATCTCTATGAGCTCTATATTTTTCAAAAATTCCACAACCAACATTCTAAATCAAAAGTTACGGCCTTCAAAAGTTGAGTCTCCCAAATTAGAGTTATAAAAATATTTATAAAATATAAAATAATTGTCAAAATAAACTACACTTGTTGGCCAACTTTGAGTTATATTATGATATATCATAATGCATATTTGAATAGAGATAATGGGGCCAAACTTAGCACCCAAGTTAGTGAGTAGATTATAATGAATATATGATAAGTGTAAGGAATGTGTTATTTTTTAAAGAAAATTTATAACAATAAAAACCATTTCCACATAACTCTCTAAAGAGAAGAATACTGAAAATATGTATTCAAATTCCATCATGCAAAAGAATAATCAACATGTGACAAGATAACATTAGATGTATCATAAGAGAACTCTCTAAAAGAAAAATACCTCCAAAAACACCCACACAACTCAATGAATTATCTCAAGATCAAGATGACAATATATTTATAGAGTATGTAAAGCTTTTGAAACAACAAGTACTCTAGTTGCATTCCTCCATGCGAAAAAGAGAGGGAAACATGTAGCCACACACCCATATCTCTTCTTACCCACATTTAACCTATATGAGATGCTAAATTCAACCATATTTAATACATAAACGTTCCACAAGCCAACCTTGACAACTATACATGTGATTTATTTCATAAAGATAAGATTGCACAAAACCACTAAGAGGTGATACATAAACCATGCACCTTAAAAACATGATCTCACTAAACTATGATCCCAAATTAAATATCTAATGCTAATTTTTCTCACTATTAAAGTTTTTTTTTACTATAACACCCACATTAAATGTTTATCTTAATGTCCCATACAACATAAAGTTTCCCCAAGAATGCCTAACTCATATGGTATCTACATCTTTAAGACACATGAAAATTAAAAATTTATTTTTATATTATTAGCATTATTACTATGCAAGGTGTATAAAATACCTTTTTTCGAACAATTTTTTACCTATGATCTTGTCTTGGGATTTGGAGGCTAGGTTTCTAACTAGGATTTTGAGTGTAATAATTTGAGTGGTTTTAACTCATTGTAATTTGTTGGTAAACATATTTGTCACTACGAGTGCTTCTTCAAAATTGACTCTGTTTGCCTTGTGAGAAGTGACAATCGTGCCAACAGTTGGAGAGATTGCAACTAGATCACGATCTAATCACTATCTTCCTCTGCGTTTAAGAGAGACAACTCCCTCGTATGATAGGAGTATTTGATATTTTCTGAGTACTTTTCACCTGAAAGTAGAAAAAGAAGACAAAACTAAACTAAAAGAAATAGATGACAAAAACCCCAATAATAGACATACAAATTGTTAGAGTAATAAGTTATTCCACTTATTAATTAAATCATTTTGATTTAATTGTTAAGTCACTTATTATCTCTAGTTCACTTAAGCTAAACTTTAGGCATATAATAATTAATTTTATTACTAATTATTATCATGTAACCTAGAGTTTCCCTTTTTAGGGTTTTGATCACCTTTTTATAAGGTTTGATCTCTTTGCTTTTTTGTAATTGAAATTGTAATCGATATTGTAATCAATTATGATTGATCTTGAATCATCGTGTATTTTGTATTATATTATTGAATCAATTGAGGATGTTTCCTCTTCCACAGATTTGATGTTTCTGGCCTCCATAGCTTTTGTTTCTCTCTTTCTGTGACAGATGTTTGCATGTAGCTGATTCTTGGGAGCCGTGGGGTTGTGTTTTTCATCAACTCCAATATGGTATTAGATCTCCAGATCTTCATGCCCTTGTTCTCTTCATGAGAGATTTGGCCTTGTTCTTCAAATCTGTGTTTTTCGAGAGGTTTTTATCTTAGATTTTGGTGGATTTGGGGGAAGTTATTTTTCAGAGCACTATGGGCAAAAAATGACATCACAGTTGAGTCTGGAAGGCCCCAAAACCCTGATTTTCATATAAGGCACGTCCAATTTGGATACAGTTGAAATTTGGGCCCTCTTTTTTGCATGCACAACCTTGGCACACTTTTCGAGGAAAAAATCACCTTAGTTTTCACGCCACCTCAGTTTCCATGCTGCCTCTTTTTTCACGCCTGTACGGCTGGCGGAGAGAGAGAATCAATTTTTTTTGCATGTCAAAGGGTTTTTGGTGGGGCCCACCTAGCTATCGAGCCTAGAGCTCACCGCTGCAAGTTCCGTGCTCGCCACCTAGTGGCCGCTCACCACCGGCCCACCGCCTGATTTCTCCCCCAGCGCACCACCATCGTCCGGGGAGCCATCGAGAGCCACTAGGCTCTCTTTTTTTTTGCTTTCCAAGGATACTGTCGGTCTTTTGCTCATACCTAGAGCAAACAGAGGCATTTTTTGGTGAACGAGATATTGTCGGAAAGGTGTTTCTTAGCCCAACCTAAGTTTTAGGGTTTGGTTTCCTGATTTTTCCATTTTGGAGCTATTTTTTCTAGTCAAAGTCAAGGTTCTTTTTTGCACTCTGGGAGCCATATTTTGCTCATCCAGACTCCATTTTTTGACTTCCACATGGCATTGGAAAGCTGGTTTTGTGCTCTATATAATTTTATGGGTCTCACACCTAGAAAATTCTCTAGTTAATTTTTATTCAATTTTTTCATTTTTGCAATATGGTGGTTATCTTGGTTGTTTAAGGTCTTGGGATCGTTTTCCTTTGTCAAGTGAGTGTTCCTTCCACGACATTAGGCTCATGATGTGTGTCAAGAGAGTGTTTCCTCCACGACACCATCCTTTATATGTTCTTGTACTTTATATTACACTTTTTATGTTCCTAGTTCTTCATCATGCAGTTATTCTTGACAGTTTGGTTCAGTGTACCTGTCATGCCTCTCCTTGCTCAGCATTATGGGGTATCTCCTATTGGTTCTAATGCTTCCTTGGTTCGATCAAGTGATCTATGTATTCACAATTTGTTCCTATGTACTAGGCGGATGCAATGGCTGGGTACCTATGCATTTCGGTGAGATGGATCATTTACCATATGGACACTATTTCATTCCTATTTTAGAGGCATCCTTCCATCTTCGATTGATCATCTCTTCAGACTTTGTTTACAATATTTTTTACTTGATCATGTTCTATTACAGTGGAGGTTCCAACAGTTATTCTTTGATAATGTTTGCAACTTCATGCTTTAGAGGTGTTCTACATGTTCTTCTTTTGTTCCTATTTTATGTGACATTCTCTAGTTTGGAGGCTTCTTCAGTCCTTCACTAGGCTTCATCTCTTTTCGGAGAAGGGTTTTTCCCACTGGATTTTCTCCTTTTCTCTTATTTACAAAGATTTTTTGTACTTGGGTACCTGATCAAACCTTGTTGCCAGGACCCATTTCCTACTTTTAGTAGTTGTTTCTAGGTTTTAGCTACTCCCTAAGTTCATCTTGGGGGGGGGGGGGGGGGGGGGGGNGGGGTGTTAGAGTAATAAGTTATTCCATTTATTAATTAAATAATTTTGATTTAATTGCTAAGTTACTTATTATCTCTAGTTCACTTAAGCTAAACTTTAGGCATTTAATAATTAATTCTATTAAATTAATTATTATCATGCAACCTAGAGTTTCCCTTTTTAGGGTTTTGATCACCTTTTATGAGGTTTGATCTCTTTGCGTTTTGTAATTGATATTGTAATCAATTCTGATTGATCTTGAATCATAGTGTATTTTATATTCTATTATTGAATCAATTGAGGATGTTTCCTCTTTCACAAATTTGCTGTTTCTTGCCTCCATAGGTTTTGCTTCTCTCTTTCTGTGATAGTTGTTTGGATGTAGGTGATTCTTGGGAGCTGCAGGGTTGTGTTTTCATCAAGTCCAATACAAATACCATATGAGATTCCCAAAGGACAACACATTACAAAGGGTTTTAAATGTGAGATAAGTTGGATATGTCAAATCGATGAAAGAAAGGAAACATGTTTCAACATACGAGGAAACAAGTAACCTCAACATTTCCTAACCGAGATACCAGGGTGTGACCATGCTTTATCTTTTACATATATCCAAAGTACTTAAAGGGATTATCAATTTAACATACGAGAAATTGATAACAATAACTAGAAAACACACTTAAGACAAGCAAATCAAATGCATTCTTGGTTATTATTTTGAAAATATACATGTTCAAAAACCTTCAAGTACGAAGTATGATCATAACAGTTCTCAATAAGTCTCTCTACACAATTCGGATAGAGTTTCTCCTCTATCAAAAAGTCCCCCCTATTACATTGCAAAGCCTTGTACTATTTATAACCTCTCTTTGATAATCAACTTGTAACCACTTAGCACAACCACCTAACCACTTTTTGTAACTTCCCATTTACAAACATGTTAGGATTGATCTATCTTTTACAAACATTAAGCCCAAAATCAATCATTAGTTACAATAATGACATAAGTCACTTATACAAAAAAAGAATTTGAACTATGTAACTTTAAATAAATGCAAGCTCCAATTTTGCTGAGGTGAGCCATGCATTTCCTAAGCGCCTTTCCTTTTTGTAGAAATTCATTATCACCTCTTTTATACCCTTTTGATCGAAAATAATTCATTTTCCTCTATCCTTTGATAAGAATTTGATTTGAACATGATGTGGACCATTCTAGCCTTGGGATGGGGAATTTGAAGGATGCAACCCATTGACAATATCGAGCAATCAAAGCATTCATTATGTGCATTCTACTCTTCACTTTAAGTATTTTTCCATTAACACCAACATTTCCTTAGCGTTCATCTTTAACCACCTTGTGCATCTTGATCACCATCTTCCAAAAATATTTATTATTGCAAAACATCTTGCCTATTCTACACGCTTACCCCAATGGTAGTACATGTAGGCATCTTTTAGTCGAAGATTGTTGGTAGCGACGTAATTCGTCAAATGAGATAATTGTTGATCACGTGCATACTCAAACATCTATCTTTCTCATGTCGTGGAAGATCCTCTTTTTCCATATTTTGGAAGTGCAACATTTCATGAGATAACATTGAGGCATGTTATCCAATTGTTTATATGCCTTATCCATGTCCCCACATTAAATTTGACCAATGCATTTCTAAATGTAATATCTGACAATTATGCCAACTGATATGCTTTGATATATGTCCATGTCAGTCGCAAAGCTCTCATTTAATTGCAGCCGGGTGCTAACAAATGTTGACGACATTGGTACTATTTGTGCCATTAGATTTTCTTGAAAGTTTGTAAAACTGTCTTTGATAAACCAATTTTGTGCATATCCTGTAGTTATTGCATGTGATGTAATCTCTTTGAAGAATTTTGTCGAATGGAATGCATGTTCCTTGCCAACAATACCACATTTTGCAGACACATTTCCTTATATTTTGATGGATACTCATAGTTTCTCCCCCGAGGTTTCTAATTTGGTGCGGGCACAGAGGATGATAACCAATTGTCCATGTTTCATTCTTTTGGTGCATTAGCAAAGGTGGCGCCATTCTGCCGTGAGCATGGAGGATGCCGGTGATTGTTCACAAACCTTCTCTTTGTTTTTCTCGATTGTTCCCAAAGCCATTTTACTAATAAAATGGAGTTTTATAACCGTTTTAGAATTGATTGCAATAAACGATTCGTTTCCAAAGGGAAAAGAATCGATATTTTAGAAAAATTAGAAAACTTTTTCTAATTGCCTATGAAAATATTATTATTACGCCGTAGGCGTTTCCTTTGAACACACTTGGGCAAAATAATCTGATCAACGACTGGAGGTGCTGGAGATGGCAATGACTGCCATTGAAGTCATCTGGCCCATTAATCACTTTTCACCAGCTGTCTGTCTCCAGCTGTCCGTCCCCAGCTCCAGCTGTCCGTCCCCAACTGTCTGTCCTTACGGTAGATAGGACATTCTGGAAGATGAAGAGATGAAAAGGCATGTTCCTGCGATGTGCTGTGTGTACCCAACATGTTGGTTAGTTGCCGCCCTTCCAGCCGCCACCTGCCACCATTCTAGATTCACCTACGTGTTGGACCTACACGTCTTCCCCCTCCCTACTTACATCGTTCCCCTCCTCCCTTGTTTCACCACGAACAGTTCTTCTACCACCCCTTGCAGTGTAATTTCTAATCTTTACTCTACTTTAGCGTCCGTATGAAAGCAAGACCTTTGAACGAATTTTCTCCGTTCACTGTTTCTATTTTGGCACAGGAAGGGACGATGCTGGCAAAGGTTGTAGAATTTGGCTTTACACTTGACAATTGCATTTGCCTGAAAGTTTCTAAAGCCTTTTTTATCAAGTCCATTATGTGCATATCCCGCAACCATTGCAGTCTATGAGTACACATTTCTTTGAGGCATCGTGACAAAAAATTCTCATGCCTTGTCTATGCTTCCACATTTTGCCAATATTGTATGTAGATGCACTCGGCTGCACCAATCTAGCTGACTCTGTTTTACTCCTCTCTTACCTGTCCCATAAACAATGTCAGCACTCATCACATTTCAATATTAAAATACTCGCTACTTATATGTCAGCCAAAAATTCATACTTTCCATCCTCTGCATTTGTAAAGTCCAAATCAAAAC
>MU226168.1:1087032-1110259 GCA_018584345.1 Thuja plicata
TTTCACAACCTTTGACAAGGAGATCTAGAGAGGATGAGAGGAAGTGACAAACAAAGGGACAAATACTTAAATGACCTTTCCATAAATCTACGGCGTTCCCATTGCACACTAAGGTGCGATTGCTAGTAATAACTAACTAAGGAACATGTGAGAAACTTTGCCAACTTTTCTAAGTTGCCGAAGAGTGGATTGCAACACTTCATAGGTGAGAAGGCATTGGAGTGGCAAAATGGCTCTTCACAAAATCCTATCAAACCATTGAGCTTCATTGTTTATAATGGAGATTTTGCATGCATGTCGATAAAGGATTTTCAACTATAAACATTTGACAAATATCTCCATTCTCCTAGGCTGCGATGATTGTTCATAACATGGCTCGGAGCTTTGCTTATGCACTTGGACTAAATAGAGTTAATAAGTAGGGAAGTTGGAAAAGGTTGTTGTATTCAGTTTACACCCGCCACTTGCATTTGTCGAGAGTTTCTAAATCCCTTTCAATAATTTCATTTCATGCAAATTGACATTCAATGAGGTGACAAGTCTTTGAGATGGCGTCTCTGGGGCATTCGACAAACCGGGTTCTTTGTATACGACTCCTTATTTTACACGCATGTCAACTTGAGCATCTTCAAATCAAAACTTCTTGTCTTTCTGTGCGCTGGATGTCCAGAACGTATGTTGAGAGTTTTTTTTATCGTGGCGCGGGAAGGGGGAGGTCGGCTTTATACTCGCAACTTCAATTTACATAAAGATTCCCTTAAGCCCGTTTGGGTGCTGGAATACCAAATGCTGGATATAGTCAATTCTAGAAGATGTTACAATTCTAGAAGATACATATCCTGGAAATGATTTCCAGAATATGGGTTGGACTCATTTGGTTCACCAGGAAGATGACTGAGAAGATGCATAAATAATTTTAATTGTTTATTTCTTAATTTTTTTTGAATACAGTGTGTATGTGTGTATACACACACACACACACACATATATATTTGTGTGTGTGTGTGTATACACACACATACACACATGTGTGTCTACACACACATACACATATTTACACACTTATCATGTCACAGATCTGACGAGATATTAAATTTGCTTTTGTAAAAATTGGAATTGAAATTCGAAATTCTAATTCTACCTATTTGGGTGGAAGATGCATATGCCCATTTTGGAGCAAAATTGAAATTTCAAAATTCCAATTCCAGTTTATTTAGATGGACACAAACATAGAATTGACATCATCCACAATTAAATAATGCCAATTCCAATCAAATTCCAGCACCCAAACGGACCAACTTGCTTTTCAAATCTACATTCCCATTATCATGGTGCCATAAGATGGCATCTCAGATAAGACGTTCGGTCAAACAGTTCGATGCTTGTATATGCTTTGAAGGATGTCCATAATCTGTTGTAATGCCGTGACTTTTAATTGTAGCATTCTGTCAAATATATCAGTGTTTCAACAATGTATCACAACTTGTATGTATATCAATATGTTTTGATGCATATTTTCACCTTATCACAAAGCCTTATCTTGGCGCAACAAAGAAGCGGTTATCAGAGGCTCATGTCTGCCCATCTATATTTTCAACATTTCTGCAACTCTTACAACCATCACATTCCATAAAACAAAATGTCTGCCCTCTATCAAATACTTAATGTACTCTGTTTGCGCTTCCAGACTTGGCACGGGCAGGCACAATGCTGGCAAAAGGTTATTGAATCAATTTTACACCTGGAGCTTGTATTTGCTTGAAAATTGCTGAAACGATGTTTGAACTTTTGATGGAGGCAGAGTCCTACTAACTATATTTTCTCAAGAGTTTTCACGGGGTAGTTATTTTGGAGTTGGGGTTCGAGTTGGAATTCTTGAAATATCAAGAGGTTAAGATTATCGCATAATTATTTGACAAAAGTTAGGATTCTAATCTTTAACTTATTACAATTTAAGGTTGGGGAAAAAGTTAAAACGTTGACCAAGATGGAAAAAAGTTGACTCTTAACTTTCAAATCCTTTTGCTATGCTTCTTCACAATTTGAAATCCCAACCATTAACCCTTAACCCTTTCTTGAAAGCTAAGTTTGGGACCAAGTTGGGATATTGACGGAGAAGAATGAAATGTTGACCCTTAACTATTAACTTTTCTCAAAGTTAAGATTTTATTTTTGAATATTATATTTTTAACTTTTAAATAAATTTAAAATTAAAACATGAGCTTTAGGATAACATAACTTTTGACTCGCAGCTTCGAGTTGAGAAATTCGAAGTGCGCCATGAAGCTGACAACGAGCCAGAGAGTTTGGAGACACAAAACCACTAGGAATCCCATGAATTGTCATTTTTTTTCATGCTAAAAAATTAACACATTTTTTGATCATCTATGACTCCATAATAATAAGATTTTGAAAGTTTGACCAAAGGATCATGGAAAATATATGCAAGCATGCACACACATTGACCCAAAAATAACCTCAGACGTGACTGACAAAAAATTGAAAATTTGACTATTTTAAGAAACCACATCAACAACTGGCTCTAACAAGGACTGTAAGGGACATAGGAGGAACCCAAAATTTTAGTTGAGGATCAATGCGTTATCCATGGGAAATAGAGTCACAGAGGAGACAACATAAGGATTAACTGGAGAAACTCGAGGCAAGACAAAAATGAGACTAATGTGCAACAAAAACTTCTAATTGAAATATTTACATGGTAGGAACCCCTACCTCTGGAAACTCTAGTTGAGTTATGAAAACCCATTGACTAGCTGAGAAAAATAAGTGCCATGGCGACATAACAGGCGACCACCCAAGAGCACTTGTAAACTCAGTTGCAATCCCACTCTTTGAACTTTGGTTTTGAGATCTCTGGCATGCACAACTTCTCCCAACAGGGCAAAATATCCAAATAACCACGCCTCAGCAAAAAACATCTGAATTTAGGATCCACTATGCTTCCTTTTGCATTCTTATCAACATGGATTTCTTCCTGGGTGATCAATGAATAGGAATGTCTCTTCCACAAATAAAATCATCATCGGAATCCTTAAGACACAAAATTGGAATTAAAATGACATGAGATTCATCTTGAAACATATTTTCTTCATCTTCAAGCTTAGGTTGTATGCTTGTCTGGGAAACATTTGACGTCTCTTCTTCAAGCTCACTGGTATCAACCTGATCAAATATTTCTTCCTGATTATTAAAATTTGCACAATGTTGTCTTGATACATCCATGTGACCTTCTTCCTAAGAAGACATAACAACCTCATCTTCTTTTATGCATACAAGTTCAGGTGGATCCCTTATAACATTTTGATTGCAAGATGTTTTATTAGCAAGAGAATAAATCTTACACTCTTCCTTTCTCTTGATTTATTGCAATGTTTGAATTAAACATAGATGTCCCTTTTCAGGAGAAAGTTCCATATTGCCATATAATGTTTTTAAGAACTCAATTTGTTTTGGATCATTAAGAATTGGATTTATTTGGGAACCGGGTACAAGAAGTTGACTACTCTCCTCATCATTACTATTCATTACTGATTTAGATGAATGACACTCCTCAACAAAATATTCTTTATCTTTGCATGTAGAACCTCTTTCTAACAAAGATTTTGGATCATGGGAAAGAAACTCATAATCTTTTCCATATTTTTCTTCAATCTTTCGTAGAGTTTGAAGCAAGCAAGGATGAATCTTTCTAGGAACAAGCTTCATGCCACCATAAAAGCTCTTCAATAAATCCACTTGTATGGGTTCATCAAAAACTTGGTTCTTTTGATATGGAAAGTCTTCATCATCACTGCCACTTTCACTTTCTACTTTTCCTCAGTAGCAAACCATTGTTTCTGATTTCAAACTTTTAGATAGAGTCGTCAACCTTCGTTCTGGGGAAGGTACCTTAAGATTTTTGAGGAACAAAGAACACTGGCATTTCGATCCCTACCAGAGTCGCCAAAAATCTATTGGTAAACAAATTTGTCACAATGAGTGCTTCTTCCAAATCAACCCTATTTTCCCTGTGAGAAGTGACAACCATGCCAACAGTTGGAGAGATTGCAACTATCTTCCTCTGCATTTAAGAGGGGCAACTCCCTCGTATGATAGGGGTATTTGGTATTTTCTAAGTACTTTTCACCTAAAAGTACAAAAAGAAGACAAAATAAAACTAAAAGAAATAGATGGAAGAAACCCCAGTAGTAGACATACGAATACCATATGAGATTCCCAAAGGATAACAAATTACAAAGGGTTTTAAATGCAAGATAAGTTGGATATGTCAAATCGATGAAAGAAAGGAAACATGTTTCAACATACGAGGAAACAAGTAACCTCAACATTTCCTAACCGAGATACCAGGGTGTGAACATGCTTCATCTTTTACATATATCCAAAGTACTTAAAGGGATTATAAATTTAACATACAAGAAATCAATAACAATAACTAGAAAACACATTTAAGACAAATGAATCAAATGCATTCTTGGTTATTCTTTTAAAAACATACAAGCTCAAAAACCTTCATGTACGAAGTATGAACATAACAGTTCTCAATAAGTCTCTCTACACAATTCAGAAGAGCTTCTCCCCTATGCAAAAAGTCCCCCCTATTACATTGCAAAGCCTTGTATTTATATCCTCTCTTTGATAACCAACTTGCAACCACTTAGCACAACCACCTAACCACTTTTTGTAAATACCCATTTACAGACAAGTTAGGATTGATCTATCTTTTACAAACATTAAGCCCAAAATCAATCATTAGTTACAATAATGACACAAGTCACTTTTACAAAAAAAGAATTTAAACTATGTAGCTTTAAAGAAATGCAAGGTGCAATTTTGCTAAGATGAGCCCTGCATTTCCTAAGCGCCTTTCCTTTATGTAGAACTTCATTATCACCTCTTTGATAACCTTTTGATTGAAAACAATTCATTTTCCTCTATCCTTTGATAGGAATTTGATTTGAACATGATGTGGACCATTCTAGCCTTGGGATGGGGAATTTGAAGAATCCAACCCATTGACAATATCGAGCAATCAAAGCATTCATTATGTGCATTCTACTTTTCACTTTAAGCATTTTTTCATTAACACCAACAATATATGGTCATTTCCTTAGCATTCATCTTTATTGCCACCTTGTGCATCTTGATCACCATCTTCCAAAAATATTTATTATTGCAAAACATATTGCATATTCTACACGCTTACCTCCAATGGTAGTACATGTAGGCATCTCGTAGTCGAAGATTGTTGGTAGTGACGTAATGTGTAAAATGAGATAGTTGTTGATCACGTGCATAGTCGAACATCTATCTTTCTCATGTCGCGGAAGATCCTCTTATTCCATATTTTGGAAGTGCAACATTTCATGAGATAACATATCATTGAGGCATGTTATCCAATTGTTTATATGCCTTATCAATGCCCCCAAATTAATTTGACCAATGTATTTTCAAATGTAATATCTGACAACTATGCCAACTAATATGGTTTGATGCATGTCCATGTCTTTATCGCAAAGCTCTCATTTAATTGCAGCAGGGTGCTAACAAATGTCGACATTGGTACTATTTGTGCCATTAAATTTTCTTGAAAGTTTGTAAAACTATCTTTGATAAACCAATTTTGTGCATATCCTGTAGTTATTGCATGTGGTGTAATCTCTTCGAAGAATTCTGTCAAATGGAATGCATGTTCCTTGCCAACAATACCATATTTTGCAGACACATTTCCTTACATTTTGATGGATACTCATAGTCTCTCCCCTGAGGTTCCTAATTTGGTGCGCGCACAAAGGATGATAACAGGTTGTCCATGTTTCATTCTTTTGGTGCATTAGCAAAGGTGGCGCCATTCTGCCGTGAGCATCGAGGATGGCGGTGATTGTTGAACTGACTCACAAACCTTCTCTTTGTTTTTCTTGATTGTTCCCAAAGCCATTTTACTGATTCTTTTCCAAAGGGAAAAGAATCGATATTTTAGAAAACTTAGAAAACTTCTTCTAAGTGCCGATGAAAATATTATAATAACTAACTCGGGAACACATGAGAAACTTTGCCAAATTTTCTAAGTTGGCGTGGAGTGGATTGCAACACTTCATAGGTGAGAAGGTATCAGAGCCAAAATGGCTCTTCACAAAATTCTATCAAACCATTCAGCTTCATTGTGTATAATGGAGATTTTGCATGCATGTTGATAAAGGATTTTCAACTATAATCATTTGAAAAATATCTCCATTCTCCTAGGTTGCGATGACTCTTCATAACCTGGCTCGGAGCTTTGCTTATGCACTTGGACTAAATAGAGTTAATAAGAAGGGAAGTTGGAAAAGGATTTTGAATTCAGTTTACACCCGCCACTTGCATTTGTCGAAAGTTTCTAAATCCCTTTCAAAAATTCTATTTCATGCAAATTGACATTCCATGAGGTGACAATTCTTTGAGATGGCATCTCTGGGGCATTCGACAAACCCAGTTCTTTGTATACGACTCCACATTTTACATGCATGTCAACTTGAGCATCTTCAAATCAAAACTAATTGTCCTTTTGTGCGCTGGATGTCTAGAACGTATGTTGAGTTTTTTTATGATGGCATGGGCAGGGGGAGGTCGGCTTTATGCTCCAACTTGAATTTACATAAAGATTCCCTTGGGCCTGTTTGGCAGCAGGAATACCATATCCTAGATATGGCCAATTCAGGGAGATGCTGCATATTCAAGAAGATGCTTATCCTCAAAATGAAATCCGGAATATGGTCTGACCCGTTTGGTTCACTCGAAAGATGAATGAAAAGATGCTTAAGGAATTTTAATTCTTTATTTTTTAATTTCTTTGAATATATTGTGTATATATGTGTATATATACACACATGCACACATGTGTATATATACATACATACATGTGTGTATATACACATGTATATATACATGTGTATATATATACACACATGTGTATATGTGTATACAGATATACACACATACATACATACACATATACACACATTTGTGTACATATACACACATACACACATACATGTGTGTGTATACACACATGTGTGTATATACACATACAAGTGTGTATCCATGTATACACACATATACACACACCATACATGTGTGTATATATACACACATACATGTATGTATATATACACACATATGTATATATACACATATACATGTATGTATATACACACACATGTATATATACACATGTATATACACACATACATATACACACATGTATATATATACATCCTTATAGCAATATAATATACATCTTTATAGTCATGGATCCCACGAAATATTAAATTTGCTTTTGTAAAAATTGGAATTGGAATTCGAAATTCCAATTCCACCTATTTAGGTGGAAGATGATATTCCCATTTTGGGGGCAAAATGAGAATCTCAGAATTCCAATTCCATTTTTTTCCAAGGACCCAAACATGGAATCTGGTCCAATTCCTGTTGCCAAACGAGTCCTTAAAGCTTTTCAAAACTGCGTTCCCATTATCATGGCGCCATGAGATGGTATCTCAGATAAGACATTCGGTCAAACAGTTCGATGCCTGTATATACTTATATGCTTTGAAGGATGCCCATAATTTGTCTTGGAATAATGTATGGAAAGTAAGGCCATAGAGGGGAGGGGTGAATCAGTACTTATACAACTTTTAACTTAATACTTTAACTGATTAACTATAAACTTGTTGTTCATTGTTTACCAACTCTATTGCATTGAATTGAAAGTAATGTAAAGTATGCAATTCAAAACATTAAAACCATGAAAAATAAACTCATAACACAATGATTTTGGTTACGCAAAAATCCTTGGTTAGAGGACAAAACTGCGGTGGGGAAGATACCCACAACTTTCACTAATTGCAGTATGAAAGGTGCTCGGTTAGAGCTACAAAAGGTTTGCTACTTCTGATAGATTACTCGGTTAAGAGTATACAAGACTTATTAGGTCTACCTAGTTAGAGGATTTTACAATCTCTACACTTAGAGATGTACTTGGTTAAAGGATTTACAATAAAAAAGATATGTTAGGATCTACCCAGTGTTGGGATTTAACCTTCACAATACAATAGTATTTAAACTATGAAATGTCTGTGCTACTTTGCATCAAATACAAATGCTGATTTAGACTCTATGTGGTTTGATATATGCTACCTTAATCTGATCACTGTAACACTTCACTACTCTACTCTACTGTAGCTAAATCTGCTCAGTACTGCTTTGCTCTATGCTGTTCTCCCTCAATAACTCAATAACATCATTAACTCCTTCATTAACATCATTAACAACAACTCTATAACTCGTGAATCAATCCTTTATAAATATTAAATTTTAACCTCTTAATCCTGTGAGTTAGTTGGGAAATGATTATCCTGAACCGTTTGATTTTCTTTCTCGCTCGGTGACCGTGTCACTTTTACCTTGGTACTTGGTATTTTTCTTGGAAATATAAAACTCCCATTAACTGCTTGATCTATGCTTTAGATCTTTATCCTGAATTATCTCGATCATTGATTGTGTAACCAATTGTTATTAATACTTGTAGCAATGTAATTAATGCAATAACAATGCATTAAATGTGTCCTTATCACTTTTTGAATTGACTATCTGACTCAGTTACATATCCCTTATGACTCGGTTGTATGATCTCTCAGTGCTCGGTAAATAGCAACTCGGTGTAGTATATCCACTCGGTAACAAAATATGATCGATATACTTAGTTCTCAATTTCCTTTGCTTTGCCGACTGCATAATACTTTATGTCTTGACCAACTACCTCGGTGTGAATTACCGACTAGTCCCATATAAGACTTTCTACATTCACCGACTATTTTCTCCATGAATTCTGAATTTGACAAAACGAATGACAACAAAAATAACTTACATAGATAACAATCTCCCCCTTTGACATTAGTCATCAAAATGTGTAACTCCCCCTCGGTAGTTACTCCCTATACACTTTTCCTTCTCTTTTTATTTTTACTTTTCACATATATGATTTGTTTTTATTTTTCAATATCTCGTATATCTCCCTTTATCTCTTATACATAATATATCCCCCTTTTTTGACAAAAAATGCTACAACTATAGTCTAATTGTCTAAAAGATATTTATACCTTTGTTGAATGTTGGTCAATACAATCTCCCAAGTGTCTCGGTGAGTCTATAATACCACAATGTGCTTGGAGATATCTGCTGAAATGCCAATAAGACTGTCTAGAGTACTTACTACTGGAAACTTTACTAGCTCTTTGGCCTGCTTTAACTAGTTTTGCATCGTGGATGTGGGGTATGAGCAATGTTTGAAGTTTAATCAGTTCCAATTAGATCTTATTCTCTTCCTTCTTCAATGAAGCTTGAACTCCTAATAGTTCTTGTACTTTGGCATAAAATGTCTGGAATGATCCAGCCTCGAATGGTATAGCTTTTAGTTATTCTGTCAGCTCTTTCTCAACTTCAGTTTCCTTCTTTCTGATATCCTGGGTGAAATGTGAAAGAATACAAGATTTTTGAAATAATGAAATAATATAAGTAAGACAATTTTCAATTTCTTCACAGAACTCAGACAGAGTTATCTTATCCACTTCGTTTGCTTGAAGAAGTCCTTCCATTAGTTTCTGTTCCATTTTGTATTTTTGAATTTTTAACATGTATTCTGTCATATCCTTATTTGGTCCTTTGATTTGTTTGGTCAATTCACCAACTTGATTGAGTAGATTCTCTATTTCATTAATTTTGGCCTTGGGAACAATTGTTGAAAATATTTCCTTGACATCTTCAAGCATGGTAGCCTTTTTCCTCTTTGCAATTAGCTTACTCTGAGCTGTCTTTAAAGCTACTAACTCTAAGTATTTTTCTAAATAATTATGCTTCAGAGTACTAGGATCAACTTGGGGAATTATTGTTTGTTGTTCTAAGTTGATTGGCTTTCTATTCTTTGATTTCTTCTTACCTCCCATCATACTTTCATCAGTAGAAAGTTTTGAATGTGATGCCTTGCCTGCATCGGGTGACTCGGTATGAGTCTCAATAATGATTTCACCAATATTTTATTCTTCTTCTTTATGTTCTTCATGTATCTCTTCCTCTGTCAGCTCATCTGCTTTCTCATTAAGATTTGATTCCTATGGATTTTATTTCTATGTATCATGAACATTTGTTGTGTAGGTAGGTGCAATGTTCTGTTGCTAACCATCGATGTTGGTTGGTGGTACCAACTCGGTTTTCTTGTCTTGCTCGGTCTCGGTGGTCTGGGTTCCTTCTACCTTTTCTTTCTCTTTCCCCGTCTCAGTCTCCTTAAGTGCTTCTTGTGCAGTGTCAACTGTAATATCTAAATTTTTAGTGTAACGGAAGACTTGTGTCAATATCGGTTCATGACTGTGTAGTGGATCTAAATCAACATCCATACACTCGGTGTCCTTCACTTGAGTGTCCATAATATTCTCATCATTATGAAAATATTTTACAGGGCCCTCTTCTTCTATTATATCTTCAATAAGTATCTCTCCTTTGTCTAAAGTTAGATCAATTGGATCTTCATTGATAGTGGTTTCCTTGACATGATTAGATATGCTTCCTTGTTTATTTGTCTCTACCTCACCATACTGAGTGTTATCTAAGTTGTATATCTTTCTCCATTTTATTGTTGTATCCTTTTCTACAGATTCAATATCTCCATTCATTATCCTGAGGGCTCTTCCCTTGACAATGAATTGATTAGAATATATCTTCAATGCTTCTTTGATTTCTAATGGAGCAAGGTCAGGAATAGTATGAACTAATGACCTTTCTCTCATTTGCTTTTCAGTATTCATGGCATACTTCCATCTAGCAGTAATTTTATCATATAACTCCCATGGTATGTAATTACCAAGTTCAATTAGTGTGACTTTGTAGCTCAGTAGTGTTTCTACCACTGCATCTTCATTTTTCTTCTTGTCTACCTCATTTCTTTTCTCATACTTAGTCTGCCTGAAACCTCCAAATCCTCCGGATTTCTTTAATGATTCAAGAAAGTCATCTAGACTCTTTGGTACATTAGAAAAAATTTCTACAGGTACAGACTTATCTGCCTTATCAGATTCTGTGTCACTTTCCTTTCCAAGATTTAGTCTTCTTCTGGTATGTACAACTTGCCTTCCTCCTCTAGTTCATGCATATGTTCTACTTTTCAGTTGAACTATAGATCTCAGTTGCAGTCTTCTCTTTTGCTTGAAAAGATGACCTGGTGTTCCTTTTTGTTCTTCTGGTACTCGTTGAGGGTACTATTTCCAGCTTCTTATCAACTACAACAATAGCTTTGACATTACTAGTTTCATCTTCTCCTAGGGTTTCAGATAGATTGTCAATCATCTTCTCTATTTTCCTTTATGGCCTTAGGTATTACAATGTTTTTCTTTCTTTTCTCTTTTACTTCCTCATAAGTGCCATATCTCGGTGCTTTGGGATTATTGGGTTATGCCATTAGGGCTTCTATCTATTTTGACGCTTCACCAATATTAATTTCATATCCCATAGGTTCTATCCATTCTGCTCTATGTTCAACAAACTTTTTTATACATTCATTAGTGTCAACTTTAAAATAAATGCTGTCTTGATATTTCACAATCAATTGAGGTGGTATCCTTTACCTTTTGTGCATTATAGCTTGAAAATTTGTAAAATAATCATCCATTATAGTGTCAAATTTGTCACCTAAACTATATATGCACTCATTGATATGATATATGATAGGTCTGTCTGTCTTTCAAATTATATCACCAATTCAAGGGAAAGAGTTCTGAAAATAGAAAAATATGCATACCAATATTGAACTAAAATTTAGAGTATTGGTCTTTTCTTTTCGGATAGTATTCATGTTATCATCCAGTTGCTTCAAAAAATCTCACAAATATCAATTTTTAGCCCCTTCTTCACTATCTTGTATGCTAAGTCCACAATTCCGCATGGTACACAGTCCACTCTGGATGATTGAAATACTGTGTATGATAGAATGTTGCATGCATACCTCAGCTTGGGGTCTTCAACAGTAGATATCCACATTCCTCCGCCATCCCATAGTGCCTTTGTAAAATTGGTAAGTTTACCTCTTTCAATTTGTTTTACGGCCTTGGGTCTATCACCAATAGGTAATCCAGTAATGAGATGTAGTACATATTTTGTAATTTTGATCAATTCATCCAACCAAATGGTCTACATGTCTACTTGGCTGAGTACCGTTCTCACCCATTCATGTTTTAATACCATCGGTAGGTTCATTATGTGGGTCAGACGCTTCACTTCCAGGTGAGTGTGCTTGTCCTTCAATTTCTCATTTACACACAATTTACTGAATGATGCATCAATTTCTTCTTGACAAAGATCTTCAATCTTGCAATGTATAAAAGTCCGAACATCATCATTCAAAATTACTCGTGGAGGGATTGATGATAATGCTCTCATCATGTCTTTTTTTGATGCAATCGCTAGGCTCATCTTGTGCTTAGTAGATATAGATTTTGCATCCTTAACAAGTGTAGATTTCTGGATTCTCGATGTGATATCTCCTTAAGATAGGTTAAACACAAAATAGGGCATGATTGACTAGATATTACTTCACAAATTTAGCTTGGCAAGATAAATTAACCAGAAATGCTTCCAAAATGCTCTTAAATGATTCAGAAATACCTCTTGTATCGTTCAGTGGATGCTAGAAATGATCGCCTTGCAACGTGTTTCAAATGCTCTAAAAAATGGTAAGTTCAGTTGAGATACAAATTGCCCTATTTATAGATTTTCCTTGATTAGGGTTTCTAATGACTATTATTTTTTGCAATAAATTCTTTACTGAGTCTGTTTTGTCTTATTCACCGACTATGCAGTGTCTTTGCTTAACCGAATAAATGAAAATAACTATACACAATATTTCAATCTCACAACTTATCCAAATACATCTTAATATGCTAATATGGATCTTAAATCTAATACTTTGGAATTGAAATAAGATTTTAATAGGTTTTCAGTCCCTACATACCTCTCACCAATTAGGTGGAGCTCGGTGCAACCAACTTGGTAGAGATGGTGCAGTTTGTGCTTCTGGATTATGTCCCTTAATCCTGAGTCTTTTTCCTCCAGGTTTTGTTCATTTGTTCTCAAATTTCCTTGACAGTAGTAGGGGATTTTACTTCAGATTCATCTTTGGTCGGTGCATCACCTCGGTCTCTACAATTCCTTGCAAGGTGTCCTACCTTATGACAATGAAAACATGCCATGCTAGGATTTCTCCATGGTCTTCTATAGAAATACTTGGTGATTTACCTTTCCTTCTCCTGTAGACATTAGCAGTATGTCCAGGATTCCCACAATAATTGCAACTTGGCTTCTTTTATCTCGGTGGGGATGCAGTACTTTCATCTCTTTGTGCTTTTTATGATTCTCCTTTCTCGGTGGTGATGTTCTCTTTGAATCTAATACCTGTTTTGTCATTTCTTTGTTTCTGATTCTTGAATTGTTGATCCAGAGAGTTCAATGCTTCTTTGTTTATTTTTAGTATTGCATTTGCATCTTTCTTATCTTTTAGTCTTTGTTTCATTCTTTCAATTCCAGCTTTCAGTGCTTGATTCTCAAATTCTTTTATGGTGTTGTCTTGATTTGCACTCAGAAGTTGATCAACCATGTCATAGTGAACTTGTGTCTTTCTCCAATAGCTTCATCTCAACTTGTCTTTTATCATCTTCTGCCATTTTCTTTTCATCTTCAAAAATCCTTTTTCCTTCAATCAATTTGGTCATTCTTATCATGCTGGTTTCAAGATCGATCTTCATTAGGTCCAACTTCTTGGTAAGTGTATCATTCTTTTCCAGTAGTTCTTTTATAGCTGTTTCAGATTCATTAGTAATGCTACCTTCAGATGTTGTTTCAAGTGTATCAACTTGTTCTCGTGTAACCTTTAGTTCATCATAAATTTTCAGTCTAACCCTTAGAGATCTCTTAAGTTTCTTCTTCAAATCAATGATTAACTCTCTTGCACCTTCCAATTCGGATTCAAGACCATCAAGTCTTTTATATTGCCTAAATCTTTCCATGACTAGGATCTTTAACTCTTGAGTGGTCAAACCCTATAACTCAAGAGTAACATCTCTGATACCAATTGTTGGAATAATGTATGGAAAGTAAGGACTGGGAGGGGAGGGGTGAATCAATACTTATAAATCTTTTAACTTAATACCTTAACTGATTAACCATAAAATTTCTATTCACTGTTTACCAACTCCATTGCATTGAAATGAAAGCAATGTAAAGTGTGCAATTAAAAAAATTAAAACCATGACAAATAAAATCATAACACAATGATTTTGGTTATGCAAAAATCCTTGGTTAGAGGAAAAAATTGCGGTGGGGAAGACACCCACAACTTTCACTAATTGCAATATGAAAGGTGCTCAGTTAGAGCTATGGCTTACTCGATTAAGAGTATATAAGACTTATTAGGTCTACCTGGTTAGAGGATTTTACAATCTCTACACTTAGAGATGTACCTGGTTAAAGGATTTACAATGAAAAAGATCTGTTAGGATCTACCGAGTGTTGGGATTTAACCTTCACAATACAATAGTATTTAAACTATGAAATGTCTGTTATACTTTGCATCAAATACAAATGCTGATTCAGACTCTATGTGCTTTGATATGTGTTACCTTAAGCTGATCACTATAACACTTCACTGCTCTGCTCTGCTATAGCTAAATCTGCTCGGTACTTCTCTGCTCTGTACCGTTCTCCCTCAATAACTCAATAACAACATTAACTCCTTCATTAACATCATTAAAAAAAACTCTATAAATCATGAATTAATCCTTTATAAATATTAAATTTTAACCTCTTAATGCTATGAGTTAGTTAGGAAATGATTATCCTGAACCGTTCAATATTCTTTCTCGCTCAGTGACCATGTAAATTTTACCTCGGTACTTGGTGTTTTTCTTGGAAATATAAAACTCCCATTAACCACTTGATCTATGCCTTAGATCTTCATCCTGAATTATCTCAATCATTGATCGTGTAATCAACTGTTATTAATACTTGTAGCAATGTAATTAATGCAGTAAAAATGCATTAATGCATCCTTATCACTTTTTGAATTGACCATCTGACTCAGGTTACATATCCCTTCTGATTTAGTTGTATGATCTCTCAGTGCTCGGTAGCTAGAAACTCAGTGTAGTATATCCACTAGGTAACAAAATATGCTTGGTATACTTAGTTCCCAATTTCCTTTGCTTTACTGACTGCATAATGCTTTATGTCTTGACCGACTGCCTCGGTGTGAATTACCGACTAGTCCCATATAAGACTTTCTCCATTCACCGACTATTTTCTCCATGAACGATGACTTTGACAAAATTAATGACAACAAAAATAACTTACAGAGATAATAATCTATTATAATGCCGTGACTTTTAATTGTAGCATTCTATCAAATATATCAAGCGTTTCATCAATGTATCACAACTTGTATGTATATTAATATGCTTTGATGCATATTTTCACCTTAGCACAAAACCTTATCTTGGTGCAACAGAGAAGCGGTTACCAGAGGCTCATGTTTGCCCATCTACATTTTCAACATTTCTACAACTCTTGCAACCATCACATTCCATAAAACAAAATGTCTTCCCTCTATCAAATACCTAATGTACTATGTTTGTGCTTCCAAACTTGGCACTGTAACCACCTGGATTTGGTCTGTTCCGACTATGGACCCTATTTGCCCTAAGTGTGATTATACCCTCGATTATGTCCAAATGACTCTGTTACTGCTTGGCATAATTCTTCAAATTAATTTAATGTCCTAGGTGATTTTTATCACTGAATTATATTAAATATTATAGTCATATGATCAAAATCTAATCAATTCAATTAAATCGAATCAAAATCAAACATGGCTATAGTATTTAATTATAAAGGAATTAAATAAATCCCTAAATCAATTACCCACTTGAAAATAACCCATTCCCCTAACCTATTTAATTTAATTAAAATGGCTATAGTCCCCTTAATTATTAAAAAGCAAAAAAATGCTTAAATAATTAAATTCCTATATTTTAAATGAATTAAATAAGTTTAATTCATTTCATTTATATTCCCTTAAACCCCAACCTAACCTATCTCAACCACTTCTACCCTGGGTTCTAACCCATCCCAACCCATTCACCCTTGCTAATCTAATCCTAATTCTAATTCTGACCCTAAACCACCTCCTAATGTTGTCACATTCCATTAGGGAATGATTAACAACTCAACCCACTTGAGAAAGTCAACTTTCTCAAGCATGACTTTCCTAAGGGACCAACTTGCCAAGTTGAGTCTTACACCCTCCCATGCCTCTTAAATGAATGCCATTAATAACCCTTATTAGATATTCCTTCTTGCCCATCCCTCATTAATGCCCAAGGCATTAATGGCTCTTACACCACCATTAATGAGTCCCTCAACTCATTAATGAGCTCTCTCTCTCTCTCTCTCTCTCTCTCTCACTCTCTCTCATTCTTCTATAAATAGTAGACATTTTGGAGCACAAATAAGCCTTCACTTCATATTGTAAATGCATTGTTATGCTGTTGGAATAGACTTAGACCCATACTTCATTTCATAGTTTATGCTTACACATTGTTATTATGTCCATTTTTAGATTAATATGCATTGCTCATTGAATATTAGCTTGTTTTAAACTAAATCTTTCATGCTAGGTTGTTTATGTCACTGGTATTTAGCATAAATCTGAGGGCTTTTATGTTACATGCTACACTCATCCTAGTTAGAAAGCAATAAGTCGAAGTTATGTTTATATGCTCTTTAACCCTTGTTTTTCACTAACAGAATGACTTATTGAAGTGTTGTGTTGTAGATAACAGGTGCACAAATATACACACACAGGCACAGGCAGGCAGAATGCTGGAAAAAGGTTATTGAATCAGTTTTGCACATGTAGCTTGTTTTTTCTTGAAAATTGCTGAAGCGATGTTCAAACCTTTGATGGAGGCAGAGTCCTACTAACTGCATTTTCTCAAGAGTTTTCATGGGGTTGTTATTTTGGAGTCGGGGTTCGAGGTGGGATTCTTGAAATCTCAAGAGGTTAAGATTATGGCACAATTATTTGGAAAAAGTTAGGATTCTAACCTTTAACTTATTACAAGTTAAGGTTTGGGAAAAAGTTGAAATATTGACCAAGATGGAAAAAAGTTGACTCTTAACTTTCCAACCCTTTTGCTTTGCTTTTTCACAATTTGAAATCCCAACCATTAACCCTAAACCCTTTCTCGAAAGCTAAGTTTGGTATCAAGTTGGGATGTTGACCGGGAAGAATGATATGCTGACCCTTAACCATTAACTTTTCTCAAAGTTAAGATTTTATTTTATTTTTGAATTTTAAATTTTAAATAAATTTAAAATTAAAACATGAGCTCCAAGGTAGCATAACTTTTGACTCGCAGCTCTGATTTGAGAAATTTGAAGTGCGACATGAAGCCGACAACGAGCCGGGGAGTTCGGAGACACAAAACCACGAGGAATCCCATGAATTGTCATTATTTTCCAAGCTCAAAACTTGACACATTTTTTTATTATCATTTATGACCCCATAATATTAAGATTTTTAAAATTTGACCAAAGGATCACGGAAAATATATGCAAGCATGTGCACACATTGACCCCACAAATAACCTCAGACGTGACTGACAAAAATTTGAAATTTTGACTATTTGAAGAAACCACGACAACATAACCTAAAGACACCTAAATTTGATCATGCTTATTTGATCAAATTAAATCATCTAGTACTGCTAATAATGTCACATAATTTATTAAATAAATAATTATATTATTTAATTGATTAATGTTATTCCTATATCCCTAGCTAAAATAACTTAATATACCTAGGATATCTATAGTTTAATTAATTAAATGAACCCCAATACTCATTTAATTAATTTACCCCATTCTTCTCCCTTTTCACTATTAAAGTGAATTATAAAGAATTAGATTTGTTTAATTCAATTCATTTCCTATTTTCCTCCATCTTTGGAATCTAAATTAATTTTATTAATTTAAATTCCCTCTACATGTCCCTTTCCTCTTGCATTTATTGCCCTCTACTCCGCTTCAAAAAATCTTATCCCTTCCCCCTGAATATGTGCACATTCCTAATTAATTAAATTAGGGGAAATAACCACCCTTTTTGAGTGGCATCTCTCCCAAGTGGACATGTGGCTTGAGTAGCCAATTGTACCTTAATTGACCACCTTCTCAAGAAGCCACTTGGCACCCCAACCTCTCCATGCCAATTGCCCTCTCATCCTGAACACCTGCCACTCAACCTTTCTCCAAGGAGGAAAAGTGTCAAGCTCTCATGCTTTGTGAAAGTTAACCACCTTTTCTCATTCCAATAAAATATCCCTCCAATTCCCACTATAAATCATTATTCAACTAAAGAACTCCATTATTTCATTCAAACTTCATTTTGCATCTCCATCAAAGCTAATTTGCATCAATTTTAATGCTATCTTACTTTAATTGAGCATTTGAGCACCCTTACCATGTTGACTTCGTGAGCACACATCAGATCTAAAATTGAATAACAAATCATTACAACAAAGAATTTGTATTGTGGTTTACATTTATTTACCTTTTGGCTTCTTTATGCCTAATCTGAGTGTTGTGTTTTGTGTCGTCTTTGGTTGATTTTGTTGTATTTTGGCCGCTTTATAAGCTCACAATTCACTACATGCATTATCTAATTATCATTTGAGGGTTCTCTTGATGTGAACATAGTATATTGTATAATAGTTTCATAATAGATTTTTTTTTTGTTTCATATCATATGATTAAGGTGCTTGTCATGATTTACTTTTTTGCACCTAATGAATTCTCGAGCTTTGTAGCATTTTTTTATCATTTCTATCTTTCAAAGAAATTTTTCTTGGTTGGAAGTGATCATTGACTCTTATGATATGAGAAAAATCTCTTACATGGTTGCAAAACTTTAGATTCATAATTCTCTTCCTAATTTTTAGAGTTAATCGCTTATTCACATTGACATCTAAGGGCTAGGCTAAAGTCTAATATAATTGAAGGATAGTGGGGGTATTTTCTCAACCCTAGAAGGTGTTATGCCTTATGACCATGTTTCCTTAGAATAAAACTAATCTTCCTTGCACTCACACCCTTTTTTTCCACTTGGAAAAATGAGAATCCCCTCATTTTTTTTTCTTTTCTCCTTGCTGGAGTTATTAGTCCAAACCCACAAGCCCTTGAATTATCTACAAGCACAAAACCTATCACAAATGGAGATCAAGAAAGAATAATTTTCTTAGCAACTTGAGAATTTAATATTTATTTACCCTTATGTTGACTCCTACATTTCCAACCCTAACATCTCCCATGTTCATACTTCAACCACTTACATTCACAGGGAGTGATCACAATAAACAAGTTTCATGATGAGGATTAACACATGTCAATTTGTTGGGGTTTTAAGTTTCTCTGCAGAGGATACCTTCCCTCCAAGCTCTACTAGCACACCACGTGTCCTTCCCAGACACCCACACTCTAAGGAAACCACCAATTCATATTCAATGAATATCCTCCCGCATGAAAATTCCCATAACCAACGATATTCTAATAGTTGTCCCAAGCACACTTTTTGGGTGGTCTGTGCAATCACGGTCATCCTTGATTAATCTACCATGGTTTATTATTTTTGTGCCCAACTGGTAGGCATGTTGCGATTAATCAATCAAAATATCACACATGCCTGCTGTATGCACCCTAAAATGGTCGCCTCGACTTTGGGCCCCATTTATCATTTTATCAATTTATCAAATTTCTGAATCAATGCTTTGGAATATTTTTAATTCAAATCAATTTCCTTGATCAAATTGTAATTATTTCAATATTTCCTAAGGTTTGATCATTTTTATTTAATTAAAAGATTTAATCTCCCTTTTAATTAAATAAAATTCCTCTTATTTAATTAAGTAAAATTCCTCCCATTTAATTAAATAAAATTCTTCTAATTTATTTAATTGAAAGAAAACCCCCTATTAATTAAATAAATAAAAATCCCCACTTAAAGCACTTTATTTGTTGAAAAAGGAAATAAATTAAATGAAAATCAAATAAAAGCCCTTTTTCTTCACATCCTCCTAAGTGGTGGGTTTTTGTCTCTTAATCATAGCCTTTGATTTTTGCCTCTTAATCTCAATCGTTCACTTTCCTGTAAAAGGAGACCTCTCCTCATTTTCATATATCATCTTTTTCATAGTATTGTTATGCTGCAGGTTTGGAGAGCAATTTTGGAGGAGCATTTGAGCATTTGAGCTTGGATATTGCAACTTCTCTCTTCTTGTCTCATTCTTCTTGCATTCATGGCTACTCATATAGATTAGATTCATGTTTATTTTCATAGATTAATCTTGCATTTGTATTTCCTTTCATAGATTTAGCCATGCATTGTTATCATGTAGATTAATTTCATTTCAAGCATTGCAATCATATAGAGTAGATCTCATTTTCATGCATTTGAATCTCTCATTTCATGGTGTATTTGCAATAGACACAACTAGGTCAATCTGAGGGCCTTCATTTTACTTTTTTACACTCCATGACTAGAGAGCTATGGATCGATATTTGAGGCCTCATTCTTGAGTAACCTTGAATGGAATGATTAATAGAAGTGTGAAAACATTTAAGCACACATTTTTGGCACCCCACGGTGGGAACCAAAAATGTGTGCATAAATGTTGACACACTTCTATGGATCATTCCATTCAAGGTTGCTCAAGAATGAGGCCTCAAATATCGATCCATAGCTCTCTAGTCATGGACTGTAAAAATGTAAAATGAAGACCCTCAGATTGACCTAGTTGTGTCTATTGCAAATACACCATGAAACGAGAGATTCAAATGCATGAAAATGAGATATACTCTATATGATTGCAATGCATGAAAGGAAATTAATCTAAATGATAACAATGCATATTTAATCTATGAAAGGAAATGCAAATGAAAATCTAATCTATGGAAATAAATATGATTTTAATCTATATGAGTAGCCATAGATGCAAGAAGAATGAGACAAGAAGAGAGAAGTTGTAATATCCAAGCTCAAATGCTCCTCCAAAATTGCTCTCCAAACCTGCAGCATAACAATACTATGAAAAAGATGTGTGTTGAATGAGAAGGAGAGGTCTCCTTTTAAAGAAAAGTGAACAATTGAGATTAAGAGGCAAAAATCAAAGGCTATAATTAAGAGACAAAAACCCACCACTTAGGAGGATGTGATGAAAAAGACATTTTATTTACTTTTTCATTTAATTTAATTCCCTTTTCAACAAATAAAGTGCTTTAAGTGGGGATTTTTATTTATTTAATTCAAAGAGGGGTTTTCTTTCAATTAAATAAATTAGAAGAATTTTATTTAATTAAATGAGAGGAATTTAATTTAATTAAATTAGAGGAATTTTATTTAATGAAAAGGGAGAAATTTAATTTAATTAAATAAGATAAATTTTATTTAATTAAAAGGGAGATTAAATCTTTTAATTAAATAAGAATGATCAAACCTTAGGAAATATTGAAATAATTGAATAATTGAATTAATTACAATTCGATCAAGGAAATTGATTTGAATTGAAAATATTCCAAAGCATTGATTCATAAAATTTGATAAATTGATAAAATAATAAATGGGGCCCAAAGTCTAGGCAACCATTTTAGGGTGCATACACCTGCATCATAGGAAATCAAGTGATCCATGTTGAATTATTCGACATGCCAGTCGATTGTAACTAATTATAATCTTTTTGCGATCATGTCGATCGATGGTTGTTCTATAAAACCCCAAGGACTTGTAAGAGAAAGGGGTTGGAAATATTAACCTTTGGTTCAGTAGGCAAAGGAATACTCTATATTAATTTTTAGAAATTATATTTTTTTCTGAGAACAAGAACCTATGACTTGTCGACCAAGGGCGCATTCTATAATATTTATTTTCTTGGGCATTCTCTCTCACCTTGGCATGTTTTCTCTTAATAAATCATGGGGACTGTACATCCGGTGCCTTTTATTTTTTTATTAATGAATGTGTCCTATGTTGAATCAATATAGGTCTGGTCCAATATTTTTATGTAGGTACATTTGTTTTCTGTTTATTTGGGTTCACTTGTGATCATAGTGGTTTCTCCCTCCTCACAATGCACTTATAATAGATGATGATTTGTATCCTTTACTACCTTCTCCTTAGGAAGATCAATTTTAGGAAGTGGGGTTTTTTCTTTCGACCCTTATATGTGTAACCATCTAAATTTGGTCTGTTCCAACTATGGACCCTATTTTCCCTAAGTGTGATCATACCCTCGATTATGTCTAAATGACCCTATTACTGCTTGACATAATTCTTCAAATCAATTTAATGTCCTAGGTGATTTTTATCACTAATTTATATTAACTATTATAGCCATATAATTTAAATCAATTCAAACCATTTAAATCATATCAAAATCAAACATGGCTATGGTATTTAATTATAAAGGAATTAAATAAATCCCTAAATCAATTACCCACTTGCAAAATAACCCATTCCCCTAGCCTATTTAATTTAATTAAAATGGCTATAGTTCCATAATTATTAAAAAATAATTAAATTGTTTAAATAATTAAATTCCTATTTTTGAATGAATTAAATAAGTTTAATTCATTTAATTAATATTATCCTAAACCCCAACCTAACCTATCTCAACCACTTCTACCCTGGGTTCTAACCCTTCTCAACCCATTCACCCTTGCTAATCTAATCCTAATCCTAATTCTACCCTAACCCACCTCCTAATGTTGTCACATTCCATTAAGGAATGATTAACAACTCAACCCATTTGAGAAAGTCTACTTTCTCAAGCATGACTTTCTCAAGTCCACCTTCTCAAGCCACCCTCTTACACCCTCTTACACCCTTCCCTTGCTTCTTTAAGGCTTTTATTAATGCCTCATTAATGAAGATGCCTTAAGCCTATGTCTCCTCCATGCCTTATTAATGCCTAAGGCATTAATGGTTCTTAAACCACCATTAATGAGTCCCTCAACTCATTAATGGGCTCTCTCTCTCTCTCTCTCTCTCTCTCTCTCTCTCTCTCTCTCTCTCATTCTTCTATAAATAGAA
>MU226168.1:1110309-1126562 GCA_018584345.1 Thuja plicata
TTAATGAGTCCCTCAACTCATTAATGGGCTCTCTCTCTCTCTCTCTCTCTCTCTCTCTCTCTCTCTCTCTCTCTCATTCTTCTATAAATAGAAGCCATTTTTGAGAGAAAATGAGCCTTCAACTCATATCTTAAATGCAATGTTATGCTGTTAGATTAATCTTAGACACATATTTCACTTCTTATTTCATGCTTTCACATTGTTCTTATTTCCATTCTTAGAGCTAGAATGCATGTTTCTCATCTTTTAGCTTGTTTTTAAACTAAAATCCTTCATGCTAGGTCGTATATGTCACTGATTGTAGCATAATTTGAGGGCTATTATGTTACTAATCATACTCTTCTTAGTTAGAAGGTAATAGGTCGATATTAGTTGGTTTTGTATGCTTATATAACCTTTTTGAGCTAATGCAATGACTTATTGATGTGTTGTGTCTCTCTTATCAGGTACATGTTAAGATTTCTGGATCGTTTTCAATTTTGGCTCGCATCTGGTAAGAAAGGGATCATATTTGGTCAGGAAGCTCGCATACAGTATACTTCATCGCATTCAGTAAAATTTTAGGCTTGCATCTGGTTAAAAATCTTGTGCATTTCATTTGCCTAATCCTAACATTTTGACAAAGTTGTGTTTTCGATATTTTGCAGCTTAACAAGTGTTTGCAGGTTGTTTTGGAGGTTTTTGTGGGAGTTGAACTAAACAGATACTAACTCAGTTTTACAGGTTGCCAACCCCCCATCTTGACCTCTATTTACTTGCTTTCAAACTTAAAGTACATATTCCAATTTATCACTAAACTAACTAGAGGATTATGCTCTTTTCCTTTTAAGGAAAATAAAAAACTCATACATCAGTTTATGGATTGAACATAATTTGGGGTAAATGAACAAGAAAACACATCGTCTAATTCAATTTGGAAATAGTAAATGAACAACACAAATCATTAAATATGTGGGATCAAAGAACAAGTTCAATTGTTTAATTCTTTTTGGATTAGTAATTGAACAAGCAACTCATTGAATTTTGTGGTTAATTGAACAAGGCAAACTTTTATTTTCAAGCAAAATCCTATTTTTCTTAAATAGGAACAACTAAATTGAGCTCAACATAGCTTCAAGGAATGAACTTTGCTTTAAGTGTTTTGGGAGAAAACGGTTTAGATTAAGAGAGTATGCTCTTCTTCTTCGGAAGAATCAGAAATCTAGACATCCAAATCTCGCCAATCCTGGCTACATACATTTAAATAGTAGAGGGCCTGCCAGTTGAGGAAAAAATCTCCTGGGAATGACCCAAGTGAGGAAAATTTTTACGCCAACCCTTCCAACTCACTATAATCTTGCTTGCGAGATTACATATATTTAGGTACTCATAGGGCTATACACCTAAATTTTGCCTTGTGTAATTCTATGAGGGACAGTTTTGAATGGATTGCCCAATAATCTACAACAACTTCAACTGAAAGAATTCCTGATTCATCCCGGAAAGGGTGATAATCTTTGTGCAAGGCAAAAAGTAATTGCCCCAAGACACTTGTCATATTGTGCCCTCACTTGTGTTTGGAGTTAGCTAATGCAACATCATGACTGGAGCCATTGCGTGCTTGGTGATGGCTGTATTTTGATTAACATTTGAGTGTGTACCTGAGTCAATGAGCAAAGATTTTCATCCTCCACCTAGAAAATAGGAAAATATGAGTGTTTATTTCACCCTCTTAACAATGTAAAACTATTTGACATATTCAAAAGATCATTAAAAAGATACGCTCCTCAAAACAATCAATAAATTTCAAACCCTGGAGTACAAGTGTTTTTCACACCTTACGACACCTCTTAACGCAATCTGGAAACAAGCAACTTTACACACTTCGAAAATAAACTTTTTAGAACTGACCAAAACTGACAAAGACATCATAAGATCGCATCCTATATTTCCCAAGTCGTATTCAGTGTTTAGGATCACATTTGGTATTCTGAATCACATTTAGTAAGCACACAGTCGCATCCAAATTCTAGGATCACATCTGGTACCATCAGAGGCTCACATCTGGGAGATCACATTTAGGACAGTGGGTACTTGTAGGAGTTTTTCTTAGAAATTCACAGTTGATTAGGATACCCTTTTTTCTCTTTAGCTGGTTCTTGTTGTCTCTTTCGATCTCCCTATTGAAATTTCAAAACACTTTCGAGACATCCACCTTGCATGCCTAGTCAGTCTTTCATGATCAGTTCAATACGTGTGGTCTACCCATTTCTTATCAACAACTTGGTTCCCAGCTCACTATCAGGGCATTCTAACCCTCTGACACTGGAATCATTTACATCCACCAACAAAAAATAGTTACTTTTACCTAGACACGCCCACTTGAATGATCTGAAATCCTTACTTGCACTATTGGAAAACGTTAACAAGGTTGAGAAACAAACTTCATGGTTAACACAAGATGCAACCAATACACAACTAAAGGATCGAAAGTGCCTCCTAAAACACCACACTTTCAAGGAGAAACATCTCGCAGTTCCCTTTTTGATCTAGATTCCCCTCAAATGGATAGCAACACTAACAAATGGAGTAAGGCTTTTGAGGGTTATAATGATGGCAAACATGGAAAATCTGAAGGCACGGAAGAGGAAGAAAGACCCCAATTTGAACATAATCCATTTGGATCAGACAGTGAAGAGGAGATCCCTAAAGATGAATACGAAAAACTCAAACAAAGTAAATGGATCCACAAGCTATTGGAATGGATAATTAGTGATGATAAAGAAAAATAATTCCTCCATCTAGCATCCACAGATGTCAAGTTACCCAAGGATTATAATGTAGAAGATCTCAAAGAAAAGTAGGTACCAAACCCAATATCTATTCTCACCAAACAACTCAATCTGATGTAAACAGAGCTCACAAACCTCAAACAAGAGAAGGAGAAACCTAAAACAAAATACTCTTTGGATGCCATTTGTCCATTTCCTTTTGACAAGAGTATCACTATGGTCCCATTTCCTCCCAACGTGGAAAGGCCAAAGTATGACAAGTACACGGGAGAAACTGACCCCCATGACCATGTAAGGGAATTCTGTGCTCTAAGCATCGAATACATGCATAAACCTACATACCTCATGCGACTGTTTCCAGAAGTCTAGGAGGTAATGCCATGGAGTGGTTCTCAAAACTAAACCCTAAGGTCAAAAAATTTGAGGAGTTAATCCAAAGGTTCATTCAACATACTCCTACAACATCCAACATGATGTAACTATGATGGATCTATGTAACACCAAGCAACGAACTGGAGAATCGTTCACACACTTCCTTCAAAGATGGAGAAAGATTTTTGCATGATATTCAAGGGCCATTCTCGAAATGGAGAAGATGGAAATCTTCGTTAATAATCGAGTGCTTGAATTAAACTATGATCTAAAAATGCAAGAATCTCCTAGCTTCGATAGGATGATTAAAAATACCCTCCGTATTAAGGAAGTCATGGTTAAAAGAGGGGAAATCACCCTTCAAAATGAAAACAAAAGCAAAAACTCCAATTCCAAGCCTAAATGGTGGAAACAAAACAAGAATGTTGTTAATGATGGAGTGGTTGATGCCTCTAACATTAATCCTAAACCCAAGGTATTCAATCTAACCAATGGCATGCAAGCAAGCAAAGATGCTAAGGTAACACCTCCCGTCCCCAAAGTGAATAATGATAACAACAAGGAATGAACATGGACTTCAAAACCCCAAAGAACATTCACTCCTTTGGGGGAGACTCTTGAGACCATTTTGAAAACATTGGTGGATAAAAAAGTTCTTACAATTTCTGATTCTAAACCATGAGAACCAATGGTCAAACCCAGGTGGTGGGATGATAACTCCTATTATGTCTTCCACAAAAACAAGGGTCACAAGACTAATAATTGTCTCAAACTTAAACATGTTATCTAAGACCTCATTGAAGGAGGTGAGGTCAAAGTAGATAGACATACTACCAATGAGGATCATACAACATTCAACAAACCCTTTCCTAATTACAATCAAGGAGAAACATCTAAAGGGAAGGGTAATGAGGTAAACTACACCTATTCCAAAAGTGACAATGTGATTAATATGCTCAACATTAAAATTGAATCCATCAATGTGATCACAACTAAAGATGTCTCATCCCACTCAAATGTTGTAACATGGAGCCAAGCACAGGTTACAATCAAAGGACCTCCAAAACTGACATCAATGTCAACATCCAAAGTTCCTATTGTAACTATTCCTAAACCAGCAGCAAGACACATGGTCACTATCCCTAGAGCAAAATATGACTTGGTAGACCAATTGCAACGAACTTCTACCAAAATTTCCATCTTTGAGTTGCTCAAGATATCCATGGTACATAGGGAAATCCTAGAACAAGCCCTACACACTGCTAATCTTCCAAAAGATATTGATATAGACAAGTTCCAAGCAATGATCAATCACATCTCAGCGCCACACTACCTCTCTTTTTCTGAAGAGGATGACAAGTCATTGACACATTCACACAATCAACCCCTCCATATCGAAGTCCTTATTCATAAATCCTGTGTTAGATGTGTATTGATAGATGGAGGCGTAGGATTGAATATCTGTACACTGGATCTAATCAAGAGACTAGGTCTCTCAGAATAAATAATTGACACTAGAAACAAGATAACCGTCAAAGCTTATGATGAGGAAGAAAGATCCTCCAGAGGTCTTATTGCTCTACCTATTAGAGTCAGACCAATTGAGAGGAACGTCATATGTCAAGTTCTAGATCTACCATTGGCCTATAATATCTTACTAGGGAGACCATGGATTCATGAAATACAAGCTGTACCATCCACTTATCACCAATGCACAAAATTCCCACATAATGGGGTGGAAGTGATGATTCCTACAGATGCTAACTACACTTGCAATAATATCAAAGCAGGTAGCATGATTCCACACAACAAAGAGGTTATAGATGCAGATGCTCCTGAAACTACAAAGGACATGGTTATGAAGAGTTTTAGCAAAACCTTGAAACTTGAAGCAACATGTATGGGAGAGTACAAGCTGGACCTAACTCGCTCGCTGATAAAACTTCCAGTATCATTGAGATCCTATGGAAAACCTTCATCCAAATTCACACTTACAACATCCAAAGAGCCAAAAGTACACAAAGCAACTGGCATGATAAAGGCATCCACATCTTCTTCAGATAACACAGAAGAACATGCAGTCATGGACTGGCTTTACAAAGGGGAACCAGTGGAGAATAAGGTCAAACATGTGAAGATATTCCCTGAATAGTATGGAAAGGGATATTATTTCCTTACACAAATGGGATACAAAGAAAATGGGCCTCTAAACGACACCGGATGAGGGATCATTGAACCTATACCCATGGAGTTCCAGAATAGCAGAGATAAAATAGGCCTTGGTTTTAATACTCAATCTGACAAAACTGCTTCCAAAGAAAGTCCACCCTCTAAAATAGGGAGCGATAAAACATATGAGATAGTACTAGAACCATGGCCTTATAAAAGATTATTACATGTTGGTACAGAGAATCCTGCATATCAAGGAGAACGCTATGTACCTAGCTTTGAGGTACCATAGGATCTTCACACTCCTTTGCTCGCACAACCTCCCATTCAAGAGGTAGGAGACACCATAGCAACAATCCCCCAAGAAGTACCCTGGCCATAAAATTTACATCCTAACTAGGGGTAATTGGTCACAATTTCACATATCCTCGATCTACCCCACTTTGATCTACAAGCAGCTAATCGAGTACATTAGATAACCATTGCTGAATACTTAAATAGATCTGATGATGATGTCACAGACTCTCATGACTATGAATGGGATTGGCTATCTATCACCTTTGAAGATATTGGAATAGATACAATTCACATGTTTGCAGCTCCCTCAGCTCCTAGCAAATGATCTGACACTCCTCTTAATGATACTGATCCTCCTAAAGTAGAGGAAGAGTTTTGTCCCTTGATCATTGATGGAGACACTGGTGAATACATAAGTCTAGAGGAATTTAATAGGCCACAAGCAAGAAAACTCCATTTACAGAGAGATAATGATGAGATTTCTACTGACGAGTCACTAGAGTTCGATCCACATATGACTAGCAATGACCCTTTTTATAACGATCTCACCCTTATTGATCTAAATATCAAAGAAATTAACTTAATAGATCGTGTCATGTCAGTTAATGGTTTTGATGCTAACACGATGCTGTTCTTCCCAGAATCTGACTTCCTAACATTAGTACTTCCAGACCTAACTGATTGGACTGAAACAAATCCTACTCCTATCCTAAACTTTTCCAATGACCACACCCTAGATTGTTATCTCAATGCTTGTGAACCTTACCCTTCTTCCACCAATGCAAGGAGCGAGGACATGTCACAGAAGGATATCAAGTTTCTTAGTCACAAACTGAAAAATAAAAGGAAAAAGCGGACTGATGGTAAAAACCACTCTGTGAAAATATCAGATCCCAAAATAGTAAAGAAAAAAGATGTATCCAATGGTGAAAAACTCTTAGAGGTTCCAAAGGATGAGACTCTTGATATCATCCTTGAACACTTTCAGGAAAGATCTTCAGTATTGATTGAGCCAACACAACCAGTAAACTTGAGCACTATTGAAAGTTCTCAAATAGTTCATCTGACACAATCTTTATCAGAAGAAGAGAAGATATAGTTCACAGAGTTCCTAAAAGAGAAGAAGATTAAATTTGCATGGTCTTATACTGATATGCCAGGGCTAGATCCTAATCTCATCATGCACCACTTGTCTATAGCTCATGGGATCAAGCCCGTCAAATAAAAACTTAGAAAGATGCATCCTCATGTTGCATTATTGGTAAAAGTAGAGCTAGAAAAGTTGTTGAAGGCTGGATTTATTCAAGTCATTGCCTATGCAGGGTGGATCTCCAATGTGGTCCCCATTTCTAAATCTGATAAATCCATCAGGATCTGTATGGATTTCAGAGACCTAAATAAAGCATGTCTGAACGACGACTTCCCTCTACCAAACATTGACATGATCATAGATCTTACAACAGGCTTTCAGATGTATTCATTAATGGATGGATTCTCTGGCTATAATCAAATCAAGATCACCCCTGAGAATTAAGACAAGATTATATTCACATGCGCATGGGGCACCTATTTTTGGAATGTCATGCCTTTCAGGTTAAAGAAGGCCGGTGCAACATACCAACAAGCTATGACAACAATATTTGACGACATGATGCACAAGAACATGGAGGACTATGTCGATGACACATTGGCTAAATCCAAAGAAAGAGGTACTCACATTGCTGACCTAAGAAAGATATTGGATCGGACGGAACAATTCCAACTAAGGCTCAACCTGAAGAAATGTGCCTTTGGGGTCCAATAAGGGAAACTCCTAGGATTCATTGTATCAACAAAGGGAATCGAAGTAGATCTTGCAAAGGTAAAGGTTATTCTAGAGATGGCTCCTCCATGTAATATCAGTCAAATGAGGACACTACAAGGGAGACTTCAGTCTATCAGGAGATTCATGTCCCAACTTGCAGATAGGGCACAACCCTTTACTAAGCTACTACATAAAGGGGTTACCTTCAAATGGGATGAACACTGTGAAGCAAAATTCAGAGAATTGAAAGGGTACCTGGCTGCTCCACCTATTCTTATGGCACCTATTCACAAAAAAACCCTACTCCTATACATTTTAGCTACAACTACATCCCTAGGCATATTACTGGCGCAAGAAGATGAAATAAAGAAAGAACGAGCTATCTACTACATTAGTAGAACACTAGTCACTTATGAGCTCAATTATAGCATTATTGAAAAAGCATTCTTAGCAGTCATCTTTGCATCACAAAAATTGAGACACTACATTCTCTCTCATACAGTGAAGCTCATTGCTAAAATTGATCCTCTAAAGTATCTTTTGAGCAGAGCAACATTAACAGGATGTTTGGAAAAATGGGTCCTGATTCTAAGTGAGTTTGACATTGAATATGTAGAATGAAGAGCTGTCAAAGGACATGTACTTATAGATCAATTGGCTGATTCACCACTCTAGGATGATGAACCTCTACTAATTTAATTCCCTGATAAAACAATCATGCATCTCACTGAACATCCATAGAAGATGTACTTTGACAGTTCATTCACTCAACAAGGATCTGGAGCCAGGGTCCTCTTCATAACTCCACAAGGATACAAAATTCCCAAATCTTACAAATTAATGTTTTCATGCACCAATAATATCTCAGAATATGAAGCATTGGTCAATGGCCTCAAGCTAGCTATGGAATGGAATATCATAGAGTTACATGTGTATGGTGACTCCCAACTAATTATCAATCAAGTCAATGGGGAGTATCAAACAAAAGATAAAAAGTTGACGCCCTACAAGAAACTAGTTGATGATCTCAAAAAAAGTACTTTGTCTTCATCACCTTCTGATAGATACCAAGATCAGAGAACAAAGCTGCGGATGCTATGGCTACCTTGGCATCCATGTTACAACTGGAGGAGCATCAATTCCACTATGACTTCTTGGTGGAAGAAATATCCTATCCTTCCTTTTCTAACCTTGAATACTAGGTAATATGTACCTTGAATACCCTAGATCAATCTCGGTATGCCAGTATCATTGCTTACCTTTCTGACCAAACCATTCCCGCCAATCTATCCAGAAATGAGAAAAGATCCCTGATTAGGACAACATCGCTTTACGTCCTCATAACTAACAACATATATCAACACGGTCTTGATTGTACACTTCTTCGATGTTTAGAACTCGAAGAGTCTAATCTAGCATTAAAAGATGTCCACGAAGGTGTATGTGGATCACACTCAAATGACTTTTCACTAGCTAATAAACTACTCAGAGTAGGCTATTATTGGGCTACCATGGAGAAAGATGCTATTCAATTTTCGAAATCATGTCTTAAATTCCAAACACATGGAAATCTTATCCATGCTCCTATCAGAGAACTTATACCTTTCATAACACATTGGCCATTTCAGCAATGGGCCTTTGACTTGGTTGGACAAATATATCCCAACTCCTCAAATGGACACAAGTTTATCATTACGACCACTGCGTATTTCATGAAGTGGGTCAAAGCCATGCCGCTAATCAAAGCCACTGGCAAACAAGTGGCTATGTTCATTCTGAACTACATTATTTATAGATATGGGATACCCTCTTCAATTGTAACAAACAATGGGGGCCAATTTAGAAATCAAGACATTGATGACCTTTGTGAACAGTTTCATATTACTCAACATTGCTCCTCAATCTATTATCCTCAAGGTAACAAACAAGCTGAGGCATCAAACAAGAATATTCTCAAAATTCTACACAGAACTATAAGCAAGTCTGGTAGAGACTGGCACCTACAACTAAATTTGGCACTATGGGCCTACAAAACAAGCATCCGAACACCTACTGGAGCCACGCCATTTTCTCTAGTCTATGGCACTAAGGCAGTACTACCTATTGAGTTTGTGATCCCATCTTTGTAGATATCTTTACAAAGACTGTTACTGATGAGCAGTACTGCATAGATAGGGCAAATTCTCTGGACCTACTAGATGAGTGCAGACAATAGGCATTCGATCACCTCAAAGTGTATCAAGCACGTATGTCCAGAGGTTACAATAAAAAAGGTAAAACAATGCAAATTTGAAGTGGGAGATCTCGTCCTGAAGGAGAATCCTAAGAATCAGCCTAACAAGGAGCAAAAAGGAAAGTTTGAACCTAACTGGCTGGGACCTTATGTTATCACTGCTATTTTTGAGACTGGAGCTTATTAGTTAGCTACACCTATGGGAGACGTTCTTTCAGATCCTATCAACACTCTACATTTGAAGTGGTTCTACGCTTAATGTTTGGCTAGCAGAGCCTATACAACAAAAAGTTCTTACAAAATACCAAAAACATTCAGAAAATTGGTCCTGAAGAAATCCAAAAACAATGGAAAAGGTCCTTCAAAAAGGGTATCCTGGTGAAAACCTGGTAAACAGGCGCCTTGATACTGCAAAAACATTCAAAAAAGCAAAAATAGAAAAAAAATTGAAAAAGAAAAAAGTGCCTTGATGAGCACCTGGTAAAACATGCATCTTGGTAGAAAAAAAGAAAGAAAAGATCTTTCCAAGTGGTGAAAACCTGGCAATCAGGCATCACTTGTGTTCTGCGCTCTGTCTATCAATGCACTACTGATACTAGGCCTTCATAATTTTTCCTGTGCTCATACGCTGACTTCATCTTCCTATATAACTATCTTATCCTCGCTTGGGATTTGTCTATCTTTACGTCTTAGGAATAAGTCATTCTACACTAGGGGCATCTTTGCTGGCATAGTTGGTTGCGGTTGCTAGGTTTCTCTAGGATGGTTTGCCTCGCGGACACAATGTTTCTTGATACATGCAAAACAATGTCACTTTCCAAAACAAGGGTGTCTTTTCAAAACATTAGACATGACATTTGCATTAAACGGAGTTCCTACAGGGCTATACTAGATTGCAAACATGAACGAATTATCCTACCAATGCACAGACATGGAACACCATATTTCTTGTATTACAATTTTCTGATTGATGAATCTTTACTGTGTTTGACAGATGAATGAATGAGTACTACTTAAACACACAGTTTGATAATGGTTTGATTATGATTCTTTTATGTCCTGATGATGTTTTCAACTAGGGGCATCTAAGTAATTATAAATTTTATTTGATTGATTCTCAATTGATGATTTATTATGTCTTCTTAGTTGCTCAATGATGTCTATGCAAAGACAAAGAGTCACAAGGATTGGGGGCATAATGTTTTCTTGATTTTCTGTGTATGGTGATTGTTCCAAATGATCCTATAAATTTCACCTAACTTGGATGTTTATGGTAAGAGCTTCTACTATGGGTGGATAGCCACATATATCTCGATCTTCGTTATGTGTAAACTACAATGAGGTGGAAACAATTTCCTTGTCTATTTTCTGATCTAGATTCTCACTAAGGTATACGAATCATAATGTACCCAATGATATGAATTTTTAAGGTCATTGCAGGTCCAATATCTTACCTTAATCAGAATCTGGTATATTAAAAGGAAGGTGACTATTTTGTTATCCTGGCTTCTATGCCTCGATACCTCAGTCTATTTCTGACATTTCAATAAAACATAGTATTCATATTATCATAATATCAGTGGGTATTAGTGATGATTGTACTATCAGGTGGTATCCATTCCCAAAAAGTGCCCAATGATGATTAAAATGTTGCAATATTTTCTAATCAGTGACAAGTCCTAAGAGTCTGCATATAGATGCATTTAGAGATTGCGTGGTGCATTTATAACAGAAATAATAGCATAAGGAATTTTGTGCTAAAAAATGACTTCTATCTTCTTCTAACAATCAAGTTAATTACATCATTCATATTACTGATATCAAATATCGTTGCACATCCATAGCATACATTTTGCATTCATTGAAAAGAAAAAACAAGAAAATACATAAAATAAAGCATCCATGTATTGCATTTTTACTTTTTCATCCTAATGTGCATCCATACATCTATTTTGCATAACTAAAAAATCAAAAGAGACATACATTTGCATTTTCACATGAGTATCATTTAAAACATATTTATAATCAGTAATGACTCATCACATCCAATCATAAAATGATGTTATCATCTAAAAACTACCTCATTAAGAGATCAAGATATCATCACATGTGCAAAGATACATTTACCACATTTATGAAAGCAAAAAGAACTCATGAAACATGTCAGAATCAAGAAGCTGCATTAGATATATATCATCATAACATGGTACAGATCAAATATAAAGAGTATCAGTATATCAGTGAATATAAAGAGTATCAGTGTATCAATGAGTATAAAGAGTATCAATGCATCAGTGTGCCAAAATGAATCAGATATACATGTATGACTGTCATCTACAAAAATGGATCTCAGAAGGATCTAGATATACAAAAGTGGGAATCTTAGCAGGATCCAGATATACAAATATGATCTCAAAGTATACATGTCATACAAAATGATACAAATAAACTCTATCCTGCCCCCTCTCCTTGGTCAGGAGGAGGAGGAGGAGGTGGTGCAAAAGGAGCTACTGGAGGAGGCATGGCCCCCTTTGACTGCTGAGCCACTGTAGAGAATGAAGGTGCTCTCTGCTCCTCTGGAACTACTGCATGATACAGGGCGTAATAATATGTAGCCCTCTGTCCTTGATGGAATGCTGTCCAGGCCTGTGCATCCCTCTCTGCTCTTAGCCGCTCAAGCTGTAGATCCCTGTCCACCAATAAAGCATCAGGAATAGTGACTCTTGTAACCACCTAAATTTGGTCTGTCGCAATTATGGACCCTATTTACCCTAAGTGTGATCATACCCTTGATTATGTCCAAACGACCCTGTTACTGCTTGGCATAATCAATTTAATGTCCTAGGTGATTTTTATTGCTGATTTATATTAACTATTATAGCCATATAATTCAAATCAATTTCAACCAATCAAATCAAACCAAAATCAAACATGGCTATAGTATTTAATTATAAAGGAATTAAATAAATCCCAAAATCAAATACCCACTTGCAAAATAACCCATTCTTCTAGCCTATTTAATTTAATTAAAATGGCTATAGTCCCCTAATTATTAAAAAGTAATTAAATTATTTAAATAATTAATTCCTATATTTTTAAATGAATTAAATAAGTTTATTTCATTTATTAATATTCTCCTAAATCCCAACCTAACCTATCTCAACCACTTCTACCCTGGGTTCTAACCCTTCTCAACCCATTCACCCATGCTAATATAATCCTAATCCTAAATTCTACTCTAACCCACCTCTTAATGTTGTCACATTCCATTAAGGAATGTTTAGCAACTCAACCCACTTGAGAAAGTCCACTTTCTCAAGCTGGATTTTCTTAAAGTCTATTTTCTCAAGCCACTCTCTTACATCCTCCCTTACCTCTTTAAGACTTTCGTTAATATCTTATTAATGAAGATGCCTTAAGCCTATGTCTCTCCCATGCCTTATTAATGCCTTGGGCATTAATGGCTCTTACATATTCATTTATGAGTGTCCTAATTCATAAATGAACATTGTCCCCCCTCTCTCTCCCATTCTTCTATAAATAGAAGCCTATTTTGAGAGCAAAGAAGCCTTCACTTGAGATAAAAAATACATTGTTATGCTACTGAATTAACATTATACTTATATTTCATCTTTCATATCATGCTAGTTCATTCTTTTCATTTCATCTTTTAAAGCTAGATTGCATGCTTTTTCACATTTTTAGCTTAAATTTGAATCAAATCCTTCATGCTAGAATAGTATTGGTCACTGATTTGTAGCATATTCTGAGGGCTAAATATGCAACTAATTACACTCTTTCTAGTTAGAAGGCAATAGGCCGATATTAGTGGTTTCTAACGTTTCTTCTAACCATTTAAAATTAATGCAATGACCTATTGAGTGTTTGTGTTGTTTTCAACAGGTACCCAAATACACACACACATTTCTGGCGCCCACCGTGGGGCAAGATTTTGATTTTAGCCTCGTCTTCTAACGCTTTTTTGACAATTTGCAGACTCAGGAATCAGACATAGAATCGCAAATAAAATTGCAAGCTCGCATCCCGGATACGCCATCGCACCGCGTAATTTCCAAATCGCATCTGGGATTTCTCAGATCGTATCTGGTTTTCAATCACATTTGGTCGGCAAAGGCTCGTATCCAGAGAATAAGATCACATCCCGGATACTGCATCGCATCTGGTAAGAATTTAGGATCGCATCTGGTTTTGAAGCTTGCCCATTTGATTTATCTAATCCTAACAAGTTTAACAAATTGTGCTTTCTGTGTTTTGTAGCCTAACAAGTGTTTTCAGGTACCTTTTTCTAGGTTTCATGGAGTTGGATTAGCAAAGTACTAACGTGGTTTTTGCAAGTTCCCAAACCCCTTCCATCTTGACTTCTATTTCCCTATTTTTACAACTTAAAACCATTTTTTTCCCACTTGATAAACAACTAGATATTATGCTCTTTTCCTCTTGAGGAAAATAAAAAAAACGGACGTTGTCTTATCATTTGTGACAAAATTGGGAGTAACTGAACCACAAACAAAACTATTTAATTCATTTTGGAAAAGTAATTGAACAAGCACAATCACTAAATATGTGGGCTTAATGAATAAACACATTGTATAATTCTTTTGGCAATCAGTAATTGAACAAAAAAAAACTCACTAAATCTTTGTGGTTAATTGAACAAAGCAAATTTCCCTTTCAAGCATCATGTTTTTGTTAAAATAGGAACACTTAAATCGAGCTCAACATAGCTTGAGGGAAATAACATTGTTTTGAGTGTTTGAAGAGAAAACAACATGGAATAGGAGAGTATGCTCTTCTTTTTTTGAAGAAATAGAAATCTAGAACTCCTAAGCTTGCCAATCCTGGTTACTATTCTTTTAAATAGTAGAGGGCCTGCCGGTTGAGGAAAAAATCTCTCGGGAACGACCCAAGTGAGGACAGGTCTTACGTTGACCCTTCCAACTCACTATAAATAGTTGCTTCCTTGTAGGCCAAAGCCTCAAAAGACGGAACTGGTTTTGTTTTTGGAATTTTGACATCATTCCTTGAACATATCTGGGTATATATAGAGCGGAGCCACTTCAATCTTTCTTGCGAGACTATATATATTCCAGTACTCATAGGGCTATACACCTCAATTTTTCCTTGTGCAATTCTATAGGGGATAGTTTCGAACGGATTGTCCAATAATCTACAACACATTTAATTGAAAGAATTCCTGATTCATCCCTGAAAGGGTGATAATCTTTGTGCAAGGCAAAAAGTAATTGCCCCAAGACACTCGTCATATCGTGCCCTCACTTGCGTTTGGAGTCGGCTAATACAACATCATGACTGGAGCCATTGTGTGCTTGGTGATGGCTGTATTCTGATTAGCATTTGAGTGTGTGCCTAAGTCAACGAGCAAACGATTTTCATCCTCCACCTAGAGAACAGGAAAAATATGTGTGTTTGATTCATCCCTTTTAACAGAGCAAATTTTTTTGCCGTGTTAGAAAGATCATTAAAAAGATAAGCTCCTCATAACAATCTATAAATTTCATACCCTGGAGTACAAGTGTTTTTCACGCCCGACAAAAACCTCTTAATAAAATTCAGAGATAAACAGATCACGTTCCTCAAAATGCAAATTTTTCAAAATTGACTAAAACTGACAAGTCCATCATACAATTGCATCCAGAATTTCCTGAGTTGTATCCTATATTTAGGATTGTATCTGGTGCGTTAGCTCACATTTGGTCAAGCAACAAGTCGTATCCAATTTTCTAGGATCGCATCCAGGGTTTAGGATCACATTTGGTTCTGTTACAGGATCGTATCTGGGAGCTCGCATCCTAGGAAGTGGACATTTCTAGCAGTCTTTCCTAAGAAGTCTCAGTTGTTTTAGGTACCCTTTTTTCTCTTTATCTGGTCCCTATTGTCTCTTCTGGTCTCCCTGCTATTATTTTCAAACACTTTTGAAATTTCTACCTTGCATGCTCAGTCAGTCTTTCATGATCAATTCAATACGTGTGGTCTACCCATTCTCTATCAACAACTTGGTTCCCAGCTCACTATCAGGGCATTCTAACCCTTTAACGCTAGAATCATTTACATCCACCAAATAAACAAACAGTTACTTCTACCTAGACACACCCACTTGAATGATCTGGAATCCTTGCTAGTACTATTGGGAAACGTTGATGAAGTTGAGAAATAAACTTCATGGTTAACACAAGATGCAACAAGTACACAAATGAAAGATCAAAAGTACCTCCTAAAACATCACACTTTCAAGGAGAAACTTCTCGCAATTCCCTATTTAATCTTGATTCACCTCAAATGGGTAGCAACACTAACGATTGGAGTAAAGCCTTTGAGGGCTATGACAATGGAAAACAAGCACAATTTGTAGGCACGGAAGAAGAAGAAAGACCCAAGTTTGAACGTAATCTGTTCGGGTCAGATAGTGATGAAGAACTCCCTGAAGATGAATATGAAAAGCTAAAACAAAGCAAAAGAGTCCACAAGCTGTTAGAATGGATAATCAGAGATGACAAAGAAAAATACTTCCTCCATTTAGCATCCATGGGTGTCAAATTACCCCAGGATTACGATGTGAATGATCTCA
>MU226168.1:1161013-1183718 GCA_018584345.1 Thuja plicata
TCTAACCCTTCTCAACCCATTCACCCTTGCTAATCTAATCCTAATCCTAATTCTACCCTAACCCACCTCCTAATGTTGTCACATTCCATTAAGGAATGATTAACAACTCAACCCACTTGAGAAAGTCTACTTTCTCAAGCATGAATTTCTCAAGTCCACCTTCTCAAGCCACCCTCTTACACCCTTCCCTTGCTTCTTTAAGGCTTTCATTAATGCCTCATTAATGAAGATGCCTTAAGCCTATGTCTCCTCCATGCCTTGTTAATGCCCAAGACATTAATGGTTCTTACACCACCACTAATGAGTCCCTCAACTCATTAATGGGCCTTCTCTCTCTCTCTCTCTCTCATTATTCTATAAATAGAAGCCATTTTTGAGTTCAAATTAGCCTTCAACTCATATCCTAAATGCAATGTTATACTGTTAGATTAATCTTAGACACATATTTCACTTCTTATTTCATGCTTTCACATTGTTCTTATTTCCATTCTTAGAGCTAGAATACATTTTTTCTCATCTTTTAGCTTGTTTTTAAACTAAAATCCTTCATGCTAGGTTGTATATGTCACTGATTGTAGCATAATCTGAGGGCTATTATGTTACTAATCACACTCTTCTTAGTTAGAAGGCAATAGGTCGATATTAGTTGGTTTTGTATGCTTATCTAACCTTTTTGAGCTAATGCAATGACTTATTGATGTGTTGTGTCTCTCTTATCAGGTACATAATATACAGACACAATATGAATTATTTATGTTTTTTAATAAATAGGGTCTTACATCGCGACCTTGGTTGAAGGGGCTTGCACTCTCTTTAGGAGCTTTGTGCCATAATTCAGATCCTTGTAGGTGCTTCCCACGACTAGGACATGAACATAAAACCCTATGTCCAATGAATTTGGCTTCCTATTATCCCATCCAACAATGAAGAGTCTATGGTGCATTGTGTTGTGAGTGAATAAAGGCATTAATCCCAGACCATAAATGGTCAGAACCCTACAAATGCCATTTGAAAAATTCTTTTCTTGTCTGATAAATCTTTGATCTGACATTTCGCTTCCCCTTATCTTGGTTGTTTGTTAAAGGTTGTATCCCATACTTTTCCACAAGTACCACTCATGAAGAGCCAACTTAAAAAATTTGTTTTGTAGAGTACACCCTATTCCATTCCTATGAAACTTCCAAACTGCCCTTATTTAGGCGTGAGTCTCTTAGGTATAAAAAATATTTTATGGCACAACTAGTGGGACAAAGCTGAATGTAGTTTCCAAAGTTAGTGCATGCTTTGAATTTATCAATTTGAATGAAGAAGAAAAGTGCACAAGGAAAGCAATGGTCAGGGTCTAGTTAGGCATGGACACAAGTTACTATAGTTTCGCTGATTGGGTTGTTCCTCAACCTTGTCATGGGGATCTAGTTCCCAATGCACGAGGATGTTGCTTGAACTTCAACATGTGACGAGGATCATTGAGCTTGAAAGACAAAAAAATTCCCTTTGGCATTCTCTAGGTATGCTTGAGGCCTCTCCTGAGGAAACTTATTTGGGAGAAGAGTTTGTTATGGAGGTCCAATTTTGACATGTAGAAGTTCTTAAGGTTTCATGTTCGGTGGGAGATGAACCTGAATGGATTTATTTTTTGGAGTTCTCTTTCTAGTCCCTAATGTCAAATACAATATAATTATTCGAGACTAGTGGTTTGGTGCTCGAAGATGAAGAATAAAAAAATTTAGCATGTACCACAACTTACACAAGAAAGCGAGATTCATGATGAAGGAATTATTCCCTTGCCACATTCGAGGACTGATGATCCAAGTTTTCTCTTTTCTAAGATCCTCTGTTATTTTGAAGATGACGAGGTTCTTGTCACATAAATTTTGGAGGTTTTAGAGATCTCTTCAAAGGATTCATCATTGTGAGAGAACCTAATTGAGCCCCTTAGTGAGAAAAGTGAAGCAGAGAACATGGACATGCTATTCTGGGATGAGCTTGAAGATTTTTGTGCAATGCTCAATGATCACATTCTAACTGTTATGGTGGAGTCCTCTCTTGCGCCCCAAATGGAAGAACCATCAAGTACCAAGATCAAGGAAGATGTGGAAACATCCCCTACTGTAACTCACTTTAAGAAGGATAGCAGGTCCCAATCAGGTATTGTTCAGAACCATCTACTTGTAAGTCCGACCAAGTCATGCTCACTTTAGAGCATGAAAAGAGTCTTTTAAAAGAATTTGAGATGCCATCTCATATGATATCAGGGGAAATACCCAAAATAGAATATTATGTCATCATATCTAATGTGTCACATCTAAGAAGGGTAATACCCATGTCACCTTTATTTTATCAAAATACCGTAGAGCCACTAATAAAAAAGAAAAAGATAGGTCTCCAGGCTAGCCATTTCTCAAATCCAGTTAATGGGTTATTGTAAAAATTTTAGATGCTAGGTTAGTGTAAATAGCTAGGTTAGGTTAGTTTTCTTTTCAATAAGCAATACCATGCAGGGTGACACGTTTCTGGTGTCCTGTGTATAGTCACCAATCTGCAGTGTTAGTTAGTAATGTGTTTTTCATGGTTACCATCATCGCATATCAAACATTCCTTTATATTAACCAGTAATTTTATTTATGTTGTGCTAACTCCTTTTGTTTGTTATTAGCAAGTGTGCCAATGCAAAAAAGTTTCCTCATTTTTGTGTGCGCTCCTTGAAAGGTATTTCTTGACCCATCATCATTTTGTGTACAATGGTGAGGTCTCTTGTTATGATATTTCATTACTTTACAAGAAAGCATTAAATTTCATTCTCTAGACTTTATGGCAATGACCAATTTAAAACGGTAAATGATAGAAGAAATCAAATAGAGACACTAGGATAAAATTAGAAAAATTATATGTTTTTTCATTTATCTTAGGTATATCTATTTATAGCTCAAAATTTTCAAAAAAAACAAGTATGATTTTTATTCGTCATTTACAATTTTCTTCGTATCATAACATTTTAGTTTATTTTGGGAAGCAATTTTTTTTTCCAGTAGCATGGGTCACACATCTTCAGAGTCGGGTCCATCTTTGTTTGACTAATCCCATCCTTTATCAGAGTATTCTTCTGATTTGGAAGTGTCCTTATCGGTCAACTAAGTGGCATAATCCCAAGCTTTCTCAAACAAGACCCTCACGAAGAATTCCTTGATACACTCCTTGACCATTTCTACATTAGGGTCCAAGTATTTCTTTAGGAAATTGACCCCGTGTTGTGCGTAAAAATGATGCATGTTGAGGGGATTAAAGAAAAAATTCAAAACAAATAGAACCCATGGCACCTCAACCCCCGTCTTGAGGAAAATATTTAAGTCAGTTGCCAGTGGAAACACAACATCATAGCGAGCCACAACCAATAAATCCTCAAGTCCCCCGTATTCAATTCTACCAAACACACCCACTGTGAGAAAATTTATCACATCCCTAGGTTCCCCTAGGTCAAGAAGAGAGCCCACAAACCTAGATGAAATATCCATATTGAGTCTATAATGGTCCTCACAATGCAAAAATCCTCCCCAAGCACCCATTTCAAGACATTAAGGACCAAGTGATTTTTTGTGCCTTATAATGTGGCTATCCTATTCTTGTCTATCAATCCTAGGAAAGGTTCTTGAGATAGTGGGCACGTCAATCTCACTGGCATATCCATATCTCTAAGCTACAACTACAAATTTTATACCTATGGCTCTCAAGGTCTGTTAAATTCCTTATGCCACCCTTTGAAAGTGTCACCCTTTTTATAGAGTAGTTGATGACCTTAGCATGTATAATGATTTTAATCCACTATAGAGAGAATGCCACATCAAATTGTAAAATTACCATGATCATTGTCTAAGAATTTCTATTTGTTAATTTTTGGATCTTTGAGCCCAATTTTGGCTGCCGATAGTGTGGTTAGAGGAGATTTTTACTCCTTGGGTGTTGAGAAAAGGTAACTGCATTTACTCTTGGTTTAAAATGAAAGATTATTTTTTAAACCCCTGCATACTAACACATTTTTCATAGCATTTAGCATTAGTATCTTTCATTTTGTGAAATTAGTGGTATCTAGTTGGATTTCACATGCTCCTCATTTTAATGCCCATATTAATGACGATGAGATTTCCTTCCCTTGTCCCCTAGGTAAAAATTAGAGATGTTCTGCTACCACCTTGGCAACCAACTTGGAAGGATGACTTCATAATCATGCATGCATACTAAAGAGAAAAAGGAAAAAAGTGAAAATGGAAAATAAAAAGCAAAATGCAAAAAAGGTGCAAAATTTTGGTTATGTTAGCAACTGTATAGGGGCTATGGATGCGTGACTAGCAGTAGAGAAATTCTAGCGGTTGTCAAGGCGATAACCTTGTCCGATCTATGGATGCCTGACAGACAACAAGGCTATATCTAATTGGATATGGAATAAATCTTACCTACGTATTCTAGTGGATAGGTGGAAACCATTTCATTATCTTAGTAAGGGGAAGCGTTTACTCCTCGCACACACACAAAATCCATGTGTTACCTAATTTCATCTTTTGACTATGTTTTTTGGTCTGGTTTGTTTCTTTTTTGAACATGATTAACGAAAAATATTGGCTAGCATTATGGTGCTTTTATTCTTTAATCTCTCTTTAGTGGCTCTCTTTTGCATCTTTTTTTGCACCTTGTGCCCTCTAGTTTGATCTATGCTTTTTGATTAATGTTTTGTTTTCTTCCCTAATAAAATCTCTAACTCCTCGTTTGCTTATAGGTATTCCCAACTCATCAATTTTTCAACCAACAACTCACCAAGGATAATCAATCTGATAAATTTTAAGTGAGAACACTCTAGCCCAATGGATAAATGCTCTGGTCTACGCAACTAGAGATACAAGAATCATCCCTAGTGGGCCATGATCCCCTGAAATTTGCCAAAAATATAAAGTCCTTATACATTGTTGGCCTTAACACCTCCTGTGTTCATACTTTGACCACTTACAGTCACGGGGCATGCTCGCAATAAATAATTTTCTTGATGAGGATTTACACATGTCAATCCCTCAGGGTTTTAAGATTCTCTGTGGAGGATAAATTCCCTCTAAGATTTGTTAGCACATGACATGTCCTTCCCGGGCTCCCACACTCCAAGGAACCCATCAATGCATATTCAGGGAATATCCTCCTGCATGAAGATTCCCATGGTCAACAACATTATAATAGTTGTCTCATGCACCCTTTTTAGTTGGTATATGCAATCATGGTCATCCTTTATTGAGCCGCCATGATTTATTATTTTTGAGCCCAACTGATAGGTATGCTATGATTAACCAATTAAAATATCACACACGCACACAACATAGGAAATCAAGTGACCCATGCTAGAATATTCGACATGCCAATTGATTGTAATTAATTGTAATCTTTTTGTGATCATGTCGATAGAGGGCTGTTCTATAAAACCCTAGGGACTTGTAAGAGAAAGGGGTTGGAAATATTAAACTTCTATTTAGTAGGTAGAGGAATACTCTATATTATTTAAAGAGATTCTATTTTTTTGAGAACAAGACCCTATGGCTCGTTGACCAAGGGAACATTCTTTAACATTTATTTTCTGGGGCATTCTCTCTCACCTTGGCATGTTTTCTCTTAAATAATCATAGGGACTATGCATTCGGTGTCTTTTCCTTTTTATTAATCAATGTGTCCTATGTTGAATCCTTATAGGTCTAGTCCAATGTTTTTATGTGGGTGCAATTATTTTCTATTTTTTTGGGTGCACTTGTGATCATGGGGGTTTCTCCTTCCTCACAATGCACTTAGAATAGATGATGATTTGTATCCTTTAATGTTTGATCTTCAGGAAGATTGGTTTTAGGAAGTGAGGTCTTTTATTTTGAACCTTATAGGAACTATTTATGTCTTTTAATAAATAGGGTCTTATACCATGTCCTTGGTTGAAGAGGCTTGCACCCTTTTTATGAGTTTTGTGTCTTAATTCGGATCCTTGTAGGTGCTTTCCACGGTTTGGATATGAATGTTTTTCACTATTTCCAATGAATTTGGCTTCCTCTTCTCCTGGCCAACAATGAAGAATTTGTGGTGTTGGAACGTGAAGTCATAATGGAGAATCACTAGCAGTGGTTGAGTCATAATGGAGAATCATCTAGTTGTGGTTGAGTCATCAAATGGGTTGATTCATCATGGAGAATCATCTAGTAATTTTGACAAGTGTTGTACATGTAGTTGTATGAGTCATACTTACTAAATTTAGTAAGTGGTCTAAAATTAGGACTCTACAACTTAGTTTTTATATGCAACTCGAAATCATGTTTGGAGATACATTTTGAAGATTGCTGTAACTATGAAAATTCCTGAGAATAATATTGAAAGATATTTTCATGTGGTTTTTTCGTGGTATAATTTTACCAGGTTTTTTCCACGTAAATTCTATGTTATGTACATATTTGTTGTTATTTGTAATTTTCCATAGCAATTGGTATTAGAGCGAGGTTATTTTGTGTAGGAGTTATTTGTTTTGAGAGGTGAGCAATGGAAATAGGTTATGTTACCAGATATGACGTGCACAAGTTTGATGGTTCAAACTTTGCTCTATGGAAGTTGAAGATTTAAGCTTTGCTGGTGAAGGATGGATGTGATAGAGCTCTTTAAGGGGTGGCATCAAAACCTAAAAAAATGAGCACATTAGATTGGAGTATGATGGATAACACAACTAGAGAAATAATCCAGTTATCTCTAGCAAATTTAGTTTTGTTTAATTTTGCAGAGGAGAAATATAGTCATGACTTATGGAATAAGCTTGCAAAGTTTTATGAGACAAAATATTTAGCAAACAAAATTTTGTTACAAAGGCAATTGTATAATTTGAGGATGCATGACAATTCATCAGTCACAGGTCCTCTGAATGATTTTAACATGCTGAGAAGAAAATTGGCTTCAATGGGAGTTAAAATTGATGAAGAAGATAAGGCAACAATTTTACTTTTCTCCTTGCCTGATAGTTGGTATTAGCTGATTATGGATCTCAATAAATCTGCACTGAGTGGGAATCTAGTCTTTGAAGATGTGGTAGCTAATTAATCTTTGAATATTCAAGGTGAAAGACATCTCAAGGATCCTCTTCAAATGATGCCCTATTTTGTAGAGGCAAAACTCATGAAATAACTAATATTGAGTATGAAAAGGTAAAGTGATGGAACTGTGGAAAAAATGAACATGTCAAGAAGGATTGCAGGTTGCCAAAAGCAACCAAGGAGATTCCTAATACACTTGCATCTGAAAGAAATACTGCAGAATTTAAAACACCATTGGAAGATGGAGAGGCATTAACTGTTAATCTGAGAAGTTCTTTACTTCATGTTTGGATTATTGATTCTAGTGTTTCCTTTCATATGAATCCTCATAGAGACTAGTTTTCTACTTACAGGGCTTGTGATGGAGGCATGATTTACATTGGAAAGGATAACCCATGTGAAGCCCAATGATAAATGAGAGGTAAATATTAATATGTTTGATGGAGTAATTAGAACTATTCAACATGTTAGACATGTACCTGGTTTAAAGAAATTTTTTCTTTCACTTGGAATTTTTTGATGAACAAGGTTTTCAATTCAGTGTTGAAAATAGTTGTCTGTAGGTAACAAAGGGAGTCTTAGTTGTGCTAAAAGGAGAAAAAGTTGGCAATCTCTATAGTTTGGTTGGAAAAACTAACAATGGAGAGGCTATTATGGTATCTGATGTAGAGATGGACTCATTAACAACCTGGCACCAAAGGCTAGGCCATGAGTGAATGAGGTCTCAAGGTACTGTTAGATAGAGATGTTCTCTGAGGTGTAAAATCTAAAGATTTGAGTTTTTGTGAACATTGTTTGTTCAAAAAATAGAATAGACTAAGTTTTTCTAGAAGTACTCCCAGAAGGAAAAATGTATTAGATTTAATACTTTTAGATACTTGGGAAGCTCCTATTAAATCTATTGGAGGTTCATCATATTTTGTTTCATATATAGATGATTGTTCTCGTAAGGTGTGGATTTATCTCCTCAAGAAGAAATTTGAAGTGTTTTCTTGTTTTAAGAGGTTAAGGGATCTGGTAGAGAATAAAAAAGGTAAGACGATAAAATGTCTAAGAACAAATGATGGAGGTGAGTTTTTTTCTGCATAATTTAACCAATTTTGTAGTGAACATGGAATTGCAAGACAATTGACAGTTTCCAGGAAACCACAACAAAATGGTGTTGTTGAACATATGAACCATACAATTATGGAGCGAGCCAGATGTATGTTGAGCACTGTTGGTTTAGAGCAGAGGTTTTGGGGTGAGGCTGTAAACACAACTTGTTTCTTGATCAATAGATCACTCACTACTATTCTTGATAGTAAAATTCCTGAAGAAATTTGGAAAGGTATAATAATTGGTTTCTCATTTCTCCATGTTTTTGGTTTTGATGCTTATGTACATATTCCCAAAGAGAGTAAAATTAAATTGGACAAGAAGTTCAAAAAATGTATTTTTCTTGGTTATGTAGAGGGTAAAAAGGGGTACAGGTTGTGGACACTTCTAGCCACAAGATTATAATTAGCTAAGATGTGTTCTTTAATGAAAAGATAATGAAAAGAGGTAAAAAACAACAAGGTACTGAAGTAATTCCAGTAGAGGTGGAAAATCATGATGATAATCTAGATGTACTAGATGAAGAACAATTAGAAGAAGATAATCTAGATGAACAACAACCATATGGGACACATGGTGAAATATCACCCCTTGTAAGAAGATCTATCAGAGCATCCAATACACCTAAGAGGTACTCTCCTACTTGTAATTATGTTTATGCATTACTAATTGATGTTGGTGAACCTAGTTCATATCAAGAAGCTTGTGAAGAAAAATATGTAGACAAATGGAAAGATTCTATGGAAGAGGAGATGAATCTCTTCATAAAATAAGACATGGTATCTTATTCCATTACCCAAAGGAAGAAAATCTGTTCAGAACAAGTGGATCTTCAAGCTGAAAAGGGATTTAAATGATGATTCTTAGAGATATAAAGCTCGGTTGGTAGCCAAGGGGTATGCTCATAAATTTGATTTAGATTTTGATGAAATTTTATCACCTATTGTACATTTGAGTATTGTTAGATTTGTTTTAGCTCTTGTTGGTAGTCTTGATTTAGAGTTAGAATAGTTAGACTTTAAAACAACCTTTTTGCATGGTCATCTCTCCGAGGAGATTTATATGCAGCAACCAGAAGGTTTTAAGGAAAAAGGCAAGGTGAGTCTTGTTTAAAGATTGAAACAATTGTTGTATGGTTTTAAATAGGCACCAAGGTGTTGGCACAAGTGTTTTGATTCCTTCATGATGAGTATAGAGTTTAGTAGATGCGAGGCTAATCATTGTGCCTATTTTTAGAGGTATGATGACGAAAATTTTATCATTCTTCTTTTGTATGTAGATGATATGTTGGTTGCATGTCCTAGCATGGATAAAATCATCCATTTGAAAACTCAGCTTGCTAAGGAGTTTTACATGGAGTTAGGAAGTGAAAATCAAATTCTCAGAATGAGGATACATAGAGACATAAATAACAAGAAATTATGGTTGTCATAGAAGACTTGTGTAAAGAAGCTTTTGCAACACTTCAATATGAAAAATACACAACCAATTAGTACTCCATTTCCTATTCACATTAAGTTGTCTTCAGAAGAGTTCCCTAGAATAGAAGCAAAGAAGACAAAAATCTCTCATGTACCATACTCATCAGCAGTTGGTAGTCTTATTTTCGCCATGGCATGCACTAGACCCAACATTGCACAAGCAGTGGAATTTTTCATTCGGTACATGTCGAATCCTAGTATTGACCATTGGACAACTGTGAATTGGGTTCTTAGATATATAAGAGGCACTTCAAATTTTGCTATTTGTTATAGTGGGAGTATTCTTCAAGTATATGGGTATGTGGATTCAGATTTTGGTGGAGATAGAGATAAGAGAAAGTCTACTAAAAGATATATTTTCTCTTTAGCTAGAGGTGCTGCTAGCTAGGTATCAAATTTATAGATATTGGTAGCATTGTCAACTACTGAAGCCAAATATATGGCAGCAATACATGGTAGTAAGGAGGCAATCTGGCTTTATAGGATTTTGGGTGAGTCACAACTAAAACAAGATAAAATGGTTTTAAATTGTGATAGTCAAATTATCATTCAATTAGCATGGAACTCAACATATCATTCCAAAACAAAGCATATTGACATCCAATATCACTTTTTTCATGAAGTGGTGGAAGGAGGACATATATTTTGGAAAAGATTCACACTAATATTAACCCTACATATATGATGATGAAGGCTATTGGTAGAGAGAATTTTATTTGGTGCATAACTTCTCTTGGTCTTTAGATTATCTTATAAAATGTAGCATTGGTAATGGTCTTTCAGTAGAGGAATTTCATAACTTTGTAATTTGACTTCAAGTGGAGAATGTTGGAATGTGAAGTCATCATGGCGGTGAACCACTAGTAGTGGTTGAGTCATAACGAAGAATCATCTAGTTGTGGTTGAGTAATCAAATGGGATTGATTCATCATGGAAAATCATCTAGTAAGCCATTTTTGGTGACTTACCAAAATTAGTAAGCCATTTTTGGTGACTTGCCAAAATTAGTTATTTTGACAAGTGTTGTACATGTAGTTGTATGAGTCATACTTAATAAATTTAGTAAGTAGTCTAAAATTAAGACTCTACAAATCAGTTATTATATTCAAATCGAAGTCAGGTTTGGAGATAAGTTTTGAAGATAGTTGTAATTGTGAAAATTCCCGAGAATAGTATCGAAATATATTTTCTTGTGGTTTTTTTCCTGGTGTAATTTTACCAGGTTTTTCCATGTAAATTTTGTGTTACGTGTATTTTCTCTTCTCTATAATTTTCTACACTTGTAATTTTCACTAACATGTGGTGCATTGTGTCATGAGTGAATGAAGGTATGAATCTTTGACTACAAATGGTTGAAACCCCGCAAGTACCATTTGACAAATTCTCTACCCATCTGACAAAGTTTTGATTTGGCATTTCACTTCCCCTTTTCTTAGGTTATTTATTAAAGGTTGTGCCCCATCCTTTTCCCCAAACATCACTCATGAAGAGGCAACTTCTAAAATCCTAGAGGTTTCTTTTTACGATGCACACTGTCCCACTCCTATGAAATTTCCCATCTGTCCTTATTAGGACTGAGCCTCTTAAGTATCAACAATATTTTATGGTATGCCTGGAGGGACAAAGCTGAACACAATCGCCAAATTTAGTGCATGATTTGTATTTTTTAGTTTGAATGAAGAAAACAAGTGCACAAGACAAGCAACAGTTAGGGTCCAGCTAGGCATGGACCCAAGTTACTATAGTTTATTTTATTGGATTTACCCTCAACCTTATCATGGGGATCTATTTCCTAGTGCACGGGAGATGTTTCTCGACCTTCATCACGAGCTGAGGATCATTGAGCTTGAAAGACAAAAAAATGTCCTCTAAAATTCTCTTGATATGCTTAAGGTCTCTCTTGAGGAAACTTTTTTGGTAGAAGAGTTTATTCTGGAGGACTAGTTTTCACATGTAGAAGTTCCTAATTTTTCATGTTCGGTGGGAGATGAACCTGACTGGAACAATTTTCTGGAGTTCTCTTTCCAGTCCCCAATGCTGGATACAATTTCATTATTTGAGGGTAGACCAGTGGTTTGATGCTCGAAGAGAAAGAATGAACAAATTCAACATGGCCTAACATTGACACAAGCGAGCAAGACTCATGATGAAGGAAGTTTTACCCTTCAACATTCAAAGATTAATGATTTGAGTTTTCTCTTTTCCAAGATCCCTCATTATTTTGAAGATGACAAGCTTCCCATCATAAAATTTTTGGAGGTTTCAAAGATCCCTTCAAAGGAAGAGTCATCTCAAGAGCTCCCCTCGATCCCCTTAGAAAGAAAAAAGAAGTGGAGAATGAGGAAATGTTGTTCTGGGATGAGCTTCAACCTTTTTGTTTAATGCTCGATGATCGCACTCCAACTGTTTGGGTGGATCCCTCTGATGCATCCCAAATGGGAGAACCACTAACTACCAAGATCAAGGAAGGCACAAATGCATTTACTATTGCAACTCAATTTAAGAAGGATCGTAGGTTCCCAATTAGGTATTGTTTGGAACTTTCTACTTGTCAGTCTAACCAAGTCATGCTCATGTCAAAGCATGAAAAGAGTCTTTTCAAATATTTGGAGACACCATCACATATGGTGCCAGAAGAAATGACCGAAATAGAATATTATGTCCTCATCTCTGACGTGCCACATCCCAGAAGGGTAATTTACCCATGTTACCTTTCTTTTATCAAAATTGCATAGAGCCATTAATAAAAAATAAAAATCTAGGTCACCATGGTAGGTATTTCTCAAATCCAATTAATGGGTTATTGTAAAAAGTTTAGCTGCTGGGTTAGTGTGAATAGTTAGGTTTGGTTAGTTTTATTTTTAATAAGTTCTATCATGCAAGGTGAACACTTTTTGTGTCCCATGTACAGTCACTAGTCCCTAGTGTTAGTCAGCAATATGTTTTTCACTGTTCTCATCATCGCATTTAAAGTATTCCTTCATTTTAATCGGTGATTTTATTTATGCTATGCGAACTCCTTTGTTTGTTAAGAGAGAGTGTGCCAATGGAACAGAGTTTACCCATTTTCATGTGCATTCCATAAAGGGTATTTCCTGACCTATCATCATTTTGTGTTCGATGGCGAGGTCCCTTGTTATTGTATTTCATTACTTTACAAGAAAGCATTAAAGTTCATTCTTTAGAATTTTAGGAAATGAATAGTTTAAAACAGTAAATGAATGAAGAAATCAAATAGAGACACCATGATAAAGCAATAAAAATTATATATATTTTTCATTTATCTTTGGTATATCTATTTATAGTTCAAAATTTACAAAAAACAAGCATGACAATTTTTTTTCATCATTTAAAATTTTCTTCGTATCATAACATTTTAGTTTCTTTTAAAACGTAATTGTTTTTAGTAGTACAAGATATGTATCTCTAGATTCAATTACATCTTTGCCTAATTCATCCCCTCCTTCCTTAGAGAATTCTTTTGAGTCAGAAGTCTCCTTGTCGCTCGACTCAGTGGAAAAATTCTAGGCTTTCTTGAACAAGACCCTTTGGAAGAATTCCTCAATCCACTCCTTAACCATTTCTACATCAGGGTCCAAGTATTTCTTCAAGAAATTGCCTCATGTTGTGTGTAATAAAAATGCATGTCAAGGGGCCTAAAGTATAAATTTGAAACAAAAAGAACCCATGACACCTCAACCCCTATTGATAGGATGAGTATTTGTCATCATTTTTATAACCTCTTTCTAAAGTCTATGATAACCTTTCATGCACTCTGTTTCCTGTTCACTGCACTCTTTTTTATATCCTCAAAATACTTGGTTACTATTTGGTTTAGACCAGTTGCATCGAGCCACATGAACTTTAGTCTCATGGTTGAGTTTTGTATAACTTTGGATGAATATGGTTGAACATTAATTCATTTTTAAACACTATATACTTATTTATGATAAATGTGCAATTATGTTTTGATGAATAATTAATCATATGGTGAATGGATATGTGTTGCATGCTCTAGTTGGATATATGTCTACTTTTTCCTATTAAATGTTTATGATGAAAATCAGTTCATCAAAGGAATCATGAACAAGCATGCATCTATATGTTTATCCATGAAGACCTGGTCTTGCAGCTACGGAAACAATGAGAAAACAAGTTCAAGAATATAGTTGGTGACAACATGGAGAAGATTAAGTCAAGATGATGTTCTTAATTAGGATAAAATATAAGAAGTAGTGGGAAGCTGGATCTTTTCTTCATTCTCATTGAAAAAGTCTATGTTCCTATTTCTATGGATGTTTTTACTCCTACTTCTTAGTTGCAATAATGTATCCACCCATTATCTTGGTGTGATCAGTTAGTAGTTAGATTTCCTATTTTATAAATAAGTACTAATCTCTTGCATGAGAGGGAGGGAATTAGTTAATTTATGGTATAGTTGGTTTTGAGATAGTGTACTCTTCTCTATTTTCCAACTTTATGAATACATTCATACATACTTGTGCATGAATATGTTAATGAAGTTTTGAATATCCGTTCCTTGTAATTGAATTCTAGACACACATCCAAGGGCCCACTTGGTGAGGAATCCTTGGTAGCATTAGTTTAATTTCCTATAGATCATAGTTTTAATTCCAACATTTATCTGTTCTTGCAACCAAAGCGGGCATAATAGTTAAAATGTTGTGAATTAAGCATCAACATTTGTATTTAGTAGTAATGTTTTAGTTTAGTTAGTTTCCAAGTATTTTCTTCCTGTAGCCATAGACTAGGTTTTGTTTCAACTCTTTATTCTGGTAACTTCATAGATAGCATGGCTTGAACATGCACTTAGTGCATATATCTTACAAACCCATTTCAAGTAATATGTCTTTGGATTGATGATTAAATGAGCCTTCATAAAGAGGAAGATAGCTAATAGGACGTCCAATCCCTGAGTTTTGTCAAGAACCTAGTTATGATCCCTTTGTGAAGTCAAGCATTTTTGGAATCATTGTCGGGGATGGTGTCAAGCTAAGACCCTAACTCAACCATTTATAGAATTTAATTCACCTCATGTTTTCATTCCTATTTTTGGGTAATTATAATTTATTTTCATGCACAAGTTTACTCTCTTTGCATGCATAGAAGAAGGAGAGATAATCTAGGAAGATTCCTACCCAATTACCCCCACAATTAGTTATGAGACATATTTTTGCCAGAAGAAGAAGAAGGTACTTTTTCTGATGTTATTACAAACCTTCCCACTTCTTCATCATCCTTAGAGGATGAATCCCTAGACCTTCACATCTTTGAATAACCCCTTAATCTAAACCCTTTTGCTGAAATCTTAGCCAATTTGCGTCTTCAATATCCTAATAAAGAAGAAGATGATAATCAATTGGCCTTGATAGTCTACCAGCTAGGGAATCAACCAAGTGGTCCATAGAGAGGTACACCAAGGATGGAATATCCACCTACCTTTCCATTTCCCATCATTGATTTTCATGATAACAATAATCTAAAGAACATCCCATCTTCAACCCTTTGCAAGTTCTATGGCCTAGTAGTAGAGGATCCTGATACCTTTCTCTTTGAGTTTGAAATCCTTTTCTGAAGTTATGAATACACTAATAATGATCATAGGCTTAAATTATATCCCGTAACTCTTAAAGAGTTAGCATTGAGATGATTTATGGGCCTAGGAAGTAACATTGTTCATAACTGGGATGAGATGAAGGTTGCCTTCTTGGAGAAGTATAAGGAGTACTATAGGGGAAATAACATGAGGGGAGATGATATCTTTAAAATGACACAAAAATAAGATGAAATTCTAGAGGACTATGTGTCCAAATTCTTTTTTATCCTGTAGAAGAACACTCAACATCAGCTCAATCAAGAATCCCAAAAATTTCTCTTTCTTAGAGGTATCAATGAAGGATGCATTGAAGCTCTAGACCTGATGGCAGGAGGTGATATAACTTGGTCCACATGGGATGACATAAAGAAGATATGTCTTAAATACTCTAGAGCTATTGGCAAGAAAGAAAGAGGATATAAGTCTACCATAGGAAGATCAAATGGTGCTGGAGCTTCAAGGACAAAGATAACCCATCTTCTGTCAAATATCAAGCAGGATATAATTAACAACATGGAAACACGATTGGAAACCATGCAAGAAAAGAAGAAACATGAGGAAGCTAAGGCTATTTTAGTAGAATTATGTCCTCATTGAAGACAAAAGAAGAGAGACTATAGATGCAAGATGGTTGCTAACCTGGATGAAACACATCTGCATACTGACTTCAAACCAATTGAAGGAGATGATGAGAAAGTGTTCTTTGTTGCAAAAAGGAGGTAATGGGATCCAAGACAAGGTATGCCACAAGATATTTTATATTTTAATGGTATTTTTTATAATAATAAGTGCCAACCTCCTATGAATTATCAGTCTCAACCTCAGAATAATCCCCAACCTCAGTGGAAAAATTATCAAAATCCTCAATGGAAATATCCCCAAGGGAGTTGGTAGAAATCCCCAGGGGAATGACAACCACCACATGGTAACTAGTAGCATAATCTACAATGTAGAGGAGGCCAACAATGGCCAAATAAACCCCTTGGATTCCTGCAACCACCTCCTCATCCACAAAAACAAACACTTATGCCACCTCCTGCAACCAATACTAATCCCCAAATCCAACTCTATTACCCGCTCCACCTAAGAAAAATTAGAATAATAGACCTCAGGTGCAATAGAAACATGTCTACTCCATAGATCCTACTCAATACCTTGCTTATGCTATTAATATCAATGATATCCATTTGAGGTCTGAGACTACATTTCCTACACCAACTTCCCCTGTCATAACTGAGATATCATTTGATGGGTCCAAATAAGACAATGTATCTCCTACTGCAATACAAGAAGGTCTATCTAATAAAACTAAGCTATCCAAGGAAACAAGCCCACCTTTTCCACAAAGGTTGTAAGCTGAAATCCCTAAACCCATAGAAGAGGAAGCTTTTGACATACTCGACCAACTTAAACATATTAGTGTCCAAATTCTACTATTTCAAGAAATTAAGGATGTCCGCACCTATGTGAAGGATATCAAATAATTTTTTTCAAAAATCCTAGAAAAAAGGAAGGATTCCCAAATTGTCCATGTCTTAGGAAAGACAATAGACATTATGCTTGAAAGATTAGTTGTTCCCAAATATTATGATCCCGGCAGTCCTATTGTAGAGGTAATTATTAATGACACATAAAAAAATAATGCCCTCATTGACCTAGGTGAAAATATTAATGTCATGACCAAAGATATAATGCAACAAATTAGTATTTAAACCTTTGGACTACACCTACTATTCTGCAGCTTGCAGATAGTTCCATAGTTAAACATGATGGAATGGTGGACAACATAGTTGTGACATTAGACTCTTGGTCATACCCTACAGATTTCATGATCCTTTCACCTAAAGCCACACTTGGGGGATCTCCCATTATTCTAGGTCGACCATGGTTAGCTATTAAATATGCTTATATTGGTTGTTGTTAAGGAGATATGACCATTTCTGATGGTCTAACTACAAAGAAAATAACCTTATATCCACCTGCTCAACCCCAGTCTAAATTAGACACCCCTATTTGGCTACATATAGGGGAAGAATCCAAGGAAGTTAATTCAATGGTTCAATTATTGATGCTAAGAAGAGATCCTTTCCTGCAACTTCAGGAAGAGGATGCATTTATCACTAACATCATGCAAAATAATTATGGCATGAGGCCGAAACAATCCTTTTGATGCTCCTCTACCCAATAATGCTCACTGAAGCCTTTTTATCCTGAGCCAAATTCATCCTACCTTCCTGCAGCCAAACAACCTTACCATATCCTACTTCCCCATGAAATAAAAGTTCCTTCACTCATAGAAGCTTCCATGGTTGAACTAACCAAGTAGATGGAGATTTCCCCAGGGTGCTTCTTAAACATAAACAATAAATTAAATCAGCAACAACAACTCTCTTTAGCCAAGTTTCTTCAGGATCATAAGCAAGAATTTGCATGGGATTATGGATATATTAAAGGATTAGATCCCAATTTGTGTACCCATAGAATATATCTCAAGGAGGATAAACCACCTATCAGATAGTTTCAAAGAAGAGTCAATCCTTCTCTACGAGAGATAGTTAAAGATGAATTGAAAAAAATACTCAAAGTTGGTTTCATATATCCCATATTAGATAGCCAATGGGTTTCTCCCTTGGTAATAGTGTCAAAGAAAGGGGGTAAATGGAGGATGTGTATCAATTAGAGGGTACTAAATAATTCCACCAAGAAAGACCACTTTCCTTTTCCCTTCATTGATCAAGTTTTGAACTCTCTAGCAGGAAAGAAGTATTTTTCATTTCTAGATGAGTATAGTGCGTATAACTAGATCCAGATTCTCCCTGAAGATCAAGAAAAGACTACCTTTACCTTCCCTTGGGGAACCTATGCATACTTTGTATATAACTTTGGGCTTTGTAATGCACTAGCAACATTTCAAAGAGCAGTTATTAGTATCTTTGCAGATATTTCCCATGACTGTATGGAAATCTACATGGATGATTTCACAACATACAATGTAACTTATGAAGAAGCACTGAAAAATATTGTAAAAGTTCTAAAAAGATGTGACAAGAATAACCTATATTTGAACAGTGAGGAGTATTTCATGATGATGGAAGAGGGATTATTCTTAGGGCATTACATATCTAAAGTTGGCATACAAGTTGACCCTGCCAAAATCAAAGTTATCCTTAACCTACCCACACCAAGAAAAAATAAGGATGTAAGAAGTTTCTTAGGGAATGTTGGCTACTATATGATATTTATCAAGGACTTCAGCAAGATGGCTGGCCCAATGTATTCTATTCTTGCAAAAGACTCTAACTTCCAATGGACTGTAGCCTATGATGAATCCTTCCTACAACTAAAATTTGTTCTCACTCAAGTACCTATTTTAAGATGTCCCAATTGGTCATTACCATTCCATATACACACTGATGCTTCTGACTGTGTTGTAGGAGAAGTATTATGACAAAAGGATGGCCCTATATAAAATTCTATATATTTCATCAATAAGAATATGCAAGGACCTGAATTGAACTACACTGTCACAGAAAAGGAACTGCTAGCTGTAATATATGCCCTTAAAATTTTTTTCCATTACATAATAGGGTATTAGATATTTTTCCATACCGATCATGCATCTGTTAGGTATTTTATAAATAAGCCTTCAATAATTGGAAGGTTAGCACATTAACTTCTGCTGATGTAAGAACTTGATCTCACCATAATAGATAAACCATACAAGGCTAATGTGGTTGTTGATTTCTTGTCAAGACTTAAAAATATTGATGATTCCACAATCATTGATGATAGCTTTCCAGATGATCATTTATTCTCCATCTTAGCTAAAACACCTTGGTATGAAGACATTGCAAACTATCTAGCCTCTAACAAGATACCTCCTACTTTTCATCAAAGGAAAATAGGCTCCTAGTGGAGAAAACTTTCAACTTTTCTTGGATTGCAAATTGTCTATTTTACATTGGCCCTAATTAGGTTATGAGGATATGTGTGTGGGAGGATGAAACATATGAAATCCTCCATGCATGGCATGATGAAATAGGTGGAGGTCATTTTGTAGAAAAGAGGACAACCCTAAAAGTTATGACAACAGTGTACTACTGGCCTACATTACACCAAGATGCATAAAACTACACCATAAAATGTGATAGGTGTTAGAGAATGGGATTACCTACCAGTTTTGATTAAATACCTTTGTGCCCCTAGGTGGTAGTCACACCTTTTGATAAATGGGGGATAGATTTTGTGGGGCCAATTTATCCCCTATCAAATGATAATTCTTACATTCTGGTGTGCACAGACTATGTTACCAAATGGGTGAAGGTACGAGCCATGAAGCATGCTAGAGACAACAGGGTTGCTAAATTGTTATATGAAGAAATATTCACCATGTATGGAGTTCCAAGGGAATTGGTCATAGACCAAGGTGCACAGTTTACATCTACATTGATTACTTCCTTAATGAATGAATATAATATCATACACTACAAGTCTAGTCTATATCACCCTCAATAAAATGGACATTTAGAGATGACTAATAGGGAAATAAAGGCTATCCTCACTAAAATATTGCATCTTCATGAGAAAGGCTAGAGTAGAAGACTCGTTGAGGTTGTATGGGCTTACAGAACTACTTGGAAGATGACAACAGGTTTCACCCCCTTTGAGTTGTTGTATGGAAAGTCAACCATGATTCCCATATAATTTGAGCTTAAAAATCTTTGCATAGCCTTAGAGCTTAACATTGATATTCTTGCAGCACAATGGGACATACTTTTACAACTTAATGCACTTGATGAGACGAGAAAATCCACCCTTTAGAAAATTGAGGTAGTTCAACTCCAATGGAAGAAGTGGCATGACTCTCACATAAAAACCAAGAAGTTTGTTCTTGGTGACTATGCCTTGTTATATGACTCTCGCTTCCATGATAATAAAGGTTAGTTGACTAATTTCTGGTTAGGACCTTATGAAATTGAGAATGTATTTAATAATGGTGTTGTGCAACTAACAACAATCGATCCAGTCTGCTTCAAGTTGCTTGTCAATGAACATAGACTCAATCTATACCATAAACTAGCCACTAAGGCTGAGTTCCTATAGTAATTCATATCTTCTCAACAATCATTACTTCATGTAGCCAAAGGTGAAACCCTTCAGCTAATTTCTCATCTTTAATGCTGACATCACATGCAAATCATAATAAACATTTCCTTTTCTTCAGGAAACCTTTTTATCTGTAATAAATTTTACATTCCATCTCATACCACATGTCTTACGTCCCACTCACAACTCCACTTCACCCTCTTACTCAATCATTCTCTCAGCACACATCAACAACCTATTTATGAATTGGTCTATATAGTTGGCGCTAATCCTACATGTATGCACATGTATTTATTTCCCACTTAATTTATTTATTGCGTCATGATATTGATTTTCTTTATTTGTACATAACATTTATTAAACATTCACCATGCAAGATTTTGCATGTGTAGACACATGAAAACCTTTTAGTATGGGGTAGGGTAATTGAATGTCATTCATCACCTTTCCATGTTTCCTAAAGAGTTATGGTCCACGTAATTGTCTTAACTAGCCAAAATTTGTCATTGTAATCATTAGCTCACAACCTTAGTACATAGTGATGTGATTGATACTACGTCAGAATTCCTATTGCCAACCTTACGATTTTTCATACTCATATCCAAGTGCATCCTTCCTAATGGTTCTTGATATCAGTGGTGGTGCCTAGAATTTTTCATTTGAAAGCTCTAAATTTGGTTTGCCTAGAATGTCACATTCAAAAGATTTAAATTTGGTTTTAGAATTTTTTGAGTAAAGGGTATGTTGCATATTTTTCTTGCAATCTCCTTTCCTAGATGAGGTTCTGAGACCAGGTTGTAGGATTAAAAAACTAGGACACAAACTCAACACCCTCAACAGAAAGGAGATAAGAGACAAGTCCAATTAATGAGGATTAAATCCTCCTTCACTTTGAGCTCCACATCACTTAGGAAGGTATACCTAATCTGCACACACATAAACCCTTGTGACAAACAATAGCTTTCGGATATATAACTGTGGAATAGCTTTCAAACCTATAGGTAACATGTACCTCAATGTTTTTACCAAATCTTATTGATGCAGAGGGAATTGATGGTATTCCAATAATCTGCATATCTTTGTTAGCTTTGTTAAATCTATATTGAAACATTCTTAAATTTTCATATTATCCTTTATCTTTCTATATGAACATTGATTAGAGACTCACCATCTTTTACTACTCGATAATAACAACATCAAGTTAGCATTACCTCTCATTAACATTGTGGAACTGAAGCTCACCATTAGTCATCCATTAATGAACCCAACTTACTCCATCATCGATACCCATCGACACTTCAAAGCATGTATATTATAAGAAACATGCTACACAATTATTTTATTGATTGTCTTCAACATAGACCCAAACACAAGCGACTGTAACTTATAAACCATTCAACATTATCAAAATCACTTTGGTGAGAATGTTCCAAACTAGAATCTACCAAACATATCTATAATTGGTAAAGATCCAATGGTGCAATAATTATTTAAGCCCACCGTCTTGAGACTACATTTCACTATCATAGAATATAAAAACATGCATGTAATAGTTCTTGAAAAGAAACCGTTCTAGAATCAATTAACAATCATATTTGAAATCAAATATTTTTTGAATAAAAAAACCACTCTCTGACCCAAGTGAGGATTGTTATAGCTTGAAACATATATCAAAATCAGACTTTGTAATGTCATTTGTAAATAACTTGAGAAACCCAATACATAAACCATAATGGACTTATTAATACCAGTTGCCAAAAATGAACAAAACCAGATTTAATAAACCATTAAACTCCTTCATAAAAAATTGAAACCAAGAACCAACTAATATCCAACCAAAATAGAGATCTTCGAAACCGATTTCATAAGGAATCAACACTATAGAGAAAAAAGAGGAATCAAAAGAAATGTGTAAAGACTATTTTATCGAATCACAGAATATATTAAAGTTCAAGTTCTTCTGTTAGAATTAATCTTTCCTTGGTTGAAAATATGTAATTAAAAGGATAAACCAAGGTATCCTATATTGTATTTGTCCTCTAGTCCATGTAAGAGGACATGTCACTATTTTGTATTTCCTTTAATAAGGAGAATAGATATTCCTCCTTAAGAGGAATCACACATTTGTCACACACACAATATGAATGTGGCATCCATAGGAGAAGGGAGTTACATGCAAACTCCTCCACTCATCTCTACTTAAGAGATGTCTCTCACACACTTGCTTCAATAATCTTCTCCTCTCTCTCTCAATCTCTCATTTCTCTCATTATTGTATTGAGCTCATTGCTCTCATCCTTTAGGCTTTTTGCCAT
>MU226168.1:1200678-1214969 GCA_018584345.1 Thuja plicata
AGGATGATTTTCAAAACAAACTTTATGTAAAAGATGATCATTATTTTCATCAAATCTGAAACTTGTAACCTCAGGAACAAAAGAGACCAAAGAAAAATCCTCATTTTCTATTTCACTTACCATTTCCCTGCCACTGTCATGAGTATCTTTGTCTATTGATATTTGTGCTCTCGGGAACCATGACATTTCTTGCTCTCCAAGAATTGAATAGTTAACTGACATTGGTTCTTGATTTACTGGTTTTTCTTCAGGCACATTTGCTAGAACATAACTCCCTTTTCTTTGGTCTTGGACATTAAAGTACCGCTGGTATACACACCTTAACAACAGAGTAGATTGATGATCTTTGGAGAGACTTAATCTCTTCTTTTCAGCTTCAGTAATGCTTTGTTTAAATGCAGTCCAAAGAAATTGTAAATTGAAATCACTTTCTTCTTCAATCTCTTTAAATGTGGGTTTTCTTTTGGTTTTCTTTCTCGGCTGAACCTCTTCTTTTCTCAAGACTGAAAAATTATATGAAGCAAAGTCATGTGCAATTTCTGGAACCACTTTTTCATCCACCTTTAATTCATGGCTCAACTGCGATACTCTTTCTTCACAATGCTGAAATAACTTCTTTTTAAACTCCAGCTCTTTTAATTTGTGATACCTGGAAAAAAACACTTCTCCATAAAAGAATTGGTGCATGGTCTTGTTCAATAGGTAAGTTCATTTCTCGCCCATGAGTAATGCTTTCTTTAAAAGCATCAAACATATCACGTAAAAATGAATCTTGCACTTGATGAAGTTCAACTAAAGAAGGATCTGGCCTTCTTCCTTTCACAACTTTAATAGGCATGGTCTTTTTCAAATAGAGTCGCCAATCTCTAGCAGAGATAATAATAATAAAACTAAGGAAACTTAATTAAGCACAAATCTTCTTTTCCGCGTCCCCAGCGGAGTTGCCAAAAATCTGTTGGTAAATAGATTGTTCTTTTGAATAAACTCCCAAAATTCCCAAATCTGAAAGAACAATTAGATGCCAACAGTTGGATAATCTATCATGGGGTTGATAGATTTCCTCTGAATTGAAAGGTACAGCTACCTTATAGAATGATATGCAATGAATTTTTTTATTTCCTAAACTAACTGGGTGCATTCTTAACCTGAGAATGGAAGAGGAAAAACCAAGTTAATCCTAGGCAGGACTAACTCAGGTAGATTTTAGATGTTAAACTTAGCCAACTTCGAGAACTCACACATCCTATGACTCCCTGAGATTGGTAATGCAAGAATGCTGTTAGTTATGCAAATGCAATGAAATGAGAATAAAATGAAGATTAAACATTTGAATCTTTGCAACAGGAACAAATCAAAGTACTCTGATCTATCACCCATTCACCATTTGACTAAGAATGCAAGGAAGTGCCCAAAACTGACCATAAAAATACTCCAATTGAAATTAATCAAAAAAGTGATGCCTAAATGCTCCGATTCATAACAAAACCTTTCTTGTTTCAAACACAACAAACATAATACTCTGATTACATTTGCTTACAATCTACAGCCAAAATATATTACAAAGAACAAAATATCAATCTCTGATGCATGAATGAAAATGCAAAAATTCAATGTGCTCCCCTCTCTTACTCCAGCTCTCCAACTGTATGCAGAAAAGGCAGAACCCTTTGCCCAGAAAAAGATCTGCAATAAATACTCTCTCAAGTGATCGGTTGATTCTTCCATGACCCTTCAGTTCCTCTGCCTTTTCGGTTATGTAACCGTTTAGTTTGTAATTGACTCTTGGTCTTTTCTAATTCCCATAGCTTGTTATCTTCATCTTTTGACATACATGTTTGATTCCTAAAATAAAAGTTATATTGTATGTAAAACTATTTTAATAAAACCATCAAAACTTCTCCTTAGGTGCATATGCTCGGTCCACTTTAGATAATCAAATCCAAATGTTGAGAAATGCTCTTTTTAATGACACCTATCCAATTCCCTTTTTAGTCTTTTGGCTTTGCCTGGCAATGACTCTTCAGTTCTTATCTTTTTCTTTTCCCTTTTTACATTAGTTTCCCATCTAAAGATACTCACTTTCCCTTTCGAGTGAAGAACACCTATCTTCTGTCAAGGAACATGTTCTATTTTGGGGTATATGACTGGTTATGATAAGAAATAGCCGTGTCACTAGATAGCCAACCATTTTGGGTGCATATAAATCGATTCTACCTGATCTCTTAGTTGTGATCTTCATAATGATAGCTGGATACAATTAACTAAGCGTATATTTGTTCGGCTTCCTCATCATTCCAGGTGTTCATTCATAAATTGGGCTTCTTCAATATAGGTGAGAGAATCACTGTAAGGGGATTCGGTGTCTAACTTCCAAGATGAACAAGCGGCTGCTCTGTTCTTCATATCCCATGTTTCCTATGTGTGTTAGCAACATAGTCCCTTCTTCGCAAAAGCGGTCTTCTAAAACTTCACTATGAGTAGATGCAATGACAAACCGAAGCGGATGTCACCTTGCCCGATGTCGCTCATGAGGAGGTCTTTATTCTTGGGGAGTTGCTTCAGAGATGCCTGAGATAATTTGGTAAGTTCAAAATGATTGGCTTTCTCTTGGACTATCAGAATATCAAACCACACTAACCCCGTCTCTTTTCTATTGTGTTGAACGCTTCTAGGCATCTATGAGAAAGCCGAGTTGATTGTGGCAGTGAGACTAGGCAGGATTCCATCACCATTGTGAGCCATTCGATTATGTTAATTCAAAGATTAGTGCTAATATCTCATGGCGGCTTTCTCAATCTATTTTAAAGCTCCTTTCATTGTTATCGGCCCCTGCAACGAGTTCTATTTTGATTTTGTTTTTGTAAGAATTGCCGCTATTCACACACTGGTTCTTGGAAGTTCAATCTCTTTATATGGTCTTCATTACTAAGCCACTTAGAGCTCGGCTCTTTCTTTTACCTCACCAAGCACATTTTTTCACTGGATATGAATGATAAAGCCAAACCTCCCCTGTTTCGAGTTAAGCATGCTCGTTGAACAAAGTGGCAGATTCATCACGACCTCACAACTTAAACCGTCACTAATGAATTGGATTTTTGTTCTCGAGCTCAGATCATCGGGTCTTCTTCCATGCTCTGTGTATAAAGTTCTCATGACCCATGGCATGATCTTTACATTAACATTCACAAGTCTATTGCCGCTTCTCTGTTAGAGTGAGCAGATCCTCTATTCAATTCATTGCCTTGAGACTCCAGAAGTTTTCATCCCTTGACACTAAAGTTCTACCCGCAAGCTTCACTTAACAAATCCAAAAGATGGAGGAAAGCACAAGATGAAGAGACTTCATTGAATTTTTTGCAACAATTTTTCAAGATCACAACTGCCAAACATAATTGGAACCAACAGGCACTTTGTAAACCATGGCTTTTCAAGCTCAATTCAATTCCATCACCGACCATGCTTCAATCTGAGTTTCTGCTCTTATTTTGCAAGTGTCTGAACAAGGTAGTAGCATCGAGCTCTGATGTTTGATGCTTGATGCAGTGAATATGGCTGAGCTAGTAACTCCCTACAGAGGCTCTGGAGTCTCACTTAGTTCCGAGTAGACCATTGATGACGATGATAATGACTTGGAATTTGATCACCGTGGTCGGGTTCTTTTTAACGAGTATTAGAAACTCTGAGAGTCAATGTATATTTAGTTGTCTGTGCTCTCACCAAATATTCTACTTAGCTTCTACCCGTATTGATGAATTTACTTATCTGCTAAGCCCTTTGATGTTTTGTAGATCATTTATAGTGCAGCTCGACTCTCTGTCTCCATGGGGGGCATAGTATGCGCGATACACCACCGCAATCCAAGTTCCATGGTGTGGCCATTACTGTCGTTGGCCCCCCCTTCATTGGTGCCATACGCTCTTATCATTTGAATTCCTTCCTTGCTAGACATATCTGTGATCCATTAGTATCAATGTCTTATAATTTGTGTTGATTCAAACTTGATCTCAGCTTCTCCTGATGAACATATGGTGTCACATTATTGGGTTACAATCTCCATCCCTGTTCTTACATGAAGCCCCGGTCGGATTCTTGCATATTGACTTCACTTGGGTGGAGTTTTGTACAGTGTCTTCCCCTTCGGCAGAGAATTGAATATTGACTTCTCTTCTGGCGGAAAAACCCAAACTGACTGCGAAATGCGCACCCGACTTCCAATTTTCTGCAACTCAAGGTTTCTCTCCATTGACTCTTCCTTAATTTTTAGATCAATCCATTTGCCTCTTCATTATCAAAACAATCAGATTCATCAAACTTTAATTTGCAATCGGACCTGTTTGTGCCTTGGCAGAAAATAGCCAATTGACTACTCTTCATTGTGGAAAATCCCAAATCAAGTGCTCTAGCGGAAAATGCTCACTGAGGTGCATTTTCTGCTTCATCTTTTTATGGAAATAAAGACTTCTCTTCAAGCATCTTCAATATTATACTGATGTTTTTTTATAAATTTCCATCGATGGAATTGACCATGCCGTGCTTTGTTTTGCAGTTGAGTTGTGTATCTCTCGGTCAGATTTGTAAGATGGCTTTCATTACCGACGAGAATTTGACTATGACTTGCTCCGGCGGAAAATGCATTGAGAACTTCATTTTCTGCCATTCGACTAGGAGCATTATTTCATTTCTTCGATTCACTAGAACACATTGCTTGTTCATTATAAAATGAATCTCTAAACTTTCTCCAGGCAACGGGCATGCATTACTAATGGACTGCAAAAAGCAGAAACTTGGACATGGGTTACTCCTCTGGCGGAAAATTAATATGGAAGGGCATTTTCTGTCGAAGTAACTCCTTCATGCTCAGGTTTGATCATTACATTATTTAGATCAAATTCATTAATCTCTCAATTGCAATCAGATCAATTTGTGCATTAGTGGAAATTTCATTTTTGACAGCTCCCAAGCCTTTGGCAGAACTCTGCAAATTGCCTTCTCCTCGGTGGATTTTCCATTTTTGACTGCGCAAAGTGCATCAGAATTTCAATTTTCTACCTCACTTGATTCATGACTTCTCCTTGGTGTAAAATGACCACTGAAGTTCATTTTCCGCTTTCTCTTTGCGGAAAACTCAAAAAGTGCTTCTACATTCCAATTTTGCTTTTCTTACAGGATTTAATTTGGAATCTGTAATTCTGAACCGAGTCAATGAACTTTGATCTTCATCTTTCACAGAAACATTGTTGGGAGAAAAATCTAGAATACATTAGGGGAATTCCTCACAGGAGGTGATTTTAAAAGTTTTAAAATAGGAGTATTGGAATTGTGCCTACAAATCACAATATGATTTTCATTTTTCTGCAAATGATAATGATTCACAAAATAGAGATACTGCAAGTATGTTGCATAATATGCGTATGCAGATTGAAGATATTAAGAGGCAACAAGAATCTGAATTCCAGAAAGAATCTGAATTCTAGCAAGAGTTGGATAGGCAGCTAAAGGAGCATGGTTATCAAGCCCATATTCAACAGTAGCAAGCATTGGCTCAGTGAGATCAAGGTCATTGAAGGTATCTTGCAGAGCAATAAAAGAGAAATGAGGCCAAGCTTTCAAGAGGGTTGGAAGCTCAAAAGAAGGTTCATCAAGGAGAATTACAAGCTTAGAAGGATGCTTATGAAAAGCTGATAGTTTCCATGTTTAATCGTGGTCATGAATTTCAGTTAGAAAAAGAAAAGGAACTGAGAGCTCATCAAGAGTTTCATGAGAGATTTCAAGAGGAGAAAGAAAAAGAGCTACTGGATCTCAAGAAAAATATAGGATTCCTGGCTTCTACAGCTGATACATGCAAGAGAGGTTTTCAACTTCAGATTGAGAAGTGTTTTCAGCTAGAGGAAGAGAAGGAGACCATTGAACATGAGGTTACTGATTTAAAGAATAATGTTTCTGAGCAACACAAAACAAAGAAGACTGCAACAAATCAGGATAATGGTGTTGATAAGAGTATACTTCTCTTACAAAAGAATAAGGAAGAAGAAGAAGATCAATTTTGGGATGAGATGGAACAATTTTTATTTCATCTTGATGTCAAGCCCGCACTTCCAGAAAGCACCTACAAGCTACAGGAGGAGATTATTTCCAGCCAACATAAAGATGAGCAGATCAATCAAACTGAAGTGATTTCTCAAGAACCTGAGGCTATCAAGGAAGGCTCCAGATTCATTATCTCTCATGGCTTTCCTATCAAGCATTTGGCTAGGATGGATAGTAGCAAAGGAGAACAAGTTGTGCCAACATCTCTGCATGATATCCTATCAAAAGATGTATTTGAAAATGAATCAAATCAGCTTGCTATCCCAATTAATCGAGTAAGTAAACCTCTTTTGTTTCTTCATCAAATGTTGCTAATTGCTGATTCTCTTCAGAATAGTGGGGTTTACAGTCAGCTGGATAAAGTAAGTAAGATTCATACCAATCAGATCCTTGTTAAGCAAATGAATAAATATAACTCCTATGTTCATCTCATGATAGATTTACAGAAGCATGTAGATTATTGTGAGCTTAAAAGGATGGGAAGTTATTTTTCACAATCAGTGAATGGTTTTGTTTAACCAAGCTTCAAGCTAGTTAAAGTAGGTTATTTTTCCAGTTTTCCATAAGTGTTGTCAAGCACAATTAGGTCAATTTTAGTTTTAGTTTTCCCAGTTTTCAATAAGTCTTCAAATTTGCAAGGTCTTCCAAGGTTGCTGTCCAAATTTGCAAATACAAGGAAATCATTCCTCAATGATCAAGAATATATTTACAATTTGTGGTAATGAATTTTTTTACTTCACTACCACAAATCATAAACATACCCTCAATCATTGGGAAATGGTTTTCTTATATTCACAGATTAGGTTTAGGGTTTCCATAGGTGATCAACAGACTCAATGCCCAATGGACTATTTTAGGCTACTGGTCCCAATGTCAAGAAGGCAGACATCCATCAAAGGTCGCTAGAATTGTTACCCAAATTTTTACATGCGGGATAGTAATCAGAAATAGTAAGAAAATTTGCATAAAGAGACATCTTTTTAACATTATTGTTTAGCCAGTAAAGATTCATACATTTCCATCACATTCATATTACCATGTTTCATTTATACTCTAAGTATTGGTCAGTTTCACAATTTCAAATTCATAAATGATCATTACATTGTGCATTCAAAACTAAATGTAGTAAGCAACTGTTCCTTCAAGGTTACATCTTTCATACTATCAGAAGATTACATATGCAAAAAAGAGAGTAAAAATGAGGTATGATGAAGTCTAGGGATCAATGTATTTCCTTTAAGAGGTCTTCTAGTTTCTGGAGTTGGTCATCTGCATCATCTGAAGTCATGTCTTGGTTGTCTTGGTCTTGTCTCTATCTATCCTGCATCCTAGGTCTTCTATTGGTCCTATTTCCTACATCATCATGGTGGAAAAGATGTTAGATCCAATTGGATTTAAGCAATACATAGAAAACCTAAAGAACACCATACATTAGTCAAACTCCCTGAACTGCATATTTGCTGATGATATCAATGCAATAGAAAGGTACGCATTTACATTGATAGAATAATAACATCAAAAAGACACATCTTTATGAAATCCTTTGCTATATTTGAAAGATTTAGTGAGTGTCATGAGCCCGTGCTCGAACCTCATGAACATGTGAAAATGTTCAAACTGAGCAGCAAAATAAGTTATGTATGCAAAAGATGTAATGGTATGCAAAATTCATCATTTAGGTGAAATAACATGATTAAACTATAGTGATATCCAATGTCATTCATGTGCCTATGAAGATGTAGTTTTTTAAAAAAAATAGTACATATATATAGAAAATCAAATGATGGTGTTATTTATGTATATAAAAGGTACATGTCATTGTGATCTACCTTTTTTGCAAAAAGGTGATATGCTGCTACAGGTCTTAAATACAACTTCATAAAACAAAATGTAGAGTACAGTAATGATGCTAGAAGATGCATATGAAATAAAAGATGAAATGCAATCAAATAACGAGGTAACCCTATTATTTAAATTTGCACAAATGAAGGTTATTTATAATGCTGTTGAAATGCAGAGCACATGAACATAATAGAGGGGAAGGTAATAGTAGTATTGTTTTGCATATTCACTATATAGTGTATGTGCATGTATTGAAATGTCATGGTTGCATACTATTGTGCATGATTAAGTAACAGTATATACTGGAAAGAATATGCATATATTTAGCGAGATTTGTCCAAATAAAAGGGGAAAGATATGCACAAAATGATCAAATTGCCGAGCTCTCTGATTTGTAATGTTACCCATGGGAGTCATGAGCCCATGCTCAAACCCCATTAGTAGTTCTTTTATAACAAATATCCAGTGGTTCGCTGACTTCAACACAATAGCTCACTGTTATAAAAGAAAACAACTATACAAAATGTATGAAGAAGACCAACATGAAAAAAAATGCACAACATGATCATGGAGTGACAACAAAGATGCTTCCAGTTTGAAGACACAAACATCATGGTCTCCTCACAAGAAAAAGCCTACAGATAACTCTTTCTTATTATCAAATGCCGATTCATTGGTATTTTGAAATGGATACAAGTTTTTGAGTTTATCTATTTAAAAACTCCAGGTAACATGGAGATAAACAATAGACATCCAATGGAGGAGACAAAAAAGCTCTTCATTGATAAACAATGGAAGATGTGTCTATTTCTAACTGCAGATATCAAAATGCACGAGCTCACACATCTGGATCACAACAAAATATTATGTGGGTGTCAAAAATAGTGAGTAGACAACAAATAAATGACAACTATCATAACATAGTAAAAGAAAACAAAAATGACATCATAAGTAAACATAAAGGGTAACTTATTTGAAAGTGGAGGCCGAGTTCCATGATAGATACTGAGTCTATGTAAATACAAAATGCCATATGTTATGGCATGGAAACGACAGGTTGCAACCCGAAGATCACAAAGAGTTTCAGATTAGACACCATGTTTTAATGGAAATATATACTCCAGTGTCAAATACCGCCCAAACCACCCAAGAACAAGTCAAACATAGAGATCACCAGAGATGAACTTCTCAGTATGGCGACACCGCATCAGGAAACCCTAACCTGAATTTTCTCCCAAACAACAAAACATGAAAAATGAAATGGAAACAATACCTTTTCCAAGTTTGATAGGGATTCAGAATCCATCAAAGTACAAATGAAGAGATATTTTTGCATTGTATTAGTTGTGATGGAGTTAGAGTTAGCTTACCTAGGGATCGACTTTGGCTAAAAGTTAGGGTTTTTGAAGATGTGGTGTCGGTTCTAAGCGGGGTTAGGTTTTTTTTTAATGCAAATGTAACCCGTGTTTTATACATTTGTGGTCTTTTATACTTTTTGGGTGAATTTTGTTATATTATGTAAATAAAGTTGGTAACATTATGTAAAAAGGATGAAAATATTTTAAATGCCAACATAGGGTATTTCATTTTTAAAATTAGCCTCAAGGGCTTAATTTTAGGCATGAGTCATGCTTTAAAACTGGGGATTGAGCTAGAATTTTGGAGGGTCTTTAGGAGGCTAATTTATAGGCATTGTTTAGGCCTTTGATTTAGGATTATCTTTCTATTTTGAGGAGAGTTTTGGAGGGAGATCTGATTTTTAAAATTGAGCCGTATGGGCTATATAGTTGGGCTTTTACTTCATATTAAGGGGTTGAGAATCAGGAGAGAGGTTCTTTTAGTGAACTATTGGTTCCTATAGACCTTTTTGATGCTTTTTGTATCGACTTGAGTTGCAGATTTGGGACATAGTGCATATAGTGAACTTATTGTTCCTAGATGTTTTAGAGACCATTTTGTAACCACATTTTCAGGTTTTTGAAGGAAACAAGAGCAGGCTTTCTAATTACATCAAATTCTGAGTATTGGATCTAATTCTATTCTTCTTTTTTACATTAAGTGTTGCATATTTTATGAGATATGGTAAAGTGAACTGTTTTTGATTCCTTTCCTATGTTATCAAAAATTAGGCTTTTTGCATAATATGTAAGTTTGTTGTCAGTTTTTTACTGTTTGTGGTATGAACTGTAATAGTGAATTCTAGTCTACCCTTTTGTTGAGTAGAGAATGATAAATTTAGCTTAGTGATTTTGTAGTTGGGGATACTGGTTTGAAAAATCCTGATAGATCTGTAGTAAGTTTTGGTGTATCACCCCATTTCCCATTCAGTTTTAGATCCTTCTTCCCTTTTCCATACCAAATAGGAACCAACCTAGAATCTGAAGACTCCTTCTCAATCATAGCCCACCCATAGCTAGAGAAGGTTTCCATTGTTAGGATGTAATTATTGTGCATCCCTAATGCCTGAGTTGGGGTGATAATTCTAAGCCTCAACAGTTACAATGCCCATTCAAATCCTTAATTACACATTTGGCACATCTTGCAAAATTATAAATTTAGCAAGATTGTGCTTTTAAATACCTTTACATATATATTGAAATGGGCTTTGGTTTATATTTTTATAAAGGAAAAATTGGTCTTCACATAAGATGTGATGAAATTAATTATTCGATAGGTGCCTCTGTACCACTTATTCAATATCCCACTTATATAAATATGTTTAAAAACTAGACCTACTGCAACTTCTTCCTATCAACATGAAGTGAAAATATTTTCTTTGATGTTTTTAATTAATGGATCTCTCAAATACCTTAGATCCCTCATAGACTAGTGCCTTATCCAATGGGAAGCAGAGTCAAGCAGAACAATCCAAAAGAACATTATGAATAAAGAAGATAACACAATCTAATATGTCTAATGCCTTACATCAAACATACCCTATTAATCAAGCTCTACTTTAGAATCCACCTGTGTGGTAAAATATGCAACTACCTATTCAAATTATTTAACCCTCCCCTTGGAAGAGACCCTGGAATAGACAATACATTAATCAACATCCACTGAAAGACAAGTTTGACATATTCTTAATACCCCAAACTCATACACATCTAAATACAAATCCCAAATCACAATCATCCTCTAAATGAATCCATTTCTGATTAACAATGGACAAAACCAATAGACCCTTGATGCCTTAGTCTCTATGATTTAGAAAGCATAATGGAGATAACCCATTAATTATTCCCCGTGTGTGGGGATGGAACTATAGTTTCCCTCCCACCCAGTTACCATCTAGTTGGGGCAGCAGGGTGGGAGGCGATAGTTATGGGAGGCAACCGCGTGCCGCGTGATAAGAATTTGGAGATGTCCAAACTGAATCATTCTCTTTCTTCTGGCCCCAAATCCATGATCGTGTGCATGCATCAGAATATCCTATACTTCCTATCGATGACCGAGTCCCCTACCCATTTATAACAGTACAACAACACTGAATTTTCATTCATAAAACTAGCTATTACAATGGATGCTCTTCTCTGGAACCAGAAAGAGATCAAGAACAACCTATATGCAAAGAAAAGGAAAAATATTTACAGAGGAACCACACTTGGAAATTTCCCTAAATTTATAGAGAAAACCAAAACCCCTACAACAAAGAAAAGAAAGGCACTTATAGAAGAAGGAAAACCTAAAAATTAATCCAATTGACATCTATCCTTTTATAAAATATGATTATGTAGCGACCTTCTTTCCTTCAACTGACTAATCTAATATTTCTTCAAAAGATCCAAACAAGAATATGATATGATCCACCAAAATAGACTTGGGAATAGACCCAACGTAAAGACAGAATAGACAAGGAAGTGACAAAAGGTTACAAAATATTTGCAAATCTTATTAGAACCCTAAGTCACCACCACATGACATAAATGAAATCACAGTCATCAAAATCCATCCTCTCAGCACCCTACAATTATAGAAATGCGATCCAAAAAACCAGATCAATCCAACTACTTTTGCACAACTTGGAAGAGCACCTCCATGGCAAAAAACCCTCTACGTAGGTTTGAATATTCAAATTACCCATTTTAATGGTCACTATGGCATGAACATAATATCGACGACCTAGATTAAATCTTTAAACTCAACTTTAAAATGTGGGCATTGATCATCCCTTTAAAGTGACAACATTTGGCACCTTTGAACTTTCTTCATCAAAATGAACACGTGTCACCCAAGTGTGATTCCATAAAGAATAACCAACAAGCATCTCTACATAGTGGAAAAACGCCAACTGTCGAATCAATTGAAATCTTCTTTAACCTTATCTGCCTTTCAAAACTCAAACCCATGGTCACATTAAGACACATCACACCATGACGTGATTCCATGATAGATTAATCTTCAAGCACCTTCACACAACGACATCATACCAGATATTAGATCTTCTAAGATTTACATGACACTTTACCTCTTCAAAGTTCTAGACCCATGATGATAGGACACCACGTGCCAATCAAACGTGAACCCATGATGAGTAAAACCCTTACACCTTTATCTTTATAGGATCACGCCCACCACATGATCAAAATAGATATGACCGCGTATTAACTCCTTTAGGCTTTGAAAACTGATGACCCCACAAACTAGGATAGACACATGGAAATCAGGCACAATGCCTCAATTTATATTCATTGATCAACTTTTCTTTGAGGAAAAGCACCAACCGCAGGATCAAATTTGATTTGTCAGAATTTTATGTCCGTTAGCCCGGACACTTTCCACATGTCACACAGGTACGATGTCATGAAGGAGTAAAAAGGCTGCATATATTGATCATGGGATCATGCCCACCATGTGATGAAAATAGATTTGATGGTGCAAAATCCCGACTGCTAGCTTTGAACATGTTGACCTCATGATCTTAGGAAATACACTTGGCATCATGATGCACTACCTTAATGAATAAACCATCTTCATCTTGCATTTGAGGCTTTACGCTCACCGTTGGATTGATCTAGACCTGCTCGACAGCTAAAATGAAAGAAACATTATGGGAATTAAAACTTAGGAAATAATTAACACAACCCACTAGGACTTAGGAGATAATTAAAATGTAGGGCCCTCACATGATAACATTAGACACATGGGTTTTAAGTGACTTAAGTGGCCCAAAAAGTAACTTGAAAATAGAAAGAGAACAAGACACTTAGAGTTTTTACCAAAAGGAAACAAGGGTTTAAGAATATGGAAAGGTTTTTTGAGGAAAAGGCAGGAAGAACACCAAGGTAACCAATTTTTTTTACCTTTCGATAGTTGTATGGTGACACATAACTATTAGGAAACCAATGGGGTTACTGATTGGGCTGCCAACATGGCTTGTAAAATGGAGGCAGTGACTTAATGGGGAGGTGATGTTGACACGCAAAATCAAGTGTAGTTAATGATGAATAATGACCATTTGTGAAGCAATAAAAAAGAGATCATAAATGGTAAATTTTAAATATTGGTTTATGGTAGAAGTGACTTATCATCATCACCAGCTAAGGAGAGTGTACTTAGTGGTAATTGTAAGATCAAAGTGGCACATTTTCTAGGTGCATTTATTGTTTACAAAAGAGAGGTGGGATATTTCAAACAATATTTGCAGAGTCATCGACAAAGAAAATAATCTGAACCAGAGAGTAGATATGGGTGGTAACAAGAAGTGTGTGGAACATGCAAATTGTGATGAATGGCGTGAAAGGGAAGATGTGTGGAAAATTTTGGTGGAGGGAGGTCTAGCAATTTTTCTAGAGAGGCTTCATGGGTGCAGCTCCACTGTCACTAGAATCTTCTCAAAGACCTGGAAAAATGGGAAGGTCATGGTCGGCAACTAGTATATGGAAGTCACCAAGGAGGTTATAGTAGAGGTGAATGGTATGGAGATAGAAGGGCTTAAATTTTATAGAGATAGGCTTATCTCATACAAGGCATGGGAGAATTTTCCTGAGGAAGATAAGGAAAGAGCTCGGCTGGTGAAGGTGGGCACTTTGTATCATGATCCTATACATATTTCCAGACTCTGGTGATATATTATGTTCATACTCATCAGCTACATCACTCTAGATGGTAGATTCACTAGGGCCTATGACCACTGTACACACTCAAGTGGTGCACTTCTCTAAACCATTGCTTCCAAGAGGATCCATGGATTGGAAACCTTGAGAAATCGGTTTAGAGCTCCCTAGGCATGGAGTGCAAGGCTATTTTGAGTATTGCTCTCAGCTAGAGCTAATTAAGCCTATGACCTTGCTAATAAACCATGCAATGGGAGATTCTAAAAGAGACAAGAGAAAGAGTGCAAATGTCCTCAAGAATCAAAT
>MU226168.1:1215069-1232713 GCA_018584345.1 Thuja plicata
GTTAGCCCAAAAATAATCGAATAAATGACAAAGCTAGGATTTTATCAAGAATGAGCAATTGAGGATTTTAGCAAATAATTATAGAAAGGGGCTAATAGTCTAGATGACCATTTTTAGATGATTACAACCACCATTTCATGCTCCTTAACCACTTCAGACATAAATAAAGGTTATTATGGCTTTCTACCTGCTCAAATCGCTTGATTTTACCATTACTATCTTGCAGAAAAAACTGAAGGAGGATCATGCCTCACACCAGGGGCTTATGGTGTTAATTTATGAAGTTCTTAAGTCCAAGAAGGTGGAGAGACCTCTGGTTAAAAGGACATACAAAGATGAGGAAGATACGAAAGGAGATGAGGACGAAAGTATGTATGATGAAGCACAGAGGATGAGGGAGAGGAGAAAAAAGGGTATAAAACTCCTAAGAAGGGAATAAAAAAGGGGCCTTCTTCCTCGAAAAACCTAAAAAAAACCCACATCAAAATACTGAGAAGGATACAGAGAATGAGAGTTTTGAGGAGAGCGACAAAAAAAATAAAAAGGGTAAAATAAACCCTAAGGGTAAGAAGATGACTCCAGTGGAGGAAATAGAGACTGAAAAAGGAGATCGAGGATGATGATAAGGGGACTAAACCCAAATCTGGTGGTAAGAAAAGAAAGAGGGAAGATCTCAAGACCCGCAAAGGGAAAAATCCCAGCAAGCAGAAAATAATGCTTTCCTCAGATGAGGAGGAAGACAAGGAGAAGGATGAGGGTAAAGATGATACGAACCCCACTGAGAGCATGAAGAATAAAGAATAGAAGGAGGAAGAAATGATCAAGGAGGATTATGGGAAGGGCCTCAAAGATAAAAATGTTGGGAAGGAGGATACCCATCAAAATGACAACACATGTAATACTTTTGAACCTGAGAATTTAGACCATGGTAAAGTGTTCATTAATGATTTTTCTAGTCTAATTAGCAAAATGTTAGGAGATAATGTTGACCTGAAGAATAAAATTGAGGGTATGAGGGGGGAAATAAACATTTTAAAATGTGTTGGTATTGGGGAGAAATCTGTGGCTGAGTGTCTGGGGGAAATGAAAGAGGCTGTTAGAAATTCAGAAGTACAGGTTGATTTGGTGAATAGAGTCACCAATCTGGAAAAAGAAGTTCAAAGATTTTGAGGATAGAGCTACTGAAGATAACAGTGTAAGGCAGATAAAGAACCTGCAAGCCAAGGTGGACAAGCTGGAGGACATGGTTTGTAAGATTGGGGATCAATCTCTGAAGAGTCTAAAAGCTTATACAGGGAAGGCCAAGAGCTTAATGGAGAAGCTGGAGCAGGATATTGGCAATAAGGATAGCCATGCTGTCAAGGAGCTAGCTAGTCTGGGAACCCGCACTAGGGATAGCACCAAAAATGCGATCCCAAAGGAGGAAAAAGAGAAGGACAAAGGTGACCTCAAAAATACTATCAATCAAATGGAGGTGATGGTGATTTAGGCCTAGGATATGGTTGGTGGCATGTAGCTGTCTCTTCCTGGGCCCTTTCATTTTTTGTGCTATCCTTGTTTATTTTTTTGATCTTTGGGACTATTGCTAGCTATTTTGTCTGCTGGCTTTTTTTGTCAGCTGTCCTTTCTTGGTGCCTTGGCACAGTTGTTGTTGTACTTTATCTAAATATTTGTATAACTCTGTTTAAAGGTTTTGGGTCCTTGTAAAACCTATTTTTACTTAATCATAATGAAATTTTTTTACAATCCCAACAAGGTATTCACGACAGTTGGTTTCAAAAGTTTTTGAGTAATGGGTATTCACACCAGTTGGTTTTTAGATGTTTGGAGTGACACGTATTGACAATAGAAGGGTTTGCATCTTTTGGTAAGTATTGAAAAAGGAAAATTCTCATAATGGGTGGTTCATTAGTATTCCATGAGCCAGTGGACCATTTGATATTATTTTAGGATCCAACAAGTGTGCAAATCTTCAATAATGTGGGGTGGTTAACCTATTTTCTCAGGATACACAACTTTGATGAAGACATTGCATTCAAGTTTTTAAATATGTTCAATGGTGGAGAAGCTTAGGTGAAATGGCTAAGAGTTGATGCTTCAGAATAAAGGATTGCATAAATATCTATCCTACCAGCTGTAGGACAACCATACCTGCATGGTCATGATGCCAGGTTAGCTAGAGAAGAATTCACAAGAAGAGGCATCCAACGACTGGAAGTAGACAAGAAAGGAGATAAAAAGTTGTCCTTTCCTCCACCATACCCTCAGTTGGCCACCTATGTTATCATTTATTTCATCTCTGAAGGCCATTTTTCATATTTATATGCAATTCATTTTAAATTATGTGAGTCATTTGAGACACGTTCGTCAGATCGATGTCCTCAATTTCCTATATACAATGTTTCCTTTAAGTTCTGAAGAGGTCAAAAAGGGTAAATGAAATGTTGTATCACATTGTCGAATAATCAAGATGTTAGTAGAAAAGTCTTTGAGAGATGTATCCCCCATGGGACGGGAAGAATTTGTTTCAGCCAGGGAAGTTCAAATACAAGATGTAGGGCCTAGTGGAAGGGTTATTATGGAACACATAGAAACTCCTAGGGGAGCCACTAAGGAAACATATGAGCCTTCTACTTCAAAAGTTTCTCCTATAGCCATAAGACCTAAAACTAGGGATTCTAACACATAGATCCCTCATGATAAAACAACCGATTAGGAATTTCCTGTGGCATCACAAACCCCTATAGAAATTGGGGAAACCAACATAAAAGAAAGAGGGAAAGGAAATATAGGTGAGGAAGCACCACAAAAATAATTGGAAAAGACTCCTGAGTCTACTTCCACTAGTTCCAAAAAGAGAAAGTGCAAAAATAATCCTTCCCCCGCTTCTCAGTCTCCAGCATCCACAACTCCTAGGAAGAATACTCCAAAGAAAAGCTCTGCAACCAATACAAAAACTTTATTAAGGAGAAGTGTACAAATTTAGGAAATAGAAATGGTGAAATCTAATGATAACCCTAGTTCACCTCAGGAATAAATTCCTACAGTCCATATCTTTGAAGATGAGAAAACCATAGATGAGCCCCATTATTCAGAAAAAATATATTGGTAGTCCTTTAAAGGATTACAATGATGTGGGAGAAGAAATTCCTAATGACACACCTTTTGAGGAGATGAGTGAATAAAGAATGGAAGAAAAAAATAATCCTCGAATAGGAGGGAGTTTCAAGGGTTAGATGATTTGGCTATTGCAGTTGTTAAGTTGGAAATCCCTGAAGAGATAGAGAGAAGTTCATGGCAATTAGTGATTTGGAGTCTGCCTCCTATTAAGATAATGGAATAGGTTAATGCCAGGGGGGAAAATGTGGAGGAGGGTAGTAATTCCTCTAATCAAAGACTAGATGATGGTCATGTACCCCAAATATAGGTAACGTGCCATTGAGTTTCTTTAAATTTTTACAAGTATGCATTGATGTAGTCAAGCTCAGAGGATCCAATGAAGGACTTTCCAAACTTGCAACCAACAACCATAACAACAGAAAAAAAAAAACACAAAAATAGAATAAAAATTTAGCTTTATATTATCACAGAGAATCAATTACATTCAAAATGTTGTACTGTAAAGCATTCCTTGTTATGGCCAATTACAAAGAATAAATCTAAGATCTACCATATATCTTCTGGAAGCATCAGACCATTTACCTTCTACCAAAACACACAACTCTTTACCCAAATTTCTCTGATCAAACACTTAGATCCCCTCCTAAATATGATGCCCAAAGCTAAGAACATAATACAACTTAAATACAAGAGGCAACCAACAGGTCAGCCTATAAGATCCAAAAAATCTGACATTAGAGAAGCCAACAACCCAGATTTAGGCCCATACAATCCCAAATGAGATATCCAAATAAAATACACAAGTTTGGCCAACATGTTGGCCAACAGATCCAACCAAAGACCCCAATCAGTGAGAAAGAACACCGAAAGACAAACCAATCGGTGAGCAACATAACTGAGCCACAAGAAACTAGTTGGTGAAACCACCAAGCTAACCAAACCCCACTTAGTGAAACAACCGAGCTGAAAGCACAAATCACTGAGTCACCAATAGTAACAAAGTAATGAGAAACACCACCGAGCTTAGTCACCAAGTCGACCAACCACCGATCAACAAGAAACCAAGCAACCGAGTACTGCTCTAAGATACCAAACTCCAAAAACAAACTTATTTTTGTTTGATACAGGATTGCCAAGAATCCTAGGATGCTCCTGCATCATGCAAAATATGAATGTAATATGTGGGAATTAGAAAGGGGTATAATGCAAAAAGAAATTGATAAACAAAAAACAAGAGGTAAAGCACCTACAAAATAAACTAGATATAGTCATTGAATTGATTCCTCAATTAAAGGAGTGTATACCATCCCCTAGGGTTTATGTCTTATGCTTGGAGGAACATTACCTTTTGTTTAAATTAATGAGAATTCTTATGGACCTGGACCCTAGTGTTGCTCCTCACCATGAATTCCATGACCTTTTCCAGAAATCCCCTAAATAGATGCAAAATTTGCTTTGTGAATTCTATCTCCATAATTATGTCATTCCATCCAATGCTAAATGGAATCCTTTATTGTTTATTGGGGATATACATTTAAAAAAATTAATGTATTGGACCAAATGAGATTAACTTTGGTGAACAATTGAGGAAATATAGAGAAAAAGAGAGGACAATCACTTTGCCTTTGTTGCTAGATAGTAGTAATCCTGTAACCATGTACTATGATTGGTTAAATATTATCTATGGTTTCTACCTTCTGAAGGTCAGGGTAAGAATATTTGTTATAAGGGAACAAGTTTACAAAGAGTTTGAAAGAATGCCATATCATGAAGGGAAAAGAGTTGCTGAAGGAATAATGCAGTGATGGGAGAGACTCCCTATGATGTTAAGGAACGATGAACCTCATAGTCTGATTAATTTTAGAGAAGCCATGCAATGCGTGCCCAAATATCTATAGCTAGGAAGACAGGTAAGGCCTAAATGTTGGTTTCCCTTAACTTTTCAACCCCCTGTTCTTATGTGGCCTCTCTATAGCTGTATTGAAAATAAATTGAATGAGAAACTGGAAGGAAGTAGGTGAAGCAAGATGGAGCGCACTAGAGGATTTTACTGGTACACATGGAGTAGCAGTGGTGGAGAGGCAATTATTGGATATTTTAGGATGAATGCAAGAATCAAGAACTTCTTAGTGCTAGAGGATGAATACTAGACTTAGTAGGGGGAAAATGATAGGATATAATTATTTGTTATTATTTTTATAACCTCTTACTAAAGTATAGGATAGTCTTTCATGCACTTTGTTTCCTATTCAATGCACTTTGTTTTATATCCTCAAAAGACTTGGTTATTTTTTGGTTTAGATTAGTGGCATGCAACCACATAAAATTTAGTCTCACGGTTTAGGTTTTTATAACTTTTGATGAATATGTTTGAGCATTAATTCCTTTTAAATGCTATATACTTATATATGATAAATATGTAGTTATGTTTTAATGAATAATTAATTATATGGTGAATGAATATGTGTTGCATGCTATGGTTGGATATATGTCTACTTGTTCCTATTAAACATTTATGATGCAGATCAATTCATCGAAGGAAGCATGACCGAGCACACATCTATATTTTTATCCACGAAGACCCGATCCTACAACTAAAGGAATAATGAGGAAACCAGTTTGAGAATACAATTAGTGACAACCAAGAGAATATTAAGTCAAGATGATGTTCTTAATTCTAAGAAAATATAGGAAGTAGTGGGAAGATGGATCTGTTCTTCATGTTGACTGAAACAGTTCTTGTTCCTATTTCTATGGATGTTTTTACTCCTACTTCTTAGTTGCAATAATCTATCCACCTATTCTCTTGGTGTGATTAGTTAGTAGTTAGATTTATTATTTTATAAATAAGCACTACTCTCCTACATGAGAGGGAGGACATTAGTTAATTTTTGATATAGTTGATTTTGAGATAGTGTACTCTTCTCCATTTTCCAACTTTATGAATATAATCATACATACTTTTGCATGAATACGATAATGAATTTTTTAAGATCCATTTCTTGTAATTGAATTATGGATACTCATCCAAGGGGGCCCAATTGGTGAGGAAAACTTGGTAGCATTAGTTTCATTTCTTGTACCTCATAGTTTTAATTCCAACATTTATCTATTCATGTAGCCAAATCAGGCAGAATAGTTAAGACATTGTGAATCAAGCATCGATATTTGTATTCAGAATTAGTGTTTTAGTCTAGTTACTTTCCAAGTATTTTCTTCTTGCAGCCATAGATTAGGTTTTATTTCAACTCTTTATTCCTACAACTTCATAGATAGCATGGCTTGAACAGGCACTTAGAACATATATCTTGCAGACCCATTTCAAGTAATACGTCCTTGGATTTATGATTAAATGACCCTTCATAAAGAGGAAGATAGCTACTTAGATAGGATGTCCAATCCTTGAGTTTGGTCAAGAACCTAGTTATGATCCCTTTGTGAAGTCAAGCACCCATCTCGAGGAAAATATTCAATTTTATTGCTAGTAGCAACCCAAAATCATAGTGATCCACAACTAACACATCCTCAAGCCCCCCCATAGTAAATTATATAAAACATGCCCACTACAAGAAACTCTATCACATCCCTAGGTTCCTCTAGGTCAAGTAGGGATCCCACAAACCTAGACAAAATGTCCATATTGAGCTTGTAGTTGTCCTCACTATACAAAAATCCTCCCCAAGCACTCATTTGAAGGAAGTAAGGACCAAGTGCTCATCTGTGCCTATTAATGTGGCTAGCCTATTCTCGGATATGAATCCCAACAAAGGTTCCTGAGATAATGGGCAAGTCAATCTCACTGGCGTATCCATATCTCTAAGCTACAACTACAAATCTTACACCTAAGAATCTTAAGGTTTGCTAAATGCCTTATGCCACCCTTCAAAAGTGTTGCCATTTTTATAGAGCACTCGACCACCTCAATTAGCATAATGCATTTACTCCACTATAGAAAGAATGTCACATCAACTTGTAAAAGTACAATGATCATTTCCAAGAACTGTGATTTGTCCATTTTTGGATCTTTGAGCCCAGTTTTGACTATCGATAGTGCAGTCAGAGGAGATTCATATTCTTTGGGTGTCAAAAAAAGGTAACTGCATTTACTCTTGGTTTAAAATGAAATATTATTTTTGATATTCTTGTGTACTAACATGTTTTTCACAACATTTAGCATTAATATCTGCCATTTCATGAAATTTTTGGTATCTAACTATTAGAGCTGAAATTGGATCTGGATTTGCAAAGTAAGTTGTATGTATTAGATCACACCTGCTGATTACTTTCTAACCATTGTATCAGTTCAAATCCTTTAACCAAGTTGACCTAATAGTCATTGTATAAATCCTTTGAACAAGGTGACATTCAGATTGGAATGTTCTAAGTCCTCTAACAAGGCCACTCCTGATAGGGTGATTAAATCCTTTACCAGGTCACATTTGACAATGTGTTTTGTAACCTTTAACATGGTTGGCTCCTTAAAGGGAATCACTTCAGAAGAGTGAAATTTTGGTAGCATGTTACTGGTGGTTTTTCCCATATTGGGTTTCCATGTTAAATCATGGTGTCAAATGTGTGAATGTTATTGTTGTGTTTTACTGTTAAGTTTCTGCAAGCTTATTTCATTAGTACAGTAAACTGCACACTTTTTTTGTTTATTGCTACCGAGAAGATCTGAGTTGTTGATCTGGACCTAAGGATAACTGATTCACCCCCCTCTCAGTTATTCTGAATTCATCCTAACAATTGGTATCAGAGCTAAGTTTTTCTCTTGAAAAAGTTTGAAGGTACTTGGAGATAAAGATCAAGATGTATAAAAGGGATGGACTGAAGATTAACAAGGAAAAATTTTCTGCATGACAAATTTTGATGAAACTTCACTTGGCTGGTATTAGTGATTCTACTAAATGACATATTGAAACAAAATATGTAGCCCCTACTGGAGTTTTGAATGCTGCACAATTAAGAGAAAAGCATGAGCATAATCAAGAAATGCTCAAACTTGTATCATCTCTAAAATATTATGAATTTGAGGACATCAAGGATTGTACAAGCACAAAGTAGATGTGGGATTCCCTTGCAACCATTTATGGAGGTGATACAAATGTACTAAGAGCCAAATATGAAAGCTTGAGAGGTAAGTTTGGTGATTTAAAAATGCAAGAAGGAGAAAATATAGTGCAATATTATGATAGGATAAAGGAAGTTGTAAATGCTATTAGAGGAGCTAAGGGAACCATTGATGATGAAAATATCATGAGCAAGGTGCTGAGAACACTTCTTCCTATTTATGCTATTAGAGTATCTACAATCCAAGAACTGAGATGTACTCCTCATAACAATTTGACTCTAGAAAGTTTGCTATGCAGACTTACTACATTTGAGATGTCAAATTTTGACAACTATACTCCACAAGATGTTGAATTTGCATTCAAGTCACAAATGATCATCATCAAATCAAGGAAAGGAAACAAATGTATGGACAGTGAAAATGACACCTTAGATGATGATCTAGAAGAGCTTGAGGCACTTATGGCAAGGAGACTAGCTATAGGAAAAGGAAAATTCAAAGGTAAACTTCCTATTATTTGCTTTTCTTGTAACAAAGTTAGTCATATTTCTGCTAGATGTCCTAACAAGAATGAGAAAGATGAAAGAAGAGACAACAAGTACAAAGACAAAAAGGATGACCAAGACTACAAAAAGTATAAGGATTACAAAGACAAAGGTAAGAAATCTTGTTATATAGCTGAAGAAGCTTCTGACAGTGAATCTGATAAATCTGATGAAAATGGTATAGAAGTTGTGTATGTTGCAATGAAAGATGATTTTGATGATGATGAGAAAACTACACTAATTTATTATATGAGTAAAGGTGATCATTGGATTATTGATAGTGGTTGCTCACATCACATGACTGGTGATAAGGATTAATTTTAAACCTTAGATCAATGTAAAGGTGGATATGTTAAGTTTGGTAATGATACACCTTGTAGAGTTAAAGGGAAAGGATCAATTCAATTGACTAGCAAGATTAGATGTGATGATGTATACTGGGTTGATGATCTTAAGTATAACTTGTTGAGTGTTTCACAGCTGAATACTTTTGGTTACACAGTTGAATTCCATCATAGGAAAGCAAAGATCTATGATGCCATTGGAGAATTAGTTGGAGGTGGTGAGCAAACAAAAGGTAACTTGTTCTATCTGGATTTAGCTGAAGGGACATGCATGTTTGCACAATATAATGATGTTTCGTTATGGCATAAGAGGCTTTTTCATGTTAAATTTGATAACTTGGTAAGCATAAGTAAATTGAAAAAGGTTAGAGGGCTTCCTAAGTTAAAGAAACCTGAGAATGCAATGTGTATGCAATGTCAATTGGGAAAAATAACTAAATCTAGTTTTAAGAGAAAAACTCATACTTCTGAGAATATTTTGGAATTGGTTCATACTGACCTATGTGGACCTATTGGTGAGAAAATTTACTATGGAGACAAATATTTTTTTCTATTTGTAGATGACTACTCTAGGATGATGACTGTTATGTTTCTCAAAGAAAAATCTGATGCATTTTAGTTATTTAAGTGGTGTGAGTGTGTATTTGGGTACCTGATGAAAAAGACAAACACTCAATAAGTCATTGCATTAGCTTGAAAGGTTAGATAAAATATTGAAAACCACTAATATCGACCTATTGCCTGCTAACTAGAAAGAGTGTAATTAGTAACATATCAGCCCTCAGAATATGCTACAAATCAGTGACGAATACAACCTAGCATGAAAGATTTTAGATTAAAAACAAGCTAAAAGATGATAAAACATGCAATCTAGCTCTAAAAGTTGAAATGAAAACAATGCAAAATCATGAAATGAAAGATGAAATATGATTCTAATGTTAATTCAACAACATAACAATGTATTTTTGATCTAATGTGAAGGCTTATTTCCTCTAAAAAATGGCTTCTATTTATAGAAGAATAGGAGAGAGAGAGGGGGGAGAAGGTTCATTTATGAATTGGAAGACTCATAAATGGAGGTGTAAGAGCCATTAATGCCCAAGGCATTAATGAGGTATGGGAGAGACATAGGATTAAGGCATCTTCATTAATAAGGCATTAATGAAAGCCTTAAAGAAGCAAGGTAGAGTGTAAGAGGATGGCTTGAGAAAGTGGACCTTAAGGAAGTCAAGCTTGAGAAAGTGGACTTTCTAAAGTGGGTTGAGTTGCTAAGCATTCCTTAATGGAATGTGACAACATTAGGAGGTGGGTTAGGACTAGAATTAGGATTAGGATTAGATTAGCATGGGTGAATGGGTTGAGAAGGGTTAGAACCCAGGGTAGAAGTGGTTGAGATAGGTTAGGTTGGGGTTCGAGGGAATATTAATAAATGAAATAAACTTATTTAATTCATTTGGAAATATAGGAATTAATTATTTAAACGATAAAATTGCTTTTTAATAATTAGGGGACTATAGCCATTTTAATTAAATTAAATAGGCTAAGGGAATGGGTTATTTTGCAACTGGGTATTTGATTTAGGGATTTATTTAATTCCTTTATAATTAAATACTATAGCCATGTTTGATTTTGATTTGATTTAATTGGTTTGAATTGATTTAAATTATATGACTATAATAGTTAATATAATTCAGTGATAAAAATCACCTAGGACTTTAAATAGATTTGAAGAATTATGCCAAGCAGTAATAGGGTCATTTGGACATAATCGAGGGTACGATCACACTTAGGGAAAATAGGGTCCATAGTTGAAACAGACCAAATTTAGGTGGTTACATTTGCCCCTCTTTGAATTGATGTGTGAGTAGTGCATTAATTCAAAGAAAGTTTTTGATTTTGACTTCAGAAAGATTGAGAATCTCGTTCTTGGTTGTCAAACAAAAAGCTGATAAGATCAGTCTTGCACTTGATCAAACCAAACTGATAGAATTGATTTTGAACTTGGTTGTCATCCAAAGATCAATAAAAGATTTTAAAAATACCATTTCTGAACTTGGTTGTCGTCCAAAAATGATAATATTGATTCTAAACTTGGTTGTCGTCCAAAAGCCAGTATGAAGCTGCCAAGAGCTTAATAAAAATCTTTTAAAATGAGGAAACATAAGATATCCAGCTCATGAGAACCAAAGCTTTCTATCCAGCAGTTCTGACTTAGTCAAGGAAACTGTTATGCCCCTAGTTTATTTGATAATGAAGTTATTTTGATGCTGTTTTGAGAAAAAATTTAATTGATGATAGTGTGATCATGCCCCCTCAAGAAAAAAATTGAAGAAAAAGAAATAAATCCCTCAGTTAAAAAGAACATAACACTTGCAGGAAGTGGTAGGGCAAGAAAGAGTGGAATAGAAGAAGGTGTGTTTAAAAATAAACACATGTTTATCAAGTTAATTACGCAAAATTATGAGTGAGAGGGCTGATAAAATGACGTTTAGACCAAGATGTATGATGAAATATGCAGTTTTTACCAATGTGGTGAATAAATCAAGCAAACCCATAAGTTTCAAAACTGTCGCAAAAGTGAAGCTGTGTTGCTGAAAATGTCGTAGATACCTTTGATTTGGTTTCTGATTGAGTAAAAAGAGAACATAAAGGAATTTGGAGTTGTCTGGGAGGAGTTTTAGAAACCCTAAATGTCTCAAAAGACCCATATAAGCCTCCAAAAGCACCATTTCACTATTCATTTGTACATTCCTCCATAGAAATTCTGAGAGCTCTGCAGTGAAGATGGTAGTCCTTGTGAGGGAACACCAATTTGAGATGAGCCGCCGACATCAATGACCAGCTGACTACCCACCGCCGGTAAGTACTTGATAAACTAGCTTGTAAATTTTGCATTTTGGAATTTCATGCATTTTTGTGAATTTTACAGTTAGTTATAGTTAGGATCGTATCCGGGATTCCGGATCGCATCTGGTCAATCCCGACTCACATCTGGGTTTTCCTGGGTTGTAACTAGTTTCTCCAATTTTTTATTTCACATCTGGGTTTTCCTGGATTGCATCCTATCCCTTAGGTTTAGTCTTGTTTTTCTAAGAAACCCATCAGGGGCTCACATCCTATATTTCAAGGATCGCACCCCGCGGTTAGGATCACATCCCATTTTTCTAGGATCGCATCCCGTATGCACAATCACATCCTATTTTTCTAGGATCACATCTGGTAGAAGACTTAGAGTTTTAATTTTCTTTGATCTATTTGCATCCTACAAAATTAGAATGACTTAGTGGAGTAGGATTCTGCCCCTTTTTGTAAATAGTGTCTAATGTTTTACTGTTGTGTTCAAAATCAGGCCCAGTTTGAGGTAGTCGCCTTTCGCGACACATATCCAGCGTGAGTTCATGCATTATCTGGATGACTGTCAGGTGATGAGTAGACCACCATGATATGATGTGGATTGCATTCACTGATAGGTTTACCTGAGATTGGGGTGAACCGAGGTTTGTTGACTGCTCTTGCCGAGAGGTGGCATTCTGAGCACAACACCTTCCACCTACCCACTGGAGAGATTACTATGACTCCAGAGGATGTCTGGAGGATACTCTGTGTACCCATGGTTGGACATGAGGTTTTCTTCAAGTCCAGAGCTGGCATGGTGATTGGTACGACATGTAGATTCTTTCAAGATGATACTATAGATTGTAGATACCTGTCATGGGATTACATGGTCAATCACTATGATCGATTAGCTGTGTACTTGGCTAGATTGGTAGGTGGCATCCTTATGTTGGACAGAGGTTAGCACAAATTTTTGGTAGGCTAGGTGAGTATGGTAGAGCAGATGATCATCCACCACTGACATTTTTCTTGGGGGAGCTGCATACTAGCTCATATATACAAAGAGCTTCATGAGATTGTGTACCACCATACCCACAACATGACTGTTGGCATATTGATCCTTTAGATTTGGGCCTGGGAGCACATCCCTATGACATGACTGATTTTTGATAGGCAGAGGGCACCTGAGAAGCCCTATGTGTATATGTATGTAGGCCTTCTACAACAGCCCCATCTGGGCAAGGTTGAGTATTGGCATTGGTTATTCGACGATATGACAGAGGTTGTGTGGTGACCATACCTAGACTGTGAGGTATGGACATTTGATGCACAATAGGTTCCATTTTTGTGCCAGAGAAGATATTTGATCAACCGTACTGGATACATCATAGAGTGCTTCCTCATTACCAGAGTTTTGAGATAGTATGGGTGGCGACAGGGCCGTACAGAGGATGTGGCAGTTTATGCTCATATCAAGGATGAGGCATCTGATTGGGGTGCATAGCTGACATATGAGACTGCCTCACAAGAGATCTAAGACATGGTGGCTATAGACTGGGACCTTCGTCCAAATGTCAAGGATGCTAGAGTGTCAGATGGGTATGCTGTAGAGATGCTTCAGTATCCTTTTCCATAATTTATAGTGCCCAAGGAGATCATTCCTCATATAGAGGAGCCTCTGGATTATGATCCTGACGACTGACCTGTCAAGGGTAGAGGAGGCAGAGACTGAGCACCTGGGAGACATGGGGGCCATGATGGTGGTAGAGATGGTAGGTGTCCTTAGCCAGATGATGGTCATGATGGTGATGACAGGGGTGGCGGAGGAGAGGCAGTTGATCCAGGTGTTGCCAGCAGCAGTGGGTAGGGTAGGCGACAAAGATATATATTTGTGGCCCCTCAGAGAGACACTGGCCCACTACTTACTCCAGAGTGGTATAGACAGCAGTGACAGAGAGCTTAGGAGAAGGATCCTGGTAGAGATGGGGATACTTTATCTCGATGCGAGTAGGAGAGAGAGCACCTCTGAGCCTAGATCACAGCCTTGGAGGCTAGGGTTACTACTGCAGATGCTCTTTTAGTAGATAGGGATAGACAACTTGAGTGGCTGAGAGCTAAGAGGGATACAAAGGGGGCGATGCTCAGAGCTGAGAGAGATGCCCATGCCTGAACAATAGTCCATCAGGGATAGAGGGCAACATATTATTACGCCTTATATCACGCAGTAGTTCTTGAGGGTCAGAGAGCAGCATCCTTTTCTTATGTTGCTCAATAGTCAGAGGGGGCCATGCTGCCTCCAGCAGCGCCTTTCATGCCACCTCCTCCTCCTCCTCCCGACCAGGGGGAGGGGGTGGGCCAGAGTTGATTCTTGTCCCATTTTGTATGACATGTACATTTTTGAGAGTATATATGTATATCTGGATCCTACTGAGATCCCCTTTTTTGTATATAACATTCATTCGTACATATATCTAATTCATTTTTGGTGTACTGATATTCTTTTATGCTCACTGATACACTTTATACTTTCTGATACATTTTATGCTTTCTGATACACTATGCTTTTTGATACACTTTATGCTTTGATTTGTACCATGTTTATGATGATATATATCTGATGCAGTTTCTTGGTTTTGACATGTTTCATGTGGTAAATGTATCCTTTGCACATGTGATGATATCTTGATCGCTTGATGAGTTAATTCATAGATGATAACATCATTTTTTTAATGTGGATGTGATGAGTATATTACTGATATAAATATTTCATAAATGATATCTATGTGAAAATACAAATGTATGTTTTTGATTTTTTAGTTATGCAAAATAGATGTATAGATGCACTTAGGATGTAGAAGTAAAAATGCAATACATGGATGCTTTATTTTTGTATTTTCCAGTTTCTACTTTTTTTATGAATGCAAAATGTATGTTATGGATGTGCAATGATATTTCATATCAATAATATAGATAATGTAATTAACTTGATGATTTAGAAGAAGACATAAACCATTTTTGAGCTTAAATTTCCTTATGTTATTATTGCTGTTGACAAATGCATCAAGCAATCTATAAATGCAACTATATGAAGACTCTTAGGACTTGTCATTGATTTAACAAATATTGCAACATTTTTATCATAATTGGGCACTTTTCAAATTGGATACCATCTACTAGTACAACCATCACTAATACCCATTGATATTATGATAATATGAATATTATGTTGTATTGGAATGTTGAAAAAAGACTTAGGCATCAAGGCATAGAAGCCAGGATAACAAAATAGTCACCTTCCTTTTAATATACCAGATTCTGAGTAAGGAAAGATATTGGACCCGTAATGACCTTGAAAATTCATATCCTTGGGTACATTATGATTCGTATACCTTAGTGAGAATCTAGATCAGAAAAGAGACAAGGAAATTGTGTCAAACTCACCGTAGTTTACACATAACAAAGATCGAGATATATGCGGCTATCTACCCATAGTAGCAGCTCTTATCATAAACATCCAAGTTAGGTGAAATTTATAGGATCATATGAAACAATCAGCATACACAGAAAATCAAGAAAACATTATTCCCCCAATCCTTGTGACTCTTTGTCTTTGCGCAGACATCATTGAGTAACTAAGAAGACATAACAAATCATCAATTGAGAATCAATTAGATAAAATTTACAATTACTTAGATGCCCCTAGTTGAAAACATCATTAGGACATTAAAGAATCATAATCAAACCATGAGAAAATTGTGTGCTTAAGTAGTACTTGTTCATCCATTCATCAAATACAGTAAAGATTCATCAATCAGAAAATCAAGCAATATTGGTGTAGAGCACCCTAGGGTTTCTCGCTCCAAGCCCTAGTAATTATCAGAGTGATCATGGAGTAGATCACGGTTAGCAGTTAGTTCTATTTTGGTTAGTAGCTTTCCTAAACACTAACATCTCTTAACTCCTAGGCAAGAGCAGGCCAGTTATAGTATACTTATCGCACAGTCGACAGTTGATCAGCGGTTAGTTTGAAACTGGTGCGGTGGTGCGACAATAGTGTATCACACAGTTGGGAGGTGATTGGCAGTTAGTGTGAAACAGGTGCGATGGTGCGATGACAGGGTATTGCAAAGTCGGTAGGTGATCAGTGGTTAATAAAAAATGGTTGCGAGAGTGTGACAACCATGTATCGCAAGGTCGCAGAGTAACTGGCAGATAGTTAAGAAGTGTTGCGAGAGCGCGACAACCATGTATCGCAAGGTCGCAGGGTAATCGGCAGCTCAGGAAGAAGTGTTGCGAGAGTGCAACAACAATGCATCGCAAGGTCATAGGGTAATTGACAGTCAGTTTATAAGTGTTACGAGAGTGCGAAAAAAATGCATCACAAGGTCGCATGCATGGGTATTAAGACTCATGACAGTGTGATTAACATTCGGAGTAAGGCAAGCACATGATTGGAAACCTAGCCGAGAAAGAGCTGCGATACCGTGACTATAAGAAAGATTGACTTGCCAACCTGGAAGATGGAAGTTAAAAAGTTGTATACAACAAAATAAAAGAGAATTCCATGGAGGAAAATGTTGTCCATGTTGACAACCATGCTGAGGATGATATCGATGACAGTTACAGGAGGAAGACGAAGAGCCGAGGTAGTTAGAATCCTCAGACGGATAGATAACCTAAAAATGGTTACAATCAAGAAGAGGTCAATTCATAAATTGAGGAAGGAACCATTTTGGGAGGTTGTTGGAGAAATTGGAGACTTAGCAGGATAGAAAAGAAGATTTCAGTTTACATTGTAATTTTTCAGGTTTTCAATAAAGAATAGTTTCCTGTGTGTTCTGTGTGTTCTTCTGTTGTGTACAGACTGCTGTAGAGTAGGATTTTGAATTCAGTTAAGTACCATGGATGCTTTTTGACTCTTATAATCTATCCTATGGAGTGTGACTGTCAAGAAGCATCCCTCATGTATTTTTATTTTGTTGTTGTGTCTGTGTCTGAGAAGTGGCTAGTCAGAATTGTAGACAAGTCCTAGGTGAGATAAATGGTCCGGCTAGAGAACTTGTAGGAGAGAGAGATGGAAGGAGAAAGGTGCATGACTGACTTTATTCAGTCATGGAGAGCAGGATAAGGTAAAGAGTGAAACATTTTGGTGGGTAGGAAACCTAAGAGAGAGGGAGCATAGAAATCCTTCTAGTTAGGGTCTGTGAGGAACCCTAAGAGACTCAAATGTGAGTCTAGAGGATCCTGAAGTGAATAGGGTCCAAAGTGAGATTCCTAAGAGAGAGTAGGAGTCTAGAGGAGAAAGGTGACCTCCCCATTAGATTGGTATCAGAGCCCAATTAAATATTTGGGTTTGAAATTTGTAGATGTTTCAAAGTACTAAGGAATCAGTAGGAGAATTAGTCATGGTGACAAATGTAGAGTTAGCTAAAGAGGTAAATGAGTAGAAGGAGAAAAATAGACTCCTTGAGGAAACTCTAGAGTTAATGAGAAAATAACTAGAGGATATTTCTGACAAAGTAACTAGAGAAGTAGAGAGTTCCAGCAAAGGAAAAGCTATTGCAGTGGAGGATGTTATACAAAAACCTGACCCTCCTATGCCAGAAGAACCATTCTTGAAGGCTATCAAGGCACTAAGTGGAAAGTCATTGGAAGGAGTACCAGTACTTGCTGGAAAAATGGATTCTGAACTGGTAATGGAATGGATTGAAGGAATGGAGAATCATTTT
>MU226168.1:1278139-1318358 GCA_018584345.1 Thuja plicata
AAAGATTTAATTACCCCCTTGCTTTCAAAATCCCAAGATGGGTCAAGATTTCTGTTTCACCACAAGGGTGAAGAGCATACTCTCCTACCACCTCAAAATTCCTACAAGGTATTAAGTGCCTATGAAATGAAACAACTAGTATATGCCGCACTCAATAAAGAAAGCAATTAAATAAGAACTTGATTTGGTTTTTATGCTTAGGGAAGCCCTGCAAAAACCATTAGTAACCCTCTTTGACATGCGATTTAGCAAATTTCCAAGCAAGTGCACCTACAACCACAACTTGTTAGACCAACAAGGGTTAGGAAAATCCAAAATCCAATAATAATTAGCTAATGAAAAATCAGATAATCTGCAAAAATAATTGATCAAATAAAAAAATTTGAAAATGAAACCATCATAGTTGGATTAGGCTCAGAAAGACCTTTCCAACGGTATATGACACTTCAATTTTTGATACCATTTGCAAAAATTTCTCAAAAATGGGCACCCATTTTCCAGAGTGGTAGAGAACCCGAAACTTACAAGATAGATAAAATAGGTCAGAAATAGCTTACTACGAGGTCTTTGTCATGAAACTTCACATGAAGAAGTGCATAGACTGTGCGAAGAAGTGCTCAGAACTGCACGAAGAAAGAGAAAGTTTGCGCGACGAAATGCTAGATGCCACGCGAAGAAGCCAAAAGTTCGCATGACAAAATGCCAGTGCCGCGCGAAGAAGTACCACAGACCGCATGAAGAAACAAAAGCTTGTGTGATAAAGTGCTCAGACCGTGTGAAGAAGTAGAAAGCTTGCGCGATGAAGTGCTCTATCGCGTGAAAATTCCCTGCAGACCAAAAAATAGCAAGTACGGAAAATACAAAAATTTCGAATCCAAAAATAAATTTGACGAAAATTAGCTAAGGAGACAAAAGACAAATCTTCTGCCCCATGGTGGGCACCAAAAGTGTACACAATCAAGTGGTGCACTTCTCTAAACCATTGCTTCCAAGAGGATCCATGGATTGGAAACCTTGAGAAATCGGTTTAGAGCTTCATTTTGTTGGGGTCTCCTACTGGTATTATGATTGGCTCACCCAAATCTATGACTTTCTTCGTCTTTTTACCCTTCTTTGTCTCACTCAATTTTCTCTCTCCAATAGAGCATTTAGAATGTGATGCCATTGTTGCATCTAGTTAGTCGGTGTGGTGACCATCTATGCTCTCTTCAGCTTTTAATTCTTGCTATTTTTTAGTTTCTTCTTTCTTTGTATCCTTGTCTTTCTGATTTGATTCCTATAACATTTCTTTTTCTCTCTTGTATCTTGGGAATATTTTGAACATGTGATGTGTCAGTCATTGGTGTGTTCAGCTTCTATCCTATTAGCACTTGTAAAATTTTATGGTTCCATGTTTCTTTTCTTGGTCTCTACAATTTATTTATGGTCTTTGGACTTAAACCCTAAACCCTAAGTCTTATTGTGTTCAAAATCATGAAAAACCCTAATTGTCTCATCCAATTTCTAATTTGAAGTTACCTTTTCCTTGCCACTTAAGTGTCTCTTAACCCATGTGCACATTTCTTTTTCATGCTAGTTGTGAGATCTCCTAATGTTTCCTGAATATTCCTTTATCTCTCGTGACTTAGTGATTTCCTTTGGTTAGGTAATCTCTTAACGAAACATAATATTCTTTTATGATCATGCAACTTACAGACTACCATCCGATGAAGTGATGATTTTTGTGGTGGTTGCTAGATCTCCAGATATAACCTGAGTTAATGAATTTGTCTGGAAACTTCAAGAATTTTAGTTGCGTTATCTCTTGATGTGATCATAGTTGGATGCCAAGTTTAAGTGTTAAGTGCTGGTCGGGAGGTCTCATGATTTGACCCAGGGTTAGAAATTCATCTCCCAACAATGAGATTTCATAGTCGCTTGATCGCTGGATGGACTCAGGTCAAAGGTTGGTCAAATCAAAGTTAGGGTTGCAGATCAAAGACCAGTTAAGGTTTGAGCATGTTGATCAGATCCAATGGGTGGCATAATGCCTTAAAGGAAAAGATGAAGTTATTTAATGGATAAGGCATTGCGACAATGTGCCACATATCCCTAGCAGGCCCGAATGCATTTTAGTTGGTCTTTTCAGTCACCGAGTCTCATGATGAGAACAGGGTTAAGTTGAAAAATCTAGTGATCAAGAGACAAAAGGGAAATGTGTAACTAGAGTTTGTTGTTGGGTTATGACCAAGTCAGAAGGGTAAGGTAATGACTGTGTAGATGGCAGTTGACCAAACAACTATTTTAAATGCCTTGTAGACAGGGTGATCGACATCTGTTAGCCAAGGCAGTGAGTCACACTGACATCTAGCAGTGGTGGGCCCATGTTTTGTTTACTTAGTCACCAAATCTCTTAATGAGATAGAATATTCCATTTTCACTGGTGACTATGAGTTTTTCTTTGTCGCTTGATCTCTGGATGATATCAAATATTCTCTTTTGATCAGGAGACTTTCCAAGAGCCGTTCAATTAGAGGAAGATCTAATGCCTTTAGCCGAGTCTCATGATGAGACCATGGTCAATGAAAAAGTGTAGTGACTTGGAGACATGAGGCAAATCAGTTGATTAGGGTTAAATTTAAGTTATGCCAAAGGACAAAGAAAGGTTAAAGAATAGACAAGTTGAAAAGAGATCATGTCGTAGGCGCAAAGGCTTATATCAAAGCTTCTTGATTTTTAATCATTAAGTGATTATGCCTAGGTGACGCGTGGCAGATCATATTCTTGTGCCCGGGTAACTTAAAGAAGATCAATGGTTCGGTTTTAAAGTTGGTAAAGGTTTCAATCCCAATTGTCAAATTCATTTTCCACATCACCTATAGCCATTGTAATAGAATTTTAAATATTCAAATGTATTCATAGAGGGTTTCATAAAGATCAACAAATATTTGTTCTCAGAGAAATTAATGACCCGACTTGATCTTTTGGGCGGCTGTGCATAGCTATTGAAGACCGAACTGATGAAAATCTAATATGTGGAGATGCATTTATGTCCATACTTAATAGAAAGAGTTTTATAATTAGAGGTGAATGCATACAGAGCTACCTGGTCATTTTTTTCATTTATGAGGCTAGTTTCAGAGTTGTGCCATAGAAATTCATGCCTTTCAGAGTACAAGACTCACATCCATGGATTGAAGAATTAATTGTAGATCAGATTGCACAAATTGAAGAGATGAATTCAGGGTTTCAACTTGATATCAGAATTGAATTTTATATTTGATTGGTTGTAAACCCTAACCCTAAATAGTCTGAAGCTTGTAGAATTCTTGTTCCTATAAAAGAATACTCAAGACCATTTAGAAAGGGCTGGAGAATTGGGAAAGTAAAAAGAATTAGGGTAATACTTGTTTCTAGTCTAGGAGATAGAAGATGTATTTTAGATTTATGTCAAGATAGAATAGAAAGTTGATGATCTTTTGCATATTCTCTTATTTCATATTTCCTTGTCATATTGATTTAGGAACTAGTTTTCATTATACTTAATATGAGTTGTTTCAGATTTGAATCTCTCCTGTATGTTATCTGTTGAGTTGTAAGTTTTCTGGTTTACTGTGTGAGTTCTTCTTATGCATATGTGTATTTCATTGGTATTTGATTGAGAATCAAACTAAAATCCTTTAAATACTACATTAATTCAATCTAGATATCTATGTAAGGATCCCGTAGTGAGAAATCTGATATTTCTTATGTTTATGGATTTGAATCTTAGCCTTTAAGGTGTTCCAATTTTAGTATTGTATGTAGGTTTTAGCCCAATGGATAAGGAACTGATCTAAAGCAAGTATTTTCTATGGAGATATAAATTTGGATGGTTTGGCTATGTCCTATCCCACAAATATAAATCAATCTCAGTACAAAATTCTTTACCTTTTGAGGTGTTGTCCTATTTATTCCACCCATGGTAGTGGAGAGTCACTGAATGCTAGGTTAGCATTTACTACTTACTTACCATTTATCTATTGTTTAAATCCAGAAGTAGAAGGTGTGGTAAAGAGTTGAGTTTAGTCTGGATTAGGTGTACCCACCTTGGTTTTGTAGAGCCAAAAGCAGAAGAGGGCAGTCTTGACCCTATAGTTGGTCCAGTTACCTTATAGATATTTCACACTTGGAACTAACCACTCCTAACATCAGTCTTGAGGTATACTGGTTGCTCAAGTTAGTGTAAACATTTTTAAACACCAACAAATTGGTGAATCTACTAGGGAGTCACTAATAAGACAGTTATAGAGTCATGTGCTACAAAGAACATATTCCTCATGTTTTGTAAAGTGAGTCAGATCTGTCTATTTGTCATTACAAAGTGTCTGAAATTCAAAGTTCCTCAAAGATAATATCTATACAGTCTCACATATGGTGAGTGGTGACTCTGAGTTCTCTGATTTGCACCAGTGTGCACATTTGAAAAAACATTACAAAGAAGAGGTGGAATTGTAGTGGCAGAGGCAACAGATTTTTGGACTCATGTGACTTATAATGTTAAGTCAAGAGAGGAATCATTAGATGACCTTATATTGGGGTGTGTTGTGAGTTTTCTGATTTGAAGAAGGTCAGAGCTGGGAAAGAAGGTCTCAGCTAATTGTAAATCTTTTCCTCTGCAAAAGGGGTGGTGGCTCTACAAGTTATGAAGGGGTGATTTGAAGGTGACTCCAGATCACATATTTTGTAGCTACTCCAATACAACCAATTATTTCTCAAAGTTCTAAAGCTTTCCTTATTAAGTGATCAAAGCACTAAAGAGAAGGAACAAAGGTGTGAAGAGAGGTTTGCATACTTCAAGTTTTTAGTTGAATTTTTGCAAAATCACATGGAAGTATTGTGTTAAATTAAATGGGTAAGTTTGAGGAGGAGTCTATATTATTAGACCAAAGCATCCTTAGGAATGGCCTAATATGGATGAGATTGAAGGTAGGAGGGAGAGGGGAACTATCAATAATTTTATTTTATAAAAGGTTTTGTGATGCATATGATAAGGTTCCAGGGGGCATTGAGTTTTCAGGGTCTATTTTATTGGTTTGTTTTTGAAACTTTGTTTCCCTGAATCAACCCATTGTCCAGCCTCCTTGTGGGAAGAGCGTTATGTGCATATTAGGGATTGGCTAAATAATGATGCAAATCATGAACTAGAAGATACATTTGGGGTTGTATCTATTAGTGTTGTTATTGAGAATGATAGGACTCGTGAAGGAGATGTGTCTAGTGCTGACACTCTTTCTTATAATCATGAGAGTGGTGCTCTTTCTCAGTATGGGGCAGAAGATTTGTGCAGTCAGCAAGAAGAAGAAAATTGGATAAGTGAAATTTTGCTGATGATTGCTTATTAGAGGAGGGTGATGTTGAGGATGGTGGTTCACTTCATAGTGAACAAATTTCAGATTTGTTATCTTGTGAATATCTAATATATTTAGGGAGGGATGGTTCTGAGTTCTCACACCCAGAACACATTGATTTTGACCGAAAGCATGAGTTAGTAGGATATGACTTTGACATGTGTGCTTTTGATTCTTTTGTTGCTTCTGCATTATTAGATTACAACCAGGTTCAATATGACATATCATATGATGAATTCATCAGTATTTGTTTAGTTTCAAGTGATGAGGTGGCCCCTGATATAATTTTGAGTACTGATTGGGAAAGTTGTGTGGATTTGGAATATTTTTCCGATTCTGAATTTTCCATTAAACTATTAAAGGATGGTACTTCAGTGGTCCAAGTTGCATGTGTAGATGGTGAATGTATTTTTTCCCTCCCGCCCACTAGCAATTTTTGGTTTTGTCTAATGATGATAGGATCCAGGATGCTCTTGTTTTTGAAGATGAGATCCCAAGTGATGAATGTCTTTAGATTTTGCATGAAGATCAGTATGCTTTTTCTTGTGATATGAAAATTACTAATGTGAATAGATGCAATAAAATCAATCCCAGCAATGTGACAAAGTTTGAGTGCTTTTCTTTTTCAATGGGACAGTGAGTCTCCCAGATATGGCTTAGAGATTGAAGATGATACATGTTGCAGTTCCCTCAGTGATTTCTTATCTAATGAGAGAAACATCCATATGCCATATATTTTTCATATGTATGATTTTATTTTTAGCTCAAATAGTGAAGGGGTTTATATTTTTTATGGTGAGCTGATGGAAAGTGTTAGTTTTTCTAGTCAGGCAGATGAAATAATTTGTCTCAGCTTGCTTTCAGTGCAGGAAGTAGAAAATATTTTTTTTGACAAAGGCAAGCTAGATCAAGAATTTTGTGGTGGCTTTGGGCCACCAGAGTTGATTTGATTTCCTTCATATCAGAGAATAAGTTTCCAAAGTGTTCTCTCTGCTAGTAGAAGTAAGTTTCCCTTCTGTCATTTCCTACTTTCTATTTTAGGTTAGGTTTCCTTTCCTGTAGGTGGTCTTCTTCTCCCAGTAATTTTGAATCCTTGTTATGCCTGCAAGAGGCATACATCCCAGTTGGAGCCACTGTTAGCATTTGTAAAATTTTATGGTTCCATGTTTCTTTTCCTAGTCTCTGCAATTTATTTTTGGTCTCTAGCCTTAAACCCTAAACCCTAAGTCTTGTTGTGTTCAAAATCATGAAAAACCCTAATTGTCTCAACCAATTTCTAATTTGAAGTTACCTTTTCCTTGCCACTTAAGTGTCACTTAACCCATGTGCACATTTATTTTCCATGCTATTCGTGAGATCTCCTAATGTTTCCTGAATAATCCTTTATCTCTTGTGACTTAGCGATTTCCTTTGGTCAGGTAATATCTTAACGAAACAAAATATTCTTTTATGATCATGCAACTTAGCGACTACCATCCGATGAAGTGATGATCCTGTGGTGGTCACTAGATCTCTAAATATAACCCAAGTTAATGAATTTTCCCAGTGACTTCGAGACTTTCAGTCGTGTTATCTCCTAATGTGAGAAGGGTTGGATGCCAGGTTTAAGTGTTAAGTTTTGGTCGGGAGGTCTCGTGATATGACCCAGGGTTAGAAATTTATCTCCCAACAATGAGGTTTCAAAGTTGCTTGATCATTGGATGGACCGAGGTCAAAGTTGGGTCAAGTTAGAGATAGGGTTGCAGATTGAAGAACAGTTAAGGTTCGAGCATATTGATTAGATCCAATAGGTGGTGTAATGCCTTAAAGGAAAAGATAAAGTTATTTAATAGATAAGGTATTGTGATAGTGTGCCACATGTTCCTGGCATGCCCGAATGCATTTCAATTGGTCTTATCAGTTGCTGAGTCTCATGATGAGACTAGGGTTAAGTTGAAAAATTTGGTGATCAAGAGACAAAAGGGAAATGTGTAACCATAGTTTGTTTTCGGGTTATAACCAAGTCAGAAGGGTAAGGTAATGACTATGCAGGTGGCAGTTGATCGAAGAACTATTTTAAATGCCTTGTAGATAGGGTGATCAACATCTATTGGCCAAGGAAGTGAGTCACGCTGACATCTGGTAGTGGTGGGCCCGTGTTTTGTTTACTCAGTCACCAAATCTCTTAACGAGATAGACTATTCCATTTTCACTGGTGACTTTGAGTTTTTTGATCGCTTGCTCTCTGGATGATATCAAATATTCTCTTTTGATCAAGAGACTTTCCAAGATCCATTCGATTAGATGAAGATCTAATGCTTGCCGCCGAGTCTTGTGATGAGACCATGGTTAATGAAAAAGTGTAGCGACTTGGAGACATGAGGCAAATCAGTTGATTAGGGTTAAAGTTAAGTTATGCCTGAGGATAGAGAAAGGTTAAAGAACATAAAAGTTGAAAAGAGACTATGTGGTAGGCACAAAGGCTTATATCAAAGCTGCTCAATTTTTAATCATTAAGCGATTACACCTATGCAACGCATGGCGGATCAGATTCTTGTGCCTGGGTAACTTAAAGAAGATCAATGGTTCAGTTTTAAAGTTGGTAAAGGTTTCAATCCCAATCGTTAGATTCATTTTCTGTGCCACCTATATCCATTGTAACAAAATTTTAAATATTCAAATGTATTCACAGAAGGTTTCATAAAGATCAACAGATATTTGTTCTCAGAGACATTAATGACCTGACTTGATCTTTTGGGCGGCTCTACACAGTTGTTGAAGACCAAACTGATGAAAATATGATATGCGGAGATGCATTTATGTCCAAACTTAATAGAAAGAGTTTTAAAATCAGAGGTGAATGCATAAAGAGCCACCTGGTCATTTTCTACATTTATGAGGCTACTTTCAGAGTTATTTCATGGAAATTCTTTCCTTTCAGAGTACAAGACTCACATCCATGGATTAAAGAATTAATTGCATATGAGATTGCATAGATTGAAGAGACGAATTCAGGGTTTCAACTTGACATCAAAATTTAATTTTATATTTAATTGGTTGTAGACCCTAACCCTAAATGGTTAAAAGCTTGTAGCATTCTTTCTCTTATAAAAGAATACACAAGATGATTTAGAAAGGGCTGGAGAATTGGGAAAGTAAAAAGCATTAGGCTAATACTTGTTTCTAGTCTAGGAGATAGCAGATGTATTTTAGATTTATGTCAAGATAGAATAGAAGGTTGATGATCTTTTGCATATTGTATTATTGCATATTTCCTTGTCATATTGATTCAGGAACTAGTTTTCATTATACTTAATATGAGTTGTTTCAGATTTGTGTCTCTCCTATATGTTATCTGTTGAGTTGTAAGTTTTCTGGCTTACTGTGTGAGTTCTGCTTATGCATATGTGTATTTCATTGGTATTTGATTGAGAATCAAACTAAAATCCTTTGAATACTACATTAATTCAGTCTGGATATCTATGTAATGATCCTATAGTGAGCAATCTGATATTTCTTATGTTTATGGCTTTGAATCTTAGCCTTTAAGGTGTTCCAGTTTTAGTATTGTATGTAGGTTTTAGCCCAATGGATAAGGCACTGATCTAAAGAAAGTATTTTCTATGGAGATATAAATTTGGATGGTTTGGCTATGTCCTATCCCACAAATATAAATAAATCTCATTACAAAATTCTTTACCTTTTGAGGTGTTGTCCTATTTACTCCACCCATGGTAGTGGAGAGTCACTGAATTCTAGGTTGGCATTTATTACTTACTTACCATTTATCTGTTGTTTAAATCCAGAAGTAGAAGGTGTGGTAAAGAGTTGAGTTTAGTCTGGATTAGGTGTACCCGCCTTGGTTTTGCAGAGCCAAAAGTAGAATAGGGTAGTCTTGACCCTATAGTTGGTCCATTTACATTACAGAGCTTTCACACTTGGAACTAACCACTCCTAACATCAGTCTTGAGGTATATTGGTTTCTCAAGTTAGCGTAAACATTTTCAAACACCAACATGTCCTTCAGTGGTAGTTGGAGTTTCCAAATCAATATCCTTTTGTTGTTTTGTCTTGGTAGCCTCAAGCTTATCAACATTTGCAGTGCCTATATCAATTGGTGGCTCAGTTTCCATAACTTGTGTATCATTAGTTGTCCCAATTTTCATAGTAGAGCAGCTTTGTACTTGTACTAATACAAGATCAGTACTCTACAATGGTGCAATATTTACTTCCATCCACTCTATGTTTGGTACTTGTACATTCATTACATCTTCATCTTTTGATAATTCCTTTGTAGGATCAATCTCCTCTGATGCATCTTATATAATTACCTCTACATTTTCAATAGTAATATCAATTGGATCTTCTTGGACCATGCTCTCTTTTATCTACTTAGTGATAGTTTCACTTTGGTTCTTTGTTGCATCAGGTTTCTCAGTAGCAGATATGCTAAATATATCTCTCCATTTAGCATTAGTATTCCCTATCAATAGATAGTATATCTCCATTCATTATCCTCAGGGCTCTTCCTTCGACCAAAAATTTCTTTGAATGTTTCTTTAATTCTTCCTCTATCTCAGATGGTGCCAGGTTAGGAATAGTATGCACAAGAGATCTTTCTCTCATTTCCTTCTCAACATTTATTCCATACTTCCAACATGCATCAATTTTGTTGCAGAGTTCCTCAAGTAGCTTATTTTCAATCTCAATAGGAGTCACTCTCGGTCTCAATAATGTCACAACAACTGCATCTTCTATCTTTTTCTTATCTTCCTCATTTCTCTTCAAATAATTTACTGTTGCAAAATCCTCCAAATACTCTTGATTCCTTTAATTCTTTCGAGAAGTCATAAAGACTCAGTGGATCTTGTGAGAGTTGATTCACTGGAACTGATTTATCTGGCTCTTTAGATTTAATCTCACTACCTTTTCCAAGCATTAATTTCCTTTTTGTACTTATAGCAGGTTTTCCTCCTTGGGTTCTCCTATATGTTTTACCTTTTGGTTGAACAATTTCAGCAATTACCTTTTCCTTTGGTTTAACTAAAGATTTGGTGTATCTTCCAGTGCCTCTCATGCTCGATGAAGCTACAAGTGCAAGTTGTTTCTTAGCAACAATAACAGATTTCTCATTATTTGTGTCCTCACCACTTGTCTCACCCACTTTCAATGTCTTAGACAAATTTTCAATCATCTTTCCTGTCTTTTTTACTGCCTTGGGTATCACTATGTTATGCTTGTTTCTCACTTTCACCTCTTCATAGGTGTCATACCTCATATCTTTGGGATTAATCATTTATCAAGTAGTGCTTCAATATTTTGTGATCCAATGTTAATTTCTAATTCATAACCTGTCGGTTGTATCCATTTGGTTCTTGGCTCAACAACCTTGATTATACAAGTGTCAGTGTCAACCTCAAAACATATATTATCTTGATAATTTGCAACTAGTTGAGGTGGTATCCTATACCTCTTATGCATTCTAGCTTGGGAATTTAGAAAATATTTAGACATGATAGCATAAAAAATGTCTCCTAAACTTTGTATGTACTCATTTATCTGATAAATAATCGGTCTGTCAGGGATACAAACTATATCTCTAATGGAGGGAAATGAATTTTGACAATAGAATATACATACCAATAATGAGCCAAAATTTAATGTATTAGTTTTTTCTTTCCTGATTGTGTTCATATTGTCTTCTAGTTGTTTCGGAAAGATTTCACATACATCCAACTTGAGTCCTTTCTTGAATAACTTGTATGCAAAATTGACTACTTTGCATGGTACATTATCCACTTGGGATGATTAGAATACTCAGTATGATAAGATATTGCAAGCATACCACAACTTGGGGTCTGTAACTATGGATTTTCTCATTCCTCTGCCATCCCATTGTGTTTTAGTAATCTTGGTAAGCTTACCCTTGACAATTTTCTTTGTGGCTTTTGGCTTGTCTCCGATGGGGAATCCAGTAATGATATGCAAAATACCCTTAGTGATCTCCACAAGTTCATCTAACCACATGAATTGGTCATGTTCTCGGCTGAGTACCATTCTTATCCATTCTTTCTTAAAAACCCTCAACAAGTCAACAACATGTGTCAAACCTTTTTCTTCCAGGTGAATATGCTCATCCTTCACTTTCCCATTCTCGCATAACTTTTTTAATGATGTATCAATTTCAGATTCTCACAAATCATCAATCTTGCAATGTATAAATGTGCATACATCTTCAATCAAAATAACTCTTGGTGGTATCAAAGATAGGACTCCCATCGTATCTATCCTGACGGCTATGGCTGATGGTAATTTGTACTTTGGATTAGCTGGTTCCACTTCCTTAACAACTGTAGGTGTCTGTATCTTTGGTGCCATTGATAACTTCAAATGCTTCAATTTAAATAAACTAGGGCATGCTTCAAAAAACCACAAATTTAAAAAACACAACTCAAAAATATCTCAAATGTTTCTAAAACTCTTGCAAAGATTCACAAAATACCTCGTAGATGCTTGAATTCGCTCGGGATAGTTGCTCTGCAAATGTGCTCAATGTTCTTCTATAGATGTTAGGTTCAAATGATTTGAAAAATAATGTATTTATATTTTTTCCTCGATTAGGGTTTCCAATAGCTATTTTAATATGCATTAAATGCACTTTCCAAGTCCTTTTTAACTTTATAACCAACTACATAGTTGATTTGTTTAATCGAGTTAAACAAAATAACTATATATAACAATATGCATCCAAAATTTATACAACTTATCCAATTACATCTTAATATAATGATATGGATCTCAACTCTATTTCTAAGAACTGAAGTAGGATTTATTATAAGCATATAGTTCCTAGATATACCTCTCATTGACTAGGTGGAGCTCGATGCAACCAACTTGGTAGAGATGGTGCAGTTTGTGCTTTAGGATGATGTACCTTCATCCTAGGTCTTTTTCCTCCAAATTTTGTTCATTTGTTCTTGGATTTCCTCAACAGTAGTAGGGGCATTTACTTTAGATTCATCTTAGGTCGGTGCATCACCCTAGTCTCTACAATTCCTCGCAAGGTGTCCTACCTTATGGCAATGAAATTATGTCATGCCAGGATTTTTCCATGCTCTTATGTTATTCCTTTTGTGCATCAACATGCAGTTTGCAGCAATGTGTCCACCTTCCATAGGATAAATATGATATTCTTGTATTATAGTCCCATGGTATAGAAATGCATGCTCAGTTGGTTTTAGCATTCTCTCGGTTAGGCTTCCAATTATCATTTATTTTCTTTATTCTTCACTCTTTATCTTTGTGTCCAAACTTAGGTTTCCTTGTATTTTTTACAATTCTTGCAGTAACCATCAAACTTAGGTTTCCTTGTATTTTTTACCAGATTAGTTCTGCATTCAAATGCTTGTTGTCCATACCTATCGCATCTAAAACCATAACCATCAAACTTAGGTATACTCAGTGATTTACCTTTCATGCTTCTGCAGTCATTATCAATATGTCCAGGCTTCCCACAATAATTTCAACTTGGATTCTTTTGTCTTAGTGGGGATGCATTACTTTCATCTCTTTGTGCTTTTGAAGATTCTCCTTTCTTGGTGGTGTTGTCCTCTTTGAATCCAATACCTATTTTGTCATTTATTTGTTTCTAATTCTTGAATTGTTGATCCAGAGAGTTCAGTGCTTCTTCATTTCTTTTTGATATTGCATTTGCATCTTTCTTAGTTTTCAGTCTTTGTTCCATTCTCTCAATTTCAGCTTTCAGTGCTTGATTCTCAAATTCTTTTCTGGTTTTGTCTTGATTTGCACTCGAATGTTGTTCGACCATGTCATAGTGAACTTGTGTCATTCTCATGATCTCATTATATTTTTCCAATAGCTTCATCTGAACTTTTATTGTATTATCTTCTTCCATTTTCTTTTCATCTTTCAGCAATCCTCTTTCCTTCAATCAATTCGGTCATTCTTATCATGCTGGTTTCAAGGTTTATCTTCATTAGGTCCAACTTCTTGGTAAGTGTATCATTCTTTTCTTGTATTTATTTTATAGCTATTTATGATTCATCAGTAACACTGTCTTTAGATGTTGTTTCAAGTGTATCAACTTGTTCTTGTGTAACCTTTAGTTCATCATAAATTCTCAGTCTAACCCCTAGAGATCTCTCAAGTTTCTTCTTCAAATCAATGATTACTCTCTTGCACCTTCCAATTCAGATTCAAGACCATCAAGTCTTTTATATTGCCTAAAAATTTCCATGACTAAGATCTTTAAATCTCAGGTGGTCAAACCCTATAACTCAAGAATATAAGCTTTGATACCAATTGTTGGAATGATTTATGGAAAGTTGGGACTGAGAGGGGAGGGGAAAATTAGTACCTATAAAACTTTTGTAACTAAAACTTTATACAGCTACTGCTTGCTAATTACCAAATTTAATAACTTGAAATAAAATATAACATGCAAACATTCAAGTAAATGAACTCATAACTTCATATTTTTTTTACACAGAAATCCTTGATTTGAGGACAAAACTATGGTGGGGATGACACCCACAACCTTCACTAACTGCAATATAAAGGGTGCTCGGTTAGAGCTTACATAGTTCAACCATTTTGATAGATTACCTGGTTAAGAGTATAAAAAGACTTGTTAAGTCTACCTGGTTAGAGGAATTTAAAATCTCTACACTTAGAGATGTACCCTTTTAAAAGTTTTACATAAATTAGATTGGTTAAGATCTACCCAATATTTGGATTTCTAGCTCTCAATACAATAGTATCAACAACTTAAAAATGTTTGATATAATGCATCAAATACAAATGTTGATTAGACTCTATGTGCTCTGAAATACCTCTGTTACCTCAATTCAATCTGTAATGTTGCTTTGTATTTCTCTACTATAGCAAGATATTAGCTCGGTGCTCTTTGCTCTAATTTCTGTTCTTCAATAACAACCTTCTCTGTACTCTGTCACTTTCTCCTATGTCGTCTCTATCTCTTTTTTCTTCTTCTTTATAAATAATCCTTAAGTATAAGATCTAATACCTCTTAATCTTATGCATTAGGTCACTAATAAATTATTTTGACCCTTAGATCTTCTTTTCCACTCGGTGACTGCGTCACTTTTACCTCGGTACTTCATGTATTTGTTAAAAATCATAATATTTGATTAACCGCTTAATCTTCTTCTCAGATCTTCTCTTTGATTTATTTAAATCATTGGTCATGTAAAAAATAATTATCGTGCTTTGTATGGTCATAATTAATACGATATCAATGTATTAAATACATCCTTATTACTTTACAATCGATTAAGTAACTCTATAGAGTAACTTACCTTTACTCAGTTAACATTCTCTTCAGTACTCGGTAACTGTCAACTCGATGTATTGTCTATGCTCTCGGTGTTTGGTAAACTCTATTCTCTTAGTGTAGTGTCTATGCTTTACCAACTTAACTTCCTTTCTCAGTGTACATTACCGACTGCTCATATATTTTCTTTTCTATTTTTCACCGATTGAATCTTCTGATTCTTATGACTGTCTATACTAAGAACAGAATATATTATGGAGATAACAACCAAGACATTCCCATGGTGATAAGGAATCAGATGTGGACTACATTGATAAAAATGTCACTCCTTGCATATACCAATATACAACACCATCTCCAAAGCCATCGGTTCCAATGGACATGATGAACATGTTACAAAATAACTGTTGGGACCAAAACACAAACAAAAACGATCCAAATAGGATCGAACCCAAAAAAAAAATCTACCATATAATGCACATAAAGTAGAACCACCACCTAAAAGGATAAGGTTAAACATATAAAACACATATTTGGGTGAGCATTTCAACCGAAACCCACATACTATCGATACTACTACCGATACCACCAAGACTATCGGTACACATAAACCAATACAACCAAAACATATAAAGGAATAGGATATGTTGAAACCAATGAGAACCATCAATGAAAACAATATTAATGGAATCAACTTCACATTCTAACAATCTCCCCCTTTTTCATAGATGGAAACATTCATCAATAACAAAGCAAACAACTCTAAACAATGTCAACATCAAAGTTCACTATTCTCGAACTTTCTCAAAATTTTATGCCCCTTTGACAAAAATAAAAAAGGTTCAAGAAAACTCCCCCTTAAAAAAACACCCTTCTCCCCCTAAGAAGGATCCTCCAAGCACTAATCCAAAAAAAGAATAGTCATACAAAATATTGGACCAATCCACACACAGGTGCATCTAGTGAACACTAGGAATGGGTAGAACACCCTGGTGGTACCCTAAATTTTGAGAATTTAGAAGTACCAATCCATTATAAGAATCAAGTTTCTCCATACTAAAAAAAATCAAAGGAAGGAAGCTTTATGACACAAATAAATAGAACTAACTAATCGAAACCTTCAAAAAATGATGGAATTTTGACCTGCTACAAAAATGATGTCAACAGAGGCTACAGATGGCCAAATTTTAAAAATATAAAAATGACCCAGTTCGGGAAATCAAATTTCATATCTCCAAAAGAAATATTATCTTTTCACAAGGTGTTTTGGATTTTTGGCCGAAGCCAAATCCGAAAGTTAGGTAGTTATTTTTTAGTTAATTTATTGTTTTTTCAAAATAATTTGTAACAAGGGTTGTGTCTTTTCACCCTAAAGAGGTGTGAAAGCTACTCAAACACACACACACACACACACACATACATATAAATAATGTAAAATGTAAAGAGAAAAGACAGTACAATATAATACAATTTCACATATTTGGATAGTTTTTAATCAACAAGTTGTTGGAATAGTCCCAAGGGATAACTGAGAGGGGGGAGGGGGTGAATCAGTTATCAACAAGTTTAATTATTTTCTCCAATTAATTATAGAATATCATTAAGCACATACACATTTAAGATAACAAAAAATAGAACACCACAATTTTGGTTACGGGGAAACCAAACTAGGTAAAAACCCTGGTGGGAATTAGCACCCACAAAGAACTGTACTTGAGTATAATAATCCCTGTTAGAAGATCTTACAACCCTGTTAACAGTTTATCTTTACAATGCAATAAGTACAGTGACCTAATTAGGGGTTAGAACCTGTTAGGAGTCTCTCCTCATTTTAACACCCATATTAATGATGATGAGATGTCCTTCCCTTGTTCGCTAGGTGAAAAATTAGAGATTTTATGCTACCACCTTGGCAACCAACCTAGAAGGATGGCGACATAATCATCCATGCATACTAAAGCCAAAAGGAAAAAAGTGAAAATGGAAAATAAAAGAAAATATAAAGAAAAATGTAAAAAGTTGCAACATTTAGGTTATGTTAGAAACTCTACCGGGGCTATGGACGTCAGTTTGGTAGTAAAAAATATTAGCAGTTGTCAGGGTGATAAACTTGTCAGGGCTATGGATGCCTGACTGGAAGCAAGGACTTATCAAGTTGGCTATGGAATAAATCTCACCTACGTAGTCTAACAGACAAGTGGAAACTATTTTTTTATCTTATTAAGGGGAAGGATTAACTCCTTGCACCCACATAAAATCCACAGATTACCTAATTTCATTTTTTGACATGTTAATATAATGCTTGATTGATGTTTTTATCAACTGCGGGTTATCAAATATAAAGTTTCATTACAAAACCAAGATCGAATCTTGCTCTCAAACCTTGGTATACTCCTTTCCTCTATGATTATCAAGTTTGGTGGTCTAGTTTGTTTGATTTTTTAACATGATTATTTGAAACTATTGAATAACCTTATGGTGCTTTTATTATTTATTCTCTTATTGGTGGTTCTCTTTTAATTTTTTTTCGCACCTTGGGACCTTTGGTTTGATTTGTGATTAATTTTTTGTTTTCTTCCCCAAGGAAATCTCTAACTCTGTGTTTTATTGCAAGTATTCCCAACTCATCAGTTGTTCCACCAAAAAATCACTAAGGATAATTGATCTGAGTAATTTGAAGTGAGTACACTCCAACTCAATGGATAAAGGCTTTGGTTTGTGCAACCAGAGATACAAGGTTCATTTCTAACAAGATGAGATCCCCTGAAAGTCACTAGAAATATAGACTAATTCTACACTATCGACCTTAACACCTCCCTTGTTCATACTTTGTCCACTTAGACTCGCAGGGTATGTCATCAATAAACAATTTTCCTGAATAGTATTGACACGTGTCAATCCATTAGGGTTTTAAGCTTCTCTTTGGAGGACACATTCCCTCCAATCTCCACTAGCACACCATGCATCCTTCCCGGACACCCACACTCTATGGAACCTGTCAATGCATATTCAAGGAATATCCTCCCACATGAATATTTCCAAGACCAACGAAATTCTAACAACTATCTGAAGTAGGATTTTTTATTGGTTTGTGTAATCAGTTTCCTCCTTGATCGAGGTGTCATGTTTTTTTTTTACCCTAGTTGGCAGGCATGCTGCGATTAACCAATCAAAATATCACACTTTCCCACAACATAGAAAATTGAATGATCAATGTCGGGTTATTTGGCATGCCGATTGATTGTAACTAATTGTAATATTTCTACGATCATGTTAATTGAGGGTTGGTCTATTAAACCCCTAGGACTTGTAAGAGAAAGGGGTTGGAAATATTAAACTTATGTTCAATAGGAAGAGGAATACTCTATCTTATTTTTAAAGATTATATTTTTTCTAAGAACAAGACCCTATGGATTTTCGACCAAGGGTGCATTTTGTAACATTTATTTTTTAGGGAATTCTCTCTCACCTTGACATGTTTTCTCTTAATAAATGTTGGGTAATGTGCATCCGATGCCTTTTCCTTTTAATCAATCAATGTATCCTATGTTGAATCCTTATAGGTCTAGTCCATTTTTGTATGTGGGTGTAATTGTTTTCTATTTGTTTGGGTGCACTTGTGATCATAGAGGTTTCTCCCTCCTCATAATGCACTTAGAATAGATGATGATTTGTATCATTTACAACCTTCTCCTCAGGAATATCAATTTTAGATAGTGAGGTCTTTTCTTTTGACCCTTATAGGAACTATTTATGTCTGTTAATAAATAGGGTCTTCTATCATGTCCTTGGTTGAAGAGGCTTTTACTCACTTTAGGAGTTTTCTACCTTAATTCAGATCCTTACAGGTTCTTCTTGTTTTTGGGATATTAACATGTTTCCCTATGTCTAGTGACTTTGGCTTCCTATTCTGATATCCAACAATGAAGGGTCTGTGGTGCATTTTTTTTTGAGAGAATAAAGGCATGAATCTCTGACTAGAAATGGTTGAAACCCTGCAAATACAATCTGAAAAATTCTCTACTCATCTGAGAAATATTTAATTTGGTGTTTCTCCTCCCCTTAGATTAAGTTGTTTTTTAAAGGTTGTACCCCATAATTTTCCCCAAACACCACTCATGAAGAGTCGACTTCTAAAATCTTGGATGATTTTTTTTAGGGAAAACCACGTCCCACTCTTGCAAAACTTCCCATTTGACCTTATTTAGGTGTGACCCCCTTAGGGATCAACACCTTTCTCAAGAATCCCCTTTTCACCTTGCAATAGAGGGATAAAATAGGGAATTCTTGTTCTCCTCCCCCTCTTTATCCTAAAGCTTCTATCTATTTTCAAGAACTCCTCTCGAAGGTAGATGACTTGTAACCAAGATCTCTTCCTTTTAAGGCTCTCTTCCCACTTGTTGCATGTTATCCTTTCAAAATTATCTTTTCCTTATCTAACAAGAGTTTTTTCTCTTTTCCAAGGGTTACACATACATTGTTGCTTTAAGGATATCTCCTTGTAGTTAGAAGTAGGTGTCCATGTTCTCTTTTCCTTATGATGCCACCATATTCTTATATTTCCATCCTAAGGAGGGGGCATACATACTTTACAATATGAAATGGGAAGAAATACAATATGATAGATCAATTTACCATTTCATATTGCACACTAGGAAGGAAAATGTCCCAATAGGCTAGGGAGACCCTGAACTCTAAGATGGTCAATGATCCTTCACTTTTAAATGTATGTGTGTGTATGGATGATGAAATGAAAATCAAAGATGTGGATTAGGGATGATGAAACATGTACCTGAGAATGAAATAGAGACCTTTATGTTTGACTATTGATTTTACGACTATCAGAGTCTCGAAACCACCTATAAGTCTAGATCTTAGCTCTATAACCTGTCAACTCTCTATACTATGAATTTTATGTAGAAAAAAAGGGTGTAAAATGGCTAATTCGTTGTGCACCCAGGTACATAATGACTAAGTCATTGTGCATCCTAGGTTTTGGGCTTAAACTTCATCAGGATCTCTTTTGAGGCCTATACTTTCCAAATCTACAATTGCGGGTCTATAGCATGTAGCTACACATAGAAAAATGAGGAATAAGGTTGAATATATGGGTTTTCCTTAGTCAAACCCCTATTTAGGAATCAACCTTGTAGTGTAATGAAATAAAGAAATTATGTTGTCATATAACATAGATTAGATATGATAAATGAAGTAATTTATACCTTTTGCAATAAAAATGCTTCTTTGAATATGATCAAGTATGTTAATGCAATAGATTTTGAATCAACACAAAACCCTAAAAGTAAATCATGAAAAAACAAAACCTTGTGTTGTAGATGTTGTAATTCACTGCAATGTTCAATTATAGAGAAGAGAGAGACAAAGAAGATAGGTAGATGGATCCTTCCTTGATAGAAAATCCTTTGATTGACCTCCAATGGGGAAAGAAGATAGATCTATGGAGAATACCACCTTGAATTATTGGGAAGAATAATTGATGCTTGGACTTGATGAATCTTAATGTTTCTTACTTGCACTTGATTGCCTTGATTGTTAGTTCACTAATAGAGAATGCTTGAAAACCTTGAAATCTTAGATGTAATTGATGGATTTCTTGCATATTATTTTATATGTGGATGTAGATCTATCTCTCTATATATAAAAATAAGGATTAGTAAGGGGTTTATATATTTCTCATTTCATTTCAAGGATTAAACCTTACCCAGGCCGACCAAAAATATGAATTTCCCACCAAAAATTGTGAAAGGAAACCCCATTTGAATTTGGGCCCATCCTTGGGGGTATATGATGACAAATGTGTTATGCACCCAGGTACATAATGACTAAGCTATTATATACCCTCTAATCAGGGCTCAAATCAACACTGAGGGTTCTAAGGAGTGTGTAGATACAGGAAAATAAAGCACAACCAATTTTGGGATGCAAAAAGGACAAAAAATCCATACTAATGATATAGGGTCTAGGTGATGAAATGAATTATGGGATTGGAGGAAAAAATAGAGGAGAACACTTAGAAATTGTATGCGTGGAAATGGGTTTTTACCTACAAGCTGCAAAACACACACACTTCAATGAACCATTACAGGGTTAGCTTATTATAAAATGACAAAATCATAATACTAAAATGATCTAGGCTAACCAACATCGTCTCAGTTCCTTCTAGTAGGCAGGAGTTTGAATCTTGATCTCAAGTGATTGCAAGAAATAGTGACTACACGCTGTTTTAAATGAGGGATTTTGAAGAAAGCTAAATGAGGAAACTAGAATGAATATGCAAATGTAAGATTGATCCCAAGCTAATTAGATTGATTTTATGACACCAATTTGAAATTTTTTTGTTCTTTTTAAAGTAAAAATTGAAATGTACTCTAGATTATGGTTTGCGTGATTGAAAGTAAACAAACAATTATTCAATCAAAAAGCTATGAAATGTTAAAATGCTTGAAAGCTTAAGAAATGAAAACTGCATAATAACATTAGCTAAAAACTGGGATCCTTTGTGAAGGAAAATGAGGTTCTCTTTTATAGAAATCTCTCTTGAATCGACGGTCAAGATTAGAGGAAATGATTGGACATGATTCGATCTGAGGAAGCACAATCCTTGTACAAAGATGATGATTGGTCGAAAGAGTCAGTTGATTGATTTGACTGATCACTTATTTTGGAAAATTCCAAAATTAGTTTTTAGTTAACAACTTTGTTTCCAAAATGAGAAAAGATAATAATAAATTAACTGAATAAAATAGATTTATTTCCAATTAAAAAATCAGTTGATGACATCATAAGCATTTTTAAAGATTTAATTATTTTAAATGCACATTTTATTTTTATTAATTAATTTAATTCCTTTTTGAATTTTATTGACAATTTAGTAATTTTATTTAATTAATATATTAGAATATCAATTAAATAATTGAATTAAGGTTTATTTGCCAATATATTGTATTTTAAGGAATTAATTAATTAATCAAGTATAATGATTAATTAAGACCTAGGATTTAGGTAAGATTAGCTTGAAATTGATGGATTACTTGTTTGAGTTAGGACTTATAATTATCAAGATTAGGGTTTCTTGATATGAGACTCAGATTAGGGGTCTAGGGTTTAGGTGACCACTTTTAGGTCATTAAATTTTCCCCTCTTTGAATTGATGTGCGATCAAAACATTGATTCAAAGACCTGTTAGTGAGAAGACCTTGAACAATTTGATTTTAAGCGATGAAACCATTCTTTTGAAGAAGACCAACTTCGAGCTTGATTGGATGAAGATCAAATAAAAGATATAAAATAGAATGCTTAGTTTGATTTGAAGCGATGAAACTGATTATCGTTAAGAGATTTGATTAGAAAGAAAATTGACTTGATTTGAAGTGATGAATCGAATTTAATCAATGTATCTGGTTTCAATAATGAATAGCTCATATAAGACCGATCTTGTCTGGTTTCGAGTGCATTCATCACCGTATAACACCATTGATTATGTTGCCTTTGATTTTAAGATGATCTCAACTTGATTTTATGTGATGAAGCTGAGATGCCCCAAGCGATGGGGTTTTGATTGAGGATGTGATCACAGGAATGTTGATGTCCTGATCCTTCCCCCTCTGGAGTGAAATTGAGATATGGCTAGGTGCCTCAGTGATGAGAAGCAATTTGATTGATAACATGATTCAAGAAGAAGCTGATCTAATTATAAATAGGTCCCAAGTGGTTAGGACAAAAGATGTACTTGATGGGAGGTCTTATTTGACCAAGATTGACCAAAATTATGATACATGGATTGACTAGAAGAAAAGTGTGAGAGATTTATATTAGTTTGGAGTCTAGAAGACTGTTTGTGCAGGTGGTCAACTACAGTTGATTGATAAAGTAAAATGACAAAAATGACAAGCAAGATGATTTCAAATTTTGATTTCAATCCTGAAAATGGAATCAGGACAGTCGAATGAGCGAGGGGTGTCACTTTCACGTTAATCAACACACAACTGACCACTTGGAAAAAGGAAAATTGATTGATAAGAACCTTAGATCTTTCACATTGGAGAGAGATATTGATATTATGTAGATTTCAACATCATGTAGATGCAGATGCATATGTAATACTAACATGAATGCAACCTAACGTGTAGTTACTAAACCTTTAGTGTTGAAAATTTTCATCATCGAGCTTTTTTGAAACATCGAAGTCGATACAATCCTTACTAGTGCCACTGAAACCATAAGAATATGAATATGAATTTCATCAGATAAGATATAAGAAACTAACATAAGCATCGGGGCACAAAAGCTGAGATGACCTGAATGTTGTTTCTAGTTGATGTAGCAAGAGTACACCAGTATCGAGGAATTCAAAGCCAAGATAGCCCTGAGTGCGATCTTGCATAAAAGAGTACTAGATAAATAACAATCAAGGAGATAGTTCCAAACTCACCTTGGCATGCAAATAAAGAGGATCAAGGGATGTGTGGCCTTTTTTCCCTAATGTAGAAGCTCTTATCACATACACCCAGTTTATTTGACGTTGTCGGATCATTGAGACCACACCAAAAAGAAGTAGACAAAGAAAAGATCGCCAAAAATCAATGAGGACATATATAATACAAAGAAAGTTCAACATACTTCAGCTAGTTTCAAAGTTTTCAGATGTGTACATGTATGAGGTGTTGAGAAACACCATTGTGCTTATGAGTGTGATGTGTTTGAGTGCTATCAATCTTTTGTTTAATTTTGTGGTATCCAATGTGTGGATGTGTCCAAAGATAGTGTTAAGAAACACTTTTGATTAGGGTGTTGAGAAACACCTATTTTGTGTCAGTAGCAAGTTGTCCTTCAAAATTGACAAGATTACTGACTCTGGTGTAATCCAAAGATGCGATCAAATTTGGGACTCGTGCCCCTTAGTAATAACTTAGATTGCGATGACTGACTTGACTCAAGTTGCAAGGACAAAGCTGATTTGATTTCCCATAGACTATGACTTTGGATCAGTTTCAAGCTAGGAGGGTTCTCAGAAGAACCAAAGTTTCATGAAAGTGACTGAAAGATATGTACAAACTGAAGCAAAGGATTGCCAAGACTAAGCATTGATAGATGGAGCATTGAGTATAGGAGGCACCTGTTTACTCATTCTCAAGCAAGATCACATTGGTTTAATCACAATATCTAACAAGGTAGAGGACATTATAGATGTATTAGAAAGCTTATGGATGAGGAAAATAGACAATGATGGATGAAGAGGGTGAATGCAACCCTCAAGGATAGTCTCTTCAAGATTATCCAAGCTAGGGAAAAAATAATATAGCAATGTAGGCTCATGAAGCAGTGCTAGATAGCATATAGGATAATGACCTGATGTCATGAAAATCATGTGGTCCAAAAGAGTGGACATGTCAAGAATTTTTCTAAGAAACAATTTTGAATTTTTTGTTCTTCATTTTGATCAAGACCAAGGGGTCAATTTTTGACAGGATATAGCTATGATAACACAATTAGGATATGTGGTGATGGAGGTATAAGTGAATGTTTTTGGATTAGTGTAGGAATACTCAGAGATAGAAAGGATAGGATTGGGATAATAAAGATCACGATAGGGTGCAATGGATGAGAGAAAGTGAATAGGCTGATGGAAAGGATAATGAATGTCAGGATACATGATGTTCATGGATAGGATTAACCTTGTCAAGATCACTAGAAGGAGCATGGATGCTCACGAGCTAGGTGGATGTAAGATATGATGGATAAGATGAAATGGAAGGAACTTTCCCCCAAGTAAAGAGTGCAAGTAGGAGGAATTACGCATGAAACTTGTTTGCCAAGTTTTCATCATGGTACTTATCCAAGGTGCCAGAAGAAGTGGTTTTCACCATAGCACAGATTTATTTCTCTTTACTTTTTCTACCAAGGCGCTTGTTTACCAGGTTTTCACCAAGGCACTTTTTTTTTGTACTTTTGATTTTATGGAGGAACTTATGTCTCTTGTTGTTTAGATAGTTCTCCTTTGAAGGATATGTTATGATGGGCCAAGGACAGTGAAAGTATGCTAAAGATGCTGATAGGGTGATGGTAGGGAAGAATGATATGAAGGATAAGGGAGATGGTAGCCATGGAATTATGTGATGGATTGGATAAGAGGAATGGAAAGATATGGGATGGATGGGTAGTAGGTAGGTGTAGGATATTGGATAGGGTATTGAAGGGTTTCTATAGAGGTAGATGGAAATGGTGATAAGATCAACATTGACATACCCCTTGAAGGGTAGTGGACAAATGGAGGAAAAATAGATGAAATAGCTAGAGGTTTTCATGGATGAGTTGATATGGATCTTGGTATATGAGGACATAAGATGGATGGAGAAGCAGGTGAAGTATTCAAGGTAATGGATTTCAGGACATGATGACCCAAAATAGAGTTAGAAGATGGGAGATGTTTAGATGGAGTTGAAGTGGAAGACTTTGGAAGCTTGGATGCCAACTTTGACTTTTCCTTTTTGTTCAATTATTTTAAGAGAGACTTGGGAATCCACATAACTTTTGATTTTCTTTTTGTATCCAAGTACTTTAGAAGAGACTTTAGAATACACATAGCTTTGGATTTGCCTTTTCTTTTGGATGATTTAGAATGCAATTCTTCCATGATGGATTTAGGAACCCATATTTTCTTTGATTTTAATCTTTGCTTAGATTTAGAATGCAATTCTTCCATGATGGATTTAGGAACTCATATTTTCTTTGATATTATTCTTTCCTCAGTGGACCTTTGTGGTCTCTTAAATTTTCTTTCTAGTCACAGGTCGATTAGATTCGACATAGTGATCTTCATATGTAAGTGGATTCTTGTATTTGTGATTTCTTTGTTGCACATCCAAATTACTTCAAAAATACTTGGGAACTGTGGATGAATAGGGCTGATATGGATGGTTCATATGGATGGGTTGATAGGGAGAGTTCAAGGATGCATGTATTTGTTGATCTCGATAGGGGATAGGGTAAGTGGATGACAAACTAGTAGTTATAGGAATAGTGGATGCAGGGATATAAGGATCCAATATAGATGGAAGGTTTGAAGGTTTTAGCTTTAGGATATAAGGACCAAGGATGGATTTGGAGGATAGTGAAGGATGACGCTTACATTTGAATGGAGGGAGATAAGGTGTGGAAGGGATATCAACATCTTTAGTGTGAGCTGCATGACCAAGGCTCTTCTCTTTAGAATTCATCTTTATATCAATAGGTCCATGAGTAGCTTTGATAGGAAAATTTTTGATAGGAGCATCTGAAGCTTGAGGGGATTTATTTTATGCAAGGGATTTAGAGGAATGATGGTTTCTTGAGGTGGATATGGATAAGTATGACAAGGAGATGATGGGATGCTCTGATCTTGACAAGGATCATTAGATGGTTTAGAAAGGGTACTTTTCTCTTGATTTTCAATAGGATCATTAGAGATGGTGGAAATGATATCTTGATCTTTCTTGGGAGATGGATAAGATATAGGAGGTGTAAGTGTGTCTTCTAGGAATAAATGGAAGGGGATGATAAAATCATCATGAGACTCTTGAGATATATGACTTTGGTCAATCATTGGATAAGGATGGATGGTGTCTTGATCTTGATCATTATTGATATTTTCTTCTTCACACTGTGCATTGCCCTCTTGACATTGATCTGCTTCTTAGGAAAAGTTAGGAGTTTTGATCTGCATGAAGGATTCTTGAAAGGCTAATGGAGTATCATTTTGAGTAGGCATGATAAGCATTGAAGCACATGGATGCTTTGGGTCTATGATATTTTAAGCCTGAGAAAGACTTGCAGATGTATGCTGATTATCTTGGATCTCTTTTAGAGGTAGTCCTTAAGGGTAGACATAGTCATAATTAGGCTCATTCTTTGATAGAGATGGTGTGGCTAGCTATGAAGCTTTAGGAGATGGAGGAATGGTGGAAGAAGTAGATGTTATATGTGAACCATTGCTAGACATGGATTCTTAATATTGATCATGCTTGAGATTAGTATCTTGTTCTTCTTTAGATAAATCATTAGGATTGTTTGGTTTAATTATGTCATCATCAAGAAGATCTTGGATTTTATATTTCAACTCCATGAAAGATGAAGTTTTATGCTCATTGTGTCAATGATATGCATAATAGGTACTCAAGAATTTTAATCCATGTGATGTGACTTGAGGTAATGTGATGAGATCATGCTCAAGAAGTTCTTCCAATACTGATTCATAAGATTGTCTCAAAGGAGTGAAGTCCCTCCTGCATTTAACCCAAGGTTTTTCTTTCATGAGGATACTATTCCCTTTGGAGGGAGAATTTGTAGTGTTTTTAGCAGGTTTTAGGGCTTTGGAGACACTCTCTTGATCAAAGATAGGATTGCCATACCAAGATTTCTCTACATTGGAAGGAAGTGGAGAGATGTGAGAATCATGATCAAATAGAAAAGGACATGTTGATCTTAATGAGGATTTTTTGGATGGTGTATCCTTTTCCCCATTTAATTCATGGAGTTCAAATTTCAAAGTTTGAAGTTGTTTTGATAAAGTTTCCATAAGAATCTCTTCTTTCTCATTGTTAGGACCATAAGGTTTAGCCCATTTGGTTTTAGACATTGTAAGATTGTCTTGATGCACTTTCTTAGAATATTGAAGAGAAGGTATGATGAATTAATTGATTGCCTGACAGGCGCTAAAGTGATATCTAAAGTGCTGACTAAGTCCAAGACCAAAAGACAAAAGAGATAATCTACAACTGAAAGGGAGAAGCAACGACTTTGATCTTGAGTCAAGGTTAATGAACTTGCTCTCACAAATTAGGATAAGGATAGTGCAGACAAAGATTATTAAAGGATCAAGTCACTTGGACTAGCATAGAAAAGTCAGATTTTGAAACACCAAGTAAGTCAGACCGCCAATAGATTGCAGTCAAAGAAAAACTAGTAGTGATGTTGGTGAGAACATAGATTTGTGAAAATTCAGACAGAACCTTCATGACATAATACCAATTTGGACAACAATTTGACTGATTTTCAGATTTTTGGCACTAGATGCAGAAACTTGGACAAGAGTTTGACAGTTTAACACCTAAGAGTGTAGATTTTGAGTTTGTTGATTGATTTGATGTTTGTTTTGATTGTTTGGTTTCTATTTTGATGTTTCACTCATGCAAGATACATAAAGAAGAATTATTTTTATAAAAAGAATAGACACACCACAACCTAGGTAAGCTAGGGAAATATCTGTTGAATTCCCACTTGAACCAAAGTTTAGCCACGCCTACTCATAGCAGAAAAATTATAAGCTTGGAGGTACGAGCTCCTTCTTATAGTGCACACACTTCTCAGGCACACCGAGCTTCAAATCCCAAGGGTAATCACTTCCCAAGGGACTGCTGTCTCTACTAAGAGCCATGAAAATGTGGGACATCTTAATCAGTCTCAAACCTTGAATGCCAGAAGATAGAGGGATTTTTGGTAAATAGAACAAATATTTTAGTCAGGGCATCTATTTAGGTGGCTATACATGTGGCATATTAGCCCCATTAAGGAGGGCTCCTAGCCTATAGAAGTTAAGTTATGTAGGTTTTTATGCACCACGAGGGTACTGAGGGAGATCTTTTGTCAGCATAGACAAATTGACACCCATTCACTATGAGATTAATCACATAGACATTTTTCATATACCGGTTTGGAAGGGCTTGGCTTTAGCCTGTTACCGGTTGGGAAATCCCCCTCACCGGCTCTGTTAAAGCTCTCGGGAGGTAGCCACATTAATATACTTACATGAATTACTCTTTCACCCAAGATCTATGAAGGTGAGGGGAGAGGATACGTTATGCAATTCTTTTGGATTACAAATCTAGAGAACACTTCAAACACATAAGCAAAGTGATTCTTTTTAAGCACCAAATCTAAAGTATTATTTAATTACAAAATGCAAACATGATAGTTTTGGAAGACACACAAAGTCTTCGACAAACATCCTACATCAAACTCATTAGTAGTTTATGATTTATTCTTCATTTACAACGTCCCGCAAACCACTATTAGGCTGTAAGAAAAAGATAAGCTCAAGAACAACAAAGCCAAAGATTGGTCAGTGTTATAAAAATAAAAAAATTAGAAAAATGATTGCATATTTAGAAAGTAGATGGAAAATCATGCACTTCAAAAAAAATTGCACTAAAGCATGTCACCGTATGAACCCAAACAAGGCTTCGAAAGCTGCAAAATAGAGGATTAGACAGGTACAGTGATGAAAAACATAAATTTTTGATAAATCTATGACTCAAAACCAGAAACTAATCCCAACCTAGAAATGTTCAGGCAATTCTACACAAAATAAAAAAAATGCTCCAAAAAAGGACTCAAAACGAGCAAGATATGGGCCTCTGAAGTCAGATTGCAAAATCAAAACTACATATAGTGAGGGAAAGAAATTTCAAACCCCTGCTGACCTTGACAAAGTAAGAGGTTAAATTTAACAATTTCCTGGCCGTCACAGAAGGCAAGTAACAATGCAGAATGATGGTTTGACGATCGTCAAATTTAACATTGTAATAACAAAATATATTTTTTTTCAGATTTTTATTATTATTATTTTTAATTTTTTTTGAAAAATATGCCTCGGGCTATGTGTAAAGGCTCGTACGACATGTTTGGGAATTAAACAGATTTGACTTTTGTTGGATATGGGCGAGTTTATAGTCGATTTGAACCAAAACAATGATTCAGACTCGATGGTGGTGTCAGATTTGGCCCAAAAGGAGATGTGGGTAAGCCCCACGATGGGTGCCAGGAATCTATGCGTGGAAATGGGTTTCTGCCTGCAAGATGCAAAACACACTGACTTCAATGAACCATTACAGGGTTAGCTTATTAGAAAATGACAAAATCATAATACTAAAATGATCTTAGGCTAACAAAAATTAGATCATTACCTTCTAGTAGGCAGGAGTTTGAATCTTTCTCTCAAGTCATTGCAAGAAACAGTGACTACATGTTGTTCTAAACGAAGGATTTTGAAGAAAGCTAAATGATGAAACTAGAATGAATATGCAAATGTAAGATTGATCCCAAGCTAATTAGATTGATTTTATGACACCAATTTGAAATGTTTTTGTTCTTTTTAAAGCCCCAAATTGAAATGTAATCTAGATTATGGTTTGCATGATTGAAAGTAAACAAACAATTATTCAATCAAAAAGCTATGAAATGCTTGAAAGCTTAAGAAATGAAAACTACATAATAACATTAGCTAAAAACTAGGATCCTTTGTGAAGGAAAATGAGGTTCTCTTTTATAGAAATCTCTCTCGAATCGACGATCGAGATTAGAGGAAATGAGTGGACAAGATTCGATCTAAGGAAGCACAATCCATGTGCAAAGATGATGATTGGTCGGAAGAGTCAGTTGACTGAATTGACTAATTAGTTATTTTGGAAACTTCCAAAATTATTTTTCAGTTAACAACTTTGTTTCCAAAATGAGAAAAGTTAATAATAAATTAACTGAATAAAACATATTTATTTCCAATTCAAAAATCAGTTGATGACATCATATGATTTTTAAAGATTTAATTGATTTTAAATGCACATTTTGTTTTTATTAATTAATTTAATTCCTTTTTAAATTTTATTGATAATTTAGTAATTTTATTTAATTAATATATTAGACTATCAATTAAATAATTAACTTAAGGTTTATTTGCCAATATATTGTATTTTTAGGAATTAATTAATTAATCAAGTATGATTATTAATTAGGACCTAGGATTCAGGTCAGATTAGCTTGTAATTGATGAATTGTCTGTTTGGTTTAGGACTTAGAATTATCAAGATTAGGGTTTCTTGATATGAGACTGAGATTAGGGGTATAGGGTTTAAGTGACCACTTTTAGGTCATTACAAAAATAAGAACCAACCTCAATTTTAAACAAGAGAGAGGAGAAAGAGGACCTGTATTTGAATTTGTGTGTCCATTAAGTGCCAAATGAGGTCCAACTATAGAAAATATACTAAGGTGAGTGCAAAATAGTCCTTAAATTATACATTAACCAAGTTCTTACAATTTAGGATGGTACATTTAGTGCCCACTTTAGCAGGAGTATGAGGCAACCTCATGCTCACGATGAAGAAAGATGAGAGAGAAAGAGAGAAGAACAAGAGAGTGAAAATAATGGGTGAATTGCAAAGAGATTAGAAATTTCTAAGTTTAAGGACACAGGCCCCCAAATGAAGGATCTCAACTTAGATATCCATGTGCAAGGGAATGAAAAAATGAAACAAAAAGAAAACAAACAAAAGACAAAGACAAAAAATGGGGTTAGTGAAACTCCAAATCAACATAATTGAAGATACCTTGATCAAGAGAGTGTCCCAACCACTAGTATCATATGTAGAAATCTATTATAGAAGCATAAATGGTCACATGTAAAGGGAAAGAGCATCACCAAAAGATGAACATACTTCATGATCTAACCCACTACCGTAGCTATGAGAGCATGGTGAGAAGAAAGAGAGACCATGAATCCAATAGAATAGTAAGTTAAATTATACTAGGTGATCTATGGGAGAAGAATAGGAGAAGGAAAGACTAGCAAGCTCCATTATCCTAGTTCTACTCATCCCAAGAGAGAGAGGGAAGGAGAATTGATGGAAAATCAAGTTGTGTTATGCTAGTCAATTCTACCTTAAAATATTTTCACACAGGGAGGCTTTAGTTTGTGCATGAGATGAATTTGGTAGTGCAAGAGGAAACTTTGGTTGTGCAAGAGGTGACTTTGGGATCAGTCTTGTGGAATGCAGTGTCTCCATGTGGATCATGAAAAGAGGCCAGTCTAAGGACCAAAAATAATCAAAGGATCAATAATGTTGCATGATATAAAATGAGGTTGCATTTATTCCCCGTCCTTATGATGAAAACAACAAGAAGATATCCTTAATCAAACAAAGTATGCTTGTTCCCTTATCAAAGAGTGAAAAACCTTGTTAGATAATGAAATAGGTAATTGTGAAAGGATATCCACAAGTAGGAAGAGACCTTGAAAGGAAGATATATATATTACAAGACATCTACCTTCAAGAGGATTTCTTTAATCAAAGACAACACCTTCATGATAAAGAAAGGAGGATAATGAGAATGCACCCTTTTATCCCCTTACAAGTAGGTGAAAATGGGATTCTTGATGAAGGATAAAACACTTTACACCTCCAAGTAAGGGTATTTGTTTAGGATGAACATGTTGGCATAACTAATGCAATGATGTTAATGGATTTGATGGTATGATTTGGTGTTGAGATTATCAATTATTGTGTTATCATTTATGTCAAGTATTAACTTAGTATTTCAAAGTATGTGAGAAGGATGGACAAGGTGTTGCAAGTGGTTTCAGTGGTCGCGACCCTTAAGGGAGACTTGGGGATGTCTCTAGATGATAATTGTATGATTGCAACTATTGAATGTATGATTTTTGTAAGTTATGATTGATTGAAGTATGGTAGGGCAACTGCTAGAACAGTCTGTGACTAACAATGAGTGATTTGACTGGTTTATCAAATCTATGAGGAGTTAAGAGGCACAATCATAGTATTTTGTTGTTGATACTATTTTGAGTTCATGGTTATCACCGTAATTGATTTGGATGATTGGTAAGCATGTTCTAAGGTTACAGAAGTTGTTTTAGTGAAAGTTGATAGCGTTCTTGGGCTATTGATGGTAGATCTTCTATTGGCAATCGATGATTGAGCTGTGATGAATGATTTGTGTTCTAGATTTCACGTTGATGTGTCTCAATTCATTTTTTGTGATGTGTTGGTATTACATTGATCGAGGTAGACATTTTATCAAGATGTAGGCTGAGCTGGTCAAAACATGTTTGATTGTTCTTGATAAAACAAATTGTAAGGGTTTATCCTATGGTTAACCTATTTGGTAAAGATGATTTTTATATTAGGATATGTGTTTTTGCATGATCTATCTGAGTACAATGATTGAAGAAGTGATTTCAAATGTGTTAGGTGAGATTTAGGGCGGTGGCAGGCTTAGGGCTTGAGCAGTGATATTTATATCATGAAATCAAAGATTTGTGTGTGTAGATCATGGATGTGAAGTTGTGATCAAGCTAGGGTGTTCCAGAGTATTTTGAGAGGAGAATGTATGTGTTACAAAGGATCTGATCAAGCAAAGGAGTTTCCATTTCCAGATTAAGTGACCCTAACAGGTTTCCTATTATAAATCCCTTAACCAGATAGACCCTAATAGGATTTATTTATAAATCTCTTAATAGAGTGGATCATTAAATTGAGTTTGAAATATGAAAACATAGTTACTCCTAATAGGGTAAATATCCTAATAGGGCTAGAGGTAAATCTCATAACTGGGTGGCACCTAACAGTGTCTTTGTAAAATCCTAACATGGTTAAGATACTAACAGGGCGTACTTTAGAAGAGTACATTATTTGTAGGTCTTCATTACCACTGTGGTTTTCATCCATTTGAGTTTCCACATGAAAATATGTGTTATTTGTTGCATGTATGGTGGTGATTGTGTTTATTTGATTAATTTTAATTTTCTTATCAATAAGTAACTTGTGGGTGTTGGTTTGGAGTTAAAGAAGTGGAAATTTGCAGATATCTTAGATTATTGATTCACCCCCCTCTCAACAATATTGGAACCTATGGACTAACAATTGGTATCATAGATTTGTTCCTCTTTGTGGTGAAGCTTATTATCTTGAGGTCAAGATCTAAGAATGATGAGGAAGGAAGATACTAAATTCACAAGGGAGAACTACTTAGTGTGGAGTGGTAGAATAAAGATTTATCTAAAATGTATGGGCAACCAACATTAGAATCATGTTGTTAATAAGTATGTTGCACCAAATGGGACTCTCAATGCAGATCAGCTAAGGGAACAATAAGAGAATAATACAGCTATGGAAGCCATTGCAAGTACATTATTTGATGTAGAGTTTGTTGATATCAAAGATCTTGAAACCGCCTATGATGGGTGGATACATTGGATTTAGTGTATGGTGGTGACATACATGTGAAAAATATAAGGTTTAAAACCTAAATTTGATGACATGAGGATGGTTAAAGGTGAAAACATTGAGAAGTATGGTCAAAGCATCAAATAAGTGGTTGTTGCTATCAAACGTGTTGGTGGAACTATTGAAGAAGATGATGTGGTAAGTAAAGTATTGAGAACCTGTTATCTCTTTATGCCATTAGGGTTTCTACTATTCAAGAGTTAATATCTTTAGGAACTATAATTCTCACTCTTGATGCATTAATTGGAAAATTGACTGCATTTGAACTTAGCAATTATGATAATAGTATTCCAAGGGTTGAAGCTACATTTAGGGCATCTATGTCTCTTGCACCTACAAGGAATGGAAAGGAACTTAGTCATGAATCTTCTGCTATGTCAAGTTACTCTAATGATTATTATTCTATCTTGTTTGAGGAAAATAAACATGAAGAGTTAGAAGCATTTCTTACTAGGAGGTTACCTAGATGAACCGATAAGTACAAGGGCAAGCTACCTCTTTAATACTTCTCATGTAACAAGATTGGACACATTGCTGCTAGGTGTCCTGACGGTGATAAGAAGGAAACTACTAAGAGATTCAAGGACAAGTGAAAGAAGACTTTCTTTTTTGCTGCTGATGAAGGGGTTACCGATGAGGAATCTGAGGATAATGAAGAAGATGAATTTACCTTTATTTCTGTTAAGGAGGATCTCCATGTAGATGGTGAAAATACCTTAATTTATAGCATGGATCATGGTGAATATTGGGTAATAGATAGTGGTTATACACATCATATGACTAGTGATAGGAGTAAGTTTACTAAGTTGGAATAATTTGATGGTGGAGTGGTAGGTTTGGTAACAATTCTCCTTTCTTAGTAAAAGGAATAAGATCTATTGCACTAAATAGAAAAAAAAATTATGATGATGTTTACTGGGTTGAAGGCCTAGGGTATAATTTGTTGAGTGTGGCACATTTGAATAATAAAGGTTATCTTGTAGAGTTAAAATGAGGTGTATGCATGATACTTGGAAGATTTGGTGATCTAATTTCTACTGGTATGAAGACTCAAGGTAACTTATTACATCTGAATACTATAGTAAAGAGTTGTTTGATTGAAAAAGTTGATGATAGTTGGCTGTGGCATAGGAGATTTTTTCATGTTAACTTTGACAGTTTTGTCAAAGTAAGTAAGATGAATATTGTTAAAGGTTTGCCACAAATGGTGAAACCAAACAATGTCACGTGAAAGGAATTTCAGTTGGGAAAATTAACTAGCTCTATTTTTACTAGTAATTCATTTTCATTTGAAGGTATTTTGGATTTAATACATACTAATATGTGTGGTCCTATGAGAACAATAAACTATTATGGAGATAAGTACTTTATGCTTTTTGTTGATGATTACTTTAGGATGACGTGAGTTACTTTTCTAAAAGACAAATCAGATGCATTCTATATGTTTAAGGTGTTCAAAGCACGAGTTGAAAATGAAATAGGTAAGAGTATGAAGAGCTTGAGATCTAAAAGAGGTGGCGAGTTCTCATCTTTGGAATTCATTGATTTTTGTGAAGAACATGGAATTAAGAGGCAAATGTCAGCACCTAGAATTGCTCAGAAAAATGAGATTGTAGAGAGAAGGAACATATATATTATTGATTCTACAAGAACAATGATGATTCAAAGAGATGTGACTTAGATGTTTTGGAGAGAAGATGTTAGCACTGATGTTTATACATTGAACTATGTACAGGTGAAGAAGAGCACCGATAAGACTCTTTATGAGTTATGGCATGGTCACACACCTAATGTGAAATACTTCAAATTTTTTGGGAGAAGATTCTATAAAAAGAGAGATAAATATATAGTGAAATTTTATCCTAAGAGTGATGAAGGAATAATCCTGGGATATTCTACAAAGAGAACAGTATACAAGTGTTTAAACAAGAGAACCAACAAGTTGATAGAAAGTGCAAATGTGAATATTGATGAATTATCAGAACAAAATGATGGTTCTAGCATGAATAAATAAGGAAATGATTAGGGGATTGAATATATTCAATCAGTGGAGAAAAAATTTGCAAATCAGAACAATGAGGATAAACAAGTTCAATTGGTAGAAGAGGCTCCTAGACCTGAACTGGTAATACCAAGGTATGTAAAGTTGAATCACTCTATTGGTCAAATTATTGGTGATAAGAATGTTGGTGTTTAGACTAGAAGGAAGATCAGAGAAAGTATCTATCTGACATCTGAACACGAACCTAAATCTATAAGAGAGGCATTGAAGAATGAAGATTAGGTTAATGCCATGAAAAAGAATTGGATCAAATAAAGAAGAACAATACTTGGGTAGTTGTTCCCAAACCTTTTGATAAGAATGTGATAGGAACTAAGTGGGTTTTCAAAAATAAACTTAATGAAGCTAGTGAAGTAGCAAGGAATGAGGAAAGACTTGTGGTTAAGGGTTATGCACAAGAAGAAGGTTTGGATTATGGAGAGAATTTTACACTAGTTCCTAGACTTGAAGGAGTCAGGATTTTTCTAGCATATGATTCTTACAAAAGATTTAAAGTTTTTCAAATGGACATCAAATCTGCATTCTTGAATGGAATTATGGGAGATGAATTTTACATAGAACAACCTAATGGTTTTTCTCTATCAGAAAATGAGGACATTGTGTGCAAGTTGTAGAAGACACTTTATGGATTGAAGTAGGCACCAAGAGCATGGTATGTGAGACTCCACTCATATATAATAAAGATTAGTTCATCAGAACAAGTGTTGATAGTAATGTTTACTTGAAGATTGAAAAGGATGGCCAATTTTTGACTGCTGAAGTCTTTGTGGATGACATCATTTTTTTTTAGAAATGATGAGATGAGCATTGCATTTGGAGATGAAATAAGGACAAAATTTAAGATGTTGTTATTTGGAGAGATCAAATTCTTTGTTGGATTACAAATATCTCATCTCAGTGATAAAATCTGCATCAACTAAACAAAGCATGTGAGGGAAGTGTTGAAGAATATTGGGTTAGAAGATTCTAAATTGGTTGGAACTCCAATGGTGATTGGTTGTAAGCTATCCAAGGAAGATGATTCTAAAGAGGTGAATGAAACTTTATATAGATCCCTGATTGGTAAGTTGCAGTATGTTTTTCATAGTAGGCCTAATATAACACATGTAGTTGGGATAGTTGTAAGATTTCAAGCTAATCTAAAAGAATCCCATATGGTGGCCCTGAAGAGAATCTTTAGATATTCAAAAGGGACTGAAGACTATGGTCTTTTGTATGATCACAAAGGAGTTTTTACGTTGAGTGTATTCACTGATGCCATTTGGGAAGGTAATGTGGATGATAGGAAGAGAAAAGTGGAGGAGATTTCTTTCTTGGAAAGAGACTTGTGTCATGGACAAGAAAGAAACAAAACTGTATTTCACATCCACTACAAAGGTAGAATATGTTGTCACTGCTAGTAATTTCACTCAAGTTGCTTGGATGAAGAAGATATTGGAAGGTATTAAGGAGAAGGTAACTAAACCAATGGTTATCTATTGTGATAATAGTAGTGCTATAAACATATCCAAGAATCCTGTGATGAACTCTAAGACCAAGCCTATTGCAATTAAGTATCATTTTCTTAAAGAACATGTACAAGAGAAAATGGTGCAGTTGGAGTATGTGCCAACTAAGGAGAAGGTTGCAGACATTTTTACAAAGCCACTACCAAAGGATACATTTGATTATCTAAGAGGCAAGTTGGGGGTCATTCCCCTACCTTTGTAGAACTAAAGTGATGCTCTTGCATCAGTCTAATATTTTGTATTGGAAATATTTGTTGGATTGTTGTAATAAGGAGATACTCCTTAGGGGGAACAGTCAGTGGTAAAGGTATTGGATTCAACATACAAGGAGAAGAAGTGATCTATGGTATGAAATATTTGTCATTTTTTTTAAAGGGGATAGAAGTACTGAGAAGTGGCGAGCAAACATATGAGACATATATTAGAGAGAAAGAGAGAAAGGGGGAGGCACACACCACAAGAATAACAAGTTGATTGTTCTGTTTCTATAAATGCCAAAGGGGGGTATTGTTGGAATAATTGATGCATTTATGGTAAGTGATGTGATGGTACAAATTTGGTGTTGAGATGATCATTTATTGTGTTGTCATTGATGTAAAGTATTGACCTAGTGTTGCTAAGTATGTGAGAAGGATGGAAGAGGTGTTGCAAGTGGTTTCAATGGTCATGATCCTTAAGGGAGACTTGGGGATGTATCTAGATGATAAATGTTTAATCACAACTATTAAATGTATGATTTGTGGAAGTTATGATTGATTGAAGTATGACAAGGCAACTGCTAGAATAGTCTGTGACTAGCAACGAGTGATTTGATCAGTTTATCAAATCTATCAGTTTATCAAATCTATGATGAGTTAGGTGGTGCGATCATAGGATTGTGTTGTTGATACTATTTTGAGTTAATGATTATGATAAAACTGATTTGGATGATTGATAAGCATGTTTTGAGGTTACATAAGTTCTTTTAGTGAAAGGTGACATTGTTCTTGAGCTACCGATGGTAGATATTCAATTGGCGATCAATGATTAAGTTGCAATGAATCATTTGTGTTCCAACTGTCATTCTAATGTGTCTCAATTTTTTTTTGGTGATGTGTTGGAATTAAATTGATCGAGGTAGACATTTTATCAAGATGTAGGCTAAGTTGGTCAAAAGGTCTTTGACTAATCTTGATAAAACAAATCATAAGGGTCTATCCTATGGCTGACCTATTTGGTAAAGATGGTTTTTATATTGGTATATGTTGGAATTATATTGGAATGATGTACTGAGAGGGGAGGGGTGAATAAGTACCTCTAAAAATTTTCTTTGGTTATCCCATTAACCCTTTTTTCATCAGTTTGTAAATTTATCTTATCTAACTGTTCATCTTTCTTGTATATGCAATCATAACATAAGTTCTTTAATATGTAGCCATACAAGAAACATTCATGAAAATATGTTACACATGACACAAGATATGATATCGCAGAAAACACCTGTTAGGAAGTAAAAACTACGGTGGAGATTGTTACCCACAAAACTTCACTATCTGCATATAAGAAGGGGCTAGTTAAGGCTTACAATTGGTCACTTCTGATGACCTACCCTGTTAGGAGTATTACAGTGGAGACTTGTTAAGATCTACTTCGTTTGAAGCTTTAGCAACACTATTAAGTGTGCACTCTATTAAGAGATTTGTAAAGAACAGTTAAGTCCACCTTCTACAAAAAAATCAAAAAATTGAAAAATACAAATACAAAAAAAGAGAAAAAAGATAAAAAAGTGCCATTGATGAAAACCTGGCAAACAGGCGTCATGGTAGCAAAAAAAGAATTTCTGCCAAGAAGGTGAAAACCTGGTAAACAGGCGCCTCTTGTTCCGCAATGCTATACCTATCGCAGCACCGCTTGGCTTTATGCATTTTCTTTCCCGCATTTCCTGCTTTCATTTGCTTTCAGTACCCGTCAAGGCACCAACTCACATGGATTGAAACTGGTTATACTCTCAGGGGCAACCCTCCTAGTCTTGGGGGCATTTCTTTGTTATCTTTCGGATCTATTTTTGTGACAGTCACCAGTGGTCCTCACTGCGTCTGCCTGCTGTCACTTAGCTTATATAGAGCTCTCTATTCTTGAGAGGCTCTCTCCCATCAATCACCAGTGATTCTCACTGCGTCTGCCTCTTGATGTATAGCTTATACGACGATCATTTCATTTGAGCATCTCTCTCGCACCAGTCACCAGTGGTTCCCACTGCGTCTGCCTACTGTTGCTATTCTATCGAGATTTCTCACATCCATTTCAGTTGGAGTTACGCTCAAACGCTCTATCTTTCGAGTCTCAGTCTTGACGTTTATCTGCTTTAGTTTGTACATATCTTTGGTCACTTTTGTGACACTCTGGTTCCTTTGCGAACCCTACTGACTTGACATTGATTTAGTGCCATACGCTTGGGGGCAATCACATCTTATTTGTCCTCGCAACATACGTCAAATCAGTCATCATTACTTGGGGGCATGGGTCCCTCATTTCATCACATCTTTGGTTTACACCTGAGTCAGTAATCTTGTCACAAGGACAACTCTCTACTGACACAAACTGGTGTTTTTCAACACCACCATAGCAGTGTTTTTCAACACTATCTTTGGACACATCTGTGTTTTTCAACACATGTCAGATATCTCAAACGTAAACATCTATCGATAACATTCAAACACAATGCACGCACAAGCACGACGGTGTTTTCCAACACCTCTCATACACATCCACATTCGCAAAACTTTGAAACAGGCTGAGCTATGATTACATATTTCTTTGTATGCTGTCTATTATTATGGATTTCATTGACATTTTCTTTGTCTACTGCTTGTTGGCATAGTCCCGATGATCCAGAAACGTAAAATAAACAGGGTGTATGTGATAAGAGCTCCCGC
>MU226168.1:1362669-1373978 GCA_018584345.1 Thuja plicata
TTAAGAGATTTGTAAAGAACGGTTAAGTCCACCTTCTACAAAAGGATTTTAGATGTGATGCACTTGTTAGAATGCAACTACATAAGTCTTTGATTTGATGATGTATGAAATCTCTAATTGCTGATAATAGATCCAATAAAGCTTCCTATGTATGAGTAATCATCTTTCCATGATTGAATAATACCTTTCTCTGCTCGTCAGTAGCCTCTGTGTGTTCTTGATAACTAGTGTGATCTATTTCTAAAATTTGCATGAATTATGCCTTCTGCTCCTTAGATGCTCTTCGTGGCTATCAACAATAATGAATTCATAATTCACAATTGATTGAACATCTATTTATACTAGATTTTAGCTCAATTCTTGATTCACACTTTCGCAAGTTAACTCTAGATCCAAGGTTTACAACTTGAACTTGATCTTTAGTTAGATATGTTTTAGATCTGTTAGGATGCTTTAAAACATTTACATAAATCTTTCTTAACCCTCAAGTTATGATTTAAAACAAATTAAAACTCTAAAAATAGAAATACAATGCTTTATTTGACGTGTAAAACTCAGATCCACTTTTTGCGGGTTCTCTAACTGACTGTTGGTTCTGATGGTTGGTCTGTTCTAACTAACTGTTGATTTTCTTTGTCATCATTGTTGTTCTAAAAACTGTGTCATCGGTGATGATCTTTGTGTTATATAATTGATCCATCGGTGATGTCCTGTTCACTTCATCGGTGTAACACTTGTTAGTGTTCATCGGTCAATTCCATACTTAGCATTTTCACATGTCACTTTGATTTTTTGGGTATGCTCACTTTATGTCGGTAATGCTTGTAGTCCACCAGTAATGGTTGTACCGATGATCTTTGTCAATGTTTTTCACTAAGTGTACTAATGGAAAAATAATGTCATTAGTATATGTGTTTTGGCGTGATCTCTCTGAGTGCAAAGATTGAAGAAGTGATTGACGCAAGGATGCTAAGGAGAACTAGGGCCAAGGCACTTCCAATTATCCAAACCAACTTGCAGAACAACTCGAAAGCAACAACACATAAAATGAGAGAAAGAAAGTATAATTTTTATTATTATTTCCTCAAACATCATACATGTTGGGCTATAAGGCATTCCTAGTTTTGGCCATATACATTAAGATATTTTACAGAATAATCTTCCTACATGCGAGGTCATAGACCTGTAATCCACATCTCCTATCTCTTTTCTCTGCCTCAAAACTGCTACCCAAAAACTAAGAATAAAAACAAAATATATACAAGAGACCAAAAAAGAGGTCGGCACCAAAGATCCTAAAGATCCAACATAGGATACAACAAAGACCCACATTTAAGTCCACACACATCCCAATGAGAGACCCCAACATTGACTATGCTATGGAAATTAAATGGAGAAGTCATCCATAAGATCCAACATTAGATAACCAACTCGGCGAGAAAGCCAACCGAGTATAGAGACCAGTCAGTGAAAACCACCAAGCAACCAAGACTGACCATTGAGATCCCGTCGATAAAAGAAAATTGAAACAAGTAACTGAGCTGAGCGGTGAAACAAAAAAGCCTTCAACTGACCAAGCAAAGAAGTTATTGAGCACTTTACTGAGCAGTCTCCAACAGGCTACCAAAACAAAACAAACATATTTTTGGTTGATATAGGATTGCCAAGAACCCAAGATGCTCCTACATCAAACACCTGGGGTTAAAAGAAATGATTATCCAAATCATGAATCAGGTACAACTTGAATTGAATCCAACTTAGATTAAGAGATCCAAGATGAGTCCTCAATCGGTCTATTCTTCCACTTTACAAAATATTCCATGTAATCCTTTCCTCTTGTATTTTTGCCAACTCTCTATTTCAGAATCTTCTCAACTTCTTCTATCTATTTCTTAGGAGAATCAATTGGTACTCTCACTTCTTCATCGCGTTCATGATACTCATACAAATCTGAAATATTGAATATAGGTGATATATTTATGTCATCAGGTAATTCTACTTCATAAGTATTTCCACTATCAAATCTTCTCAATATCTTGCAAGGACCAAATTTCTTCATCTTCAGTTTACCATATGTTCCAATAAAAAATCTTCCTCTCTTAAAATAGACCATAACTACATCACCGACTTCAAAAGTCTTATGTCTTCTTGATCTATCCACACTGTCTTTGTATTTATGATTACTTTTCTCCAACTTATATTTCACTTCCTCATGCAATGTCTTCATAAAATCAACAATTTTTTCTCCTTCATTACTTCTCTTCTCTTCTCCAGCAATATTTCTCAAGTCTAATATACCTCTTGGTTGTGTGCCATGAACAATCTCAAAAGGTGTCCTTCCAATACTTATATTCACTAAATTATTATATGAAAAATCTACTTGTGCCAATATCAAATCCCAATTAGTCGGTGTGTCTCCAACTAAGCATCTCAACAAGTTACCCAAACTTTGGTTTACAACCTCTCTTTGTCCATGAGTCCATGGATGAAATGTAGAACTATAGTTCAAATTAGTATCTATATTATTCCAAAGTGTTTTCCAAAAATAGCTAACAAACTTACTGTCTCGGTCAGAGATGATACTCTTCGGTAATCCATGCAATCTGACAATCTCCTTAAAGAAAAGATCTTTTATATGTACCGCATATGATGTTTTTATACATGGTATGAAATGTTTCATCTTAGAAAATCTATCCACAACAAAAAATATAGAATCATTACCTCTTGTTGTTCTCGGTAAGCCAAGAATAAAATCCATACTAATATCACTCAAAGGTTTCTTGGGAGCATAAATCAGTGTATACAAACCAACATTCTAACTTAGTCCTTTTGCAACTTGAAAAAATCCAAAAATTTTAACAAATGCTTGAACATCCTTATACAACTAAGGCCAAAAATATATTTCCTTAAGTAAACTCAATGTCTTATCAATACCAAAATGTCCAGCCAAACCACTACTATGTTTTTCCTTGATCAAATTAGTTCTTATTGATCCTCTCGATATGCACAATCGAATACCTTTGAACAAAATATCTTCTTGAATGAAATAGTATTCATACTTACTTGATTGATTAGGAATAGGTGCTCTGCATATTCTCCATTGCTCAGAAAAATTAGGGTAATTTTCATACAATTTCTTCATATCATCAAAACCAAGAACCTCAATTCTCATTTCAGTCAACAAAGGTCTTCTTCTACTGAATGCATCAGTAAATCGATTAGAAGCTCCACTCTTATTCTTTATCACAAATGTGAAAGTATGCAAATACTATACCCATTTCATATATCTCTGATTCAACTTATTCTGACTACCCAAATATTGTAAAGCCTTATGATCAGTATATAACACAAGTTCACTCAGCATGAAATAATGTCTCCATTTCTTTAGAGCTTGAACAATAGCATAGAATTCTTGATCATAGACATAATACTTTCTGTTAGCCAAAATTTCCCATCCTAGGCCTTTTGGCTTACAAGTGGAGTAAATGTGGCTCCCACAAGGGTTGAGCCTAGCTTGTATGAAATCTACCCATGGCTATGTATTTTATTCCCTATTTCTACAAATTTTCTAGGTCTTGTTAAAAAACCCTTGTTTTATTTTTATGAAAATTCCCTTAAACCCTAGGTCTTTAGTGGCTGCTATAAAATGCCATTACTTTTCTAGGCCACTTAAGTTCCTTTTTCCCGTGTGTTTTAAAGTTACCATCGGGTGGGGCCAGGTTTCCTTTTTCCTAGAGGGATTACTTTTCCTAAAGTTTATTTTGCTAAGTCTCGCAACACTTTATTTTCCCTCAGGCATCAGTAGATTCTTCCTCATCGGATGGTCATCGCTTTGCCTCGACACAAAGATTTAATGCTAAATATTGATTGAGTCATCACACTTTTGTTAGAGTAGTCGAGTATTGCTAATAATTAAATTAGTTAATTATTAGTTTATCTACTCTTTGCTTAAGTTAGACTTAGGAAGTTTCTATTTCTTAGAAGTTTCCCTTTTTAGGGTTTCAGTATCCTTTATAAGGATTCACCGCTTTGTAATTCATAAAGAGATTGTAAATCATTTCATTGTTGAATATAGAAGCTTTATTTCTGTCAACATGGTTTTCAACTCTCTGGCCTTTTGGCCACCATAGATCCTTCTCTCTTCTGTCTTCATTCTTGTAGCAGTCTTTGCATGCAGGTGTTCTTGGGAAGATTTGATGGTTATCAAATCCTAACAACTTTATCGATGCGTGTCCATGGCGGGCCATGCTCATAGTGGAGTATGATGTTAGTAGGGTAGATGGAATCCATCGGACAGTCATCACTTTTCCTTAGCCACTAGATCAAGCTTTAAAGATTCTTAAAGTCATCGTGCCATTGTGCCACGTGGACAGTGGGGCCATCTTTCTTCAAAGTCTAAGGCTTGTTAATCTATGATAAAGTTCCTTTTGATCATATGGCTGGTATTTTCCCTTATGTAGGATATGCTTGATAATTAGTTCTCAAGGCATTGCACCGTGTTGACGCGTGTCAGTTATCAAAACTTGGACTCGTCTATAGTTTGTTAATCTCCAGGAAGGTTAGATTTGATCATGTGGTCGACATTTTCCTTAGGGGTAAAGTGAAAGATCATTAATGCTTAAGCCATTTTTCCATGATGACATGTGTCCCTCCTAATTAAGTGGGACCTGTGGTTGCATGATAGGGGTTAAATTTAATGCCCGTTCTAGTTAGTATTCGTCATGTGGTTGGCACATTTCCTTAAGGTAAAGGTGCTCGACATAAAATGTATAAGGCAATGTGCATCATTTGACACATGGAAAGGTGGCCAATCTAAGGTAGGTAAAGGTAGAGTAGGTTAGATTTGATTGGATGCTAGGCATTGTGCCTCAAGTACAAATATGAAGGCAGTGTTAGTAATAACTGAGATGGGGGGGTAAATCAGTGGCCTTAAAAATTAATCCTTAAATCAACCCTTAAAACTTATAACCACAAATTATGCCTCTAGTTATCTTCCGCCCTACAAGATGAAAGCCTTAAAATACTTATAACAATTTACTACTTGACGGATTTCTTTGTAAAACCTTCTTCTGTATGTTTACCGATAAGTAGTCAACTATTTACCGAAACACAATAAATATGCAGAGTATACCAATCAATCTAGAATTGCATATGTGAAATGTAAAAAAGTAAAGTAATGAAACATAAACACATAACACATGAATTTTTAATGTGGAAACCCTGTTAGGGGAAAAACCACTGGGACTGGTACCCCAAATTTTCACTCTTCTGAAGTGAGCTTTGTCAGAAGCCAACCCGCTTAAAGGTTACAAACACACTGTTAGGTGTGACCTTGTTAGAGGATTTAAAAGATAGTTTGTCACCTAGTATATGGCATCTAATGCTACCATCCTTCATCAAACATTCACTTGGTTTGTCAATAGGTATCTGACATATCCAATTCTACTTTCTATGATCAAAATTTTTGATACTCCTTGGGATGTATCTCAATTGTAAAAGACTTTTAAGTCCTGCTTGATTAAGAGACTTGCTGCTTCAATGGTTAAAATGAAACATTAATGATATGTTCATACATACAACTTGAATTGCACATTTTTTAGATCTATTGTAAGTGCATTACCTCTCGAATCAATATAATCAAGTCTATACCTTTGCTCCACACTGTTCTTCTATGTGATGATGTCTCACTATTCGTCGGTGTCTACAGAATCTAGCTCTTTCTTTAGCTTGTTTATCAGGACTGAATGAAGACTTTCTTCTCCTTCTGATTTTCTTTAGCATCTTTCCTCTTCACTTTTTCACCCCATACAATTCATAATGAATTGGGTTTGTCTCTTTATAGACATGATTTAACTTTTCTTGGCTTTCTTGATTCTTGGCGTGATCCACAATTCTCACCAATTAGTTTTAAAGAAAACTCCAGTTTTATCTCAAAGAGATCCTCTTGCCAACTGGAAAAATCAGCTTTAAATCAATCACTTATCTCCTACTTTATCTGGATGATTAAAATAATGATAAGTATCAGTTAAGTCTATCTTTAGCTCTTGACAACTAAGCATTTTGTTGTTTTCTGAACTCTCTATTCTTGTGGTCAACACTTTAGTTAGTCATTGGTGATAACTGACTGTTCCATCAGTGTGACTTCATTTTTCATTGAGATCTCTGTCATTTGTCTTTTCCGTTGGGCAACACTAAAATTCTTTCCATCGGGTTACTTTGTGCTTTGCTCATCGGGAAACACTATGACTTTGCTCGTCGGTAATGTCATGCATTTGCTCGTTAGGTAACACTGTGACTTTTCTCTTTTACTATGTCTGTCAGTGTGCACTCTGTCAGTGTATACAGTCACTTTGTGAATACTTGACTTATATGCATTACTAAAAGCATAGCTTTAATTAATCATTTCTTTGAAGTCTTTGGCAGCATGTCCATGACCATACAAATTATATCAAGTTGACATCAATGACAATACAATACATTAACTGATTTAATGCCTTGTATAATCATCAACTTAACATCTTCAAAAATTCAATCAGTTACATGTCATCAGGTAGATAATGACAAAGGCATCACACCTGCTTGACACGTGTCTAGATTAGATCTTGAGCTCACAGATAACTTAAACAGGATCGATGGTTGTGTTTTTAAAATGATAAAGGTTTGAATATAAGCTATTGATTGGGATATTCTGTGCCACTTGTGACCATTAGAATCTATTTTTCAAATATTCAAATCCTTTTCTCAGAGTTTTCATGATAGTGACATCGTTTTCAAGTTGCAGATAGGGTAGATGGATCAAGCTGATATTTCTGATCAAATTTATGATGTTGGGAGATGTCTCTAGAATATATCTGATCATCTGGGATATTTTCCAAGGTGCACTAATGTGTAGAGGTGACCATTTTAGGGTTTCTAGTTTCTTTGAAAGAATATATTTTTGTAACCCTAAGTTTTTTCAATCTGATTTGCATTGATGGTGATTTGACTCCTGAGCCATGGTAGTTGGGGAGGTTATATATAAGTTGTTTTTTAATCATTTTTTAAAAGGAGTTTCAAAATGTGTAAGATTTTTCTGTGACATTTTTCCTGTCCTCAAACTTTTCATATGTCTATAATTCTCAATTTTTCAGGCTTATGCAAGACTTTCTGTAGCATTTTCTCCTGCCCTCAGGTTTTCATATGTTTGGGATTCTCTCTGAAGCATAATACAGTGACTGAATGTTGAATAAATTTGTGGGTTATCTTAAGTCCTCTTTCTTTTCTTCATCTTTGTGTACAATTGTGAATGATTGATAAATATAATCTTGTGAATTTTGTTCATTCCTTGTTATCTTGTCTCAATTCTATACCTATCTTCTAGAGTGAATGTTTTCTTGTAGATCATAGTCTGTGTCTATCTTCTTGAAGATGTTTCTGTGAAATATTTTCTTTCCTTGAATATTTCCATGTCAGACCTCCCTATGAAACACTTTTTGTAAGCCTATTCAGAAAGTTGTACTTGTTTTGATTCAAGGATTTCATTCTAATTCTTAGCCATTGTGTTATGATTCATGCCATTTTTGGTGTATCACCTTATAGATTAAGTTATTGCTTTTAGTCTTTCAGTTTTCCTCATATCCCTTTTCCTCCCAAGTTTACTTTCAAGTTTGAAAAAAGAAAAATAGGTGATTATCCAAGAGGAACCAACCTAGAATCCGGAGGTCTCACTTCAAGTTAGCAAGGTCTCACAACCTAGAAGTGATTCTCATGTTATACCATATCACAAGACTTTCGAGTTTAGTAGGGTGAAAAATTTAGTGTATAATAGTTCTGGCACACCTAGTGGGACCCAAAAAAGGAAGTTCATCTTTTAAAAGGCTATGCTTGTCTTTGATATGTTGATTGCATAGTATTGACCTATAGTGGTTTTTAAGCATATCTAGCGACTCCACTAGTGTTAAGAAAAAGAAAATCTAGTCCTACTAAAGTTTATGAGAAAGATAGAGACAAGAAGCTAAAATCCTTTTGAATTTTTGTAGCTGTCTCCAACAAGAAGAAAAGGGAGAACATCCCAAAGGACATCCCCTACAAGGAGAATTTAGTCTACACCACCTATTGTAGAAGAGAGAACCTTGTTGTTTTATTCAAGGAGAGGAAGATCTTTAAGAAAGGAATTTCTAAGAGATTCAACTTCAATTACTGGCTCAAGTGCAACCCATACAATTGTCATTCAGCAAACCAAAACCCCTATAATGGAAAGACAAATTGCATTTGTACCCTTTAATCAGGATAGCCCATTAAATTTTGCCTAAAACCATGATGTACCCTTAGAAACATTAAAAAGATTTCCTGATTTCACAGGTGAAAGCCAAACAACAGCTTGTGAGAACATAAGAGATGTGGCTACCATTTGTAATGTCCATCATATCACTGAGGAAGTTGTGCCTACTAAGTTATTGGCAACCTCTTTTAATGGTAAAGCCCTGTAGTGGTTTAGAACTCTACCAGTTGGCTCCATAGATTCATGAGATAGACTTGGTGAATCCTTTAGCAAATAATTTGAAGATAAATCAGGCTATTTATCTCTAGTAGAAAAATTCACTACTATCAAAAGAGTCCCTCAAGAACAAATGACAAATTTTAATAACAGATTTCTCAAGACATGGAATATGATTCCTATTTCTTTAAGGCCTTCAACAAATCATGCTTATCTATATTTTTTGAAAAGTTTGAATAGAAATATATCTATCATGATTCAGTCCATGGGAGGTACCTTACTACCTCAGGCTTTTGATATTGTTGTTAAGGCATACAATTGTCTAATTTAGGCTAGTATGATAGCCCCAAGGACACCCATGCATATCTTTCCTGGTATTCAGCCCAATATGCCTTTACACATTCCTCCATTCACTCTTATCCCTACTATAGTAGCACCTCAAGCTAGTTCAAGCAATGAGGAATCAAAAGCATGCCCTTCCCAAGAGCTGCAAGAATTGAGAAGTAGTCAACAAGAAATGAAGGGCTTATTGCAAACCATGAGTAATGAGTTGATCAATATCAAAAAATAGAATCAAGGGGTTAGGCCACCTTTCCAACAACAAAATCAAAGTCCCAATCAACAATATCAAGGGTAGGGACAATCCTATCAACAAAGCATACCACCATACTAAGGAAATTACCAGGTCAGAGGCAAAATTTTAATCAAAGGCCATTTTAGCCTTATAACCCATCGCCTCTTAGTTATGCAAATCCAGGCAGGGAGATGGTTCCTGCAAAAAACTACCTAGCTATAGAAAATGAATGGTGCTTTTCCTGTAATCAACCACATAATCAGGATATATGTTTGAATGGGTTGATGAACCAAACACTCATGCACAAAATGCATCAAGCACACTTTTGGATGCATCCTCTAGTGGATCAGTGCCACAAAAAGATGCACAACATGATGAGACTACTCTCTTTAATTGGCAAGGAGAACATTTTAATGGGTTAAATGGTGAATCTCCAACTACTGCTAATACTCGGTCCAAAAGAAGAGCTCTAAAAATGGAGAAAACATAGGAGAAGGGAAAGGCTACCACATTTGTAGAACCATCATATACACCCACTATTGACATACATAAAAGACCTCCTATTATGCCAATCAAAGGTAGTCAATCTCCCAAAGATGTAAAGCCCACAATAGTGAAGGCACACCAGAAAATTCATGCATCTATGCCATTCACTATTGTGGCAATATGAAGAAAATGAGTGTGACAATGACCATGTCGGATTCCTTAGCCATTCTAGGACAACCTTAAATCTTAAAGAAGAAAATGTATGAGGAAGTGATCCCACAATAGTCCACTAATGATGTTGCCAAGCCAATATTGGTTAATGCTGATCCAGAAAAGAAAATTCAAAGAAACAACACCAAGGTGGATGCTAACCAAGGTAAGAACACAAAGCCAACTCCCTTTTATGTATCATTGATAATTGGAGATTTCCAAGTACATAATTGTATGGTAGATAGTGGAGCCACAAGTTTAGTCATGCCTAAAAGGGTAGCTGACCAGATAGAACTAAAATATGAACCATTTCAAAAAAAAGTAATACAACTTGATGGTTCATCAAGAAACAAAGTAGGTGTGGCCAAGGATACAAGTTTAATCCTTCATGCTAGTCCTAAATTCTTTATCCCTCTAGACATTTATATCATAGATCTCCCTGCTCCTTTTTCATTATGTTTGTCAAGAGAATTCACAGTCAAGATAGGAGGTTACCTTTCTTCTGATTTGTCTCATATTATTTTCCATACTAGATATGGAACTAAGGTGACTATTAAATTTGAGTCATTAGCAGTGCACCATATAGAGCCTTATGTATCAATTGTCCTCAATGCAAGTTGCCTTGCATTTGATAATAATGATGTTCCAGTCATCCAAGAAATAGATACCAAGATAGAAAGCATTCCAGATATCTACCTAGATGAGTGGGCAACATGAAATACTTTGGAGGATTAGGCTAATGTTGTATGGGATGTTGGTTTGGGGAACTACATGATACAAGAAGATGGTCTCACAATGCCAAATCTCTTTAAGGCAACTAGTGAAGCATCAAAATTAGAAGAAAGAAATAAATTTTAGGAGTTGTTCTTCGATGGTGATAAAAGTAGGCATGGATTTGGTGGTGGTGCAATTCTTGTCTCTCCTAAAGGTGAGAAATACTATGAAACTTTTAGATTTAGTTTTTCTTGTATAAGCAATACTGCTAAATATGAAAGTTTGATCCATGAACTATATTGGGCTAGAAAAAGAGGTATTAAGGCTTTAAAGGTTCATGGTGATAGTGAATTAATTGTCAGCCAAGTGAAGGGGATAATTGCAACTAAAAATGATACTATGAAAGCCTACAAGCATAGGGTGTGGGATGCAATTGAGGATTTTCATATTTTTAATATAATTGCAATTCCTACGAAACTGAATCAACATACATATAGGTTAGCTTCTGTTGGATCTCAATTTGATATCCCCAATAAAATTTTAGTGGGTAGTGATCAGAAGCATGTCAAGATTATTTTTAGGCCTTCCATTCCTGACAATGATGTCAATTGGAAAGTGTTTGAAAATAATGAGAAAATTCTACAATTCTTGTTTGAAGAAGACATTTTTACAGAGCACAATCATGTAATGCCCAAAACTTACACCAAAGAAAAACGCAACAATTTTTTTTTTTTTTTAAATAGAAGGAATGTAACATACTATCTTTACTAAATCAGCAATTCATGATCCTACTGATTATAATATTTACCAATAACACAAGGGGGAAATGGAGCAACTTAAACAATATCC
>MU226168.1:1392597-1418815 GCA_018584345.1 Thuja plicata
CCTAACCCTCAACAATTATCTGCAAGATTTAAAACTTTCCTTGAAAGCAACTTACAGACAAGAATATAGCTACTTTATAACCAGTATACTCAAAATGCCTTACAAATTGAACATACAAGAATTAATAGAAAATGCAAGAAGACATCATTGACATCAAAATGGAGTTTCTATTGTATTTTTATTAATGTAAATTCGATATCAGTACATTCAGAGACTCAAAAACCAACATTCAGATACAATTTAGTAATTTGCCTTGTAGTTTTATTTTACCATCCCTTTTACAATATTAGAACTTGATATTTATAGATAGAAATAGTCATCTTGGAATCCTTTTGGAAAATAAGGATGCAAAAAGCTATGGATGACTGGGCTAGTGGACAAAATATAGTTTACAGATGAGACAAAATTTCAGGTGGATGGGGGTAACAAATCTTTGCTATTAGCCATGTAATCTTTTGTCCTGTGATAGCCTGAATGGTTGAAGTTACTCTGAGGTGGCTGGGTCCTTGTCATCTGGAAATTGTTCTCTTGTTGGTGCAGAGGCCCTAATATTTGATTTCTTAGAACTGCTCAACCTCTTTGGTGTTAGTTGTCCCCTTTATGTTTATTGGATCATGCTACCGGGGTGACTATTCCATACTTGCTAACCCATGTGGTGAACACCTCATCACTTGGCCAACTAAAGCTGAGGACCTCATCTTTTTGACTGTTGAACTCTTCCCAGTCACCATTAGCTTTCTCAACTTCTACCTCCCAGGATTCAAAAAATTCCTTGGCTTTATTCAAAATATCAATAGTTAGCACAAACTAGCCAGTATTTGCCAATGTAACAATACTTTTTGTCCTACTAGTCAGTGCTTCATTCAATTGTCTTAGCCATAAGGATTCATTCCTTATGTTCCCATCTTCTTTGAACATGTTGGGAAACATGTCATACCTATCCCTAGAAAACTCTTCTCTCAGAATAGTGACCCTCTTTATGACCATGTTCTTCTTGATGTCCAAATTGACCACCAATTTGAGACATGTATGGGTGCTTGTGAGGATGATATCAAAATTATTATGTTCCTTTAAGAGAGAGTAAAAGGATTTGATATGGGCTGCCTTCACTTTCCAGTTATTTATTATCAAATCCCACTGCTCCTTCTCATCATCATATTTGCTTATAATGCATGAAATCTTCTTTCCCAGTAGATATAGGTTAGAAAGGTTGACCTCACTGGCACACCTTTTGAGGTTTAAAAATATTTGATCAGAACATTTTTGTTTTACCAACTCCTCAACCTCTTTGTATGTAGGGGAATCTTCAAGATCCCTTTTACCTTCTTCTTCCAGCCTTGACCTCTCACTGATCAACCTGTTCTTCTTAGCCTCTAATTCTTCTCTTTTGGCATCGATGGCTTCTTTTGTAGTGGGACTTAAAGGTGCAGGGGATGGGGGACATGTCAAAAATGGACTAGAGGAGGAGGGTTGGTGAGCTTCTTGAGAAATTACCCCTTGGGGAACAAATTGAATCTTTTATTTACCCTCCAACTCTGCTATTCTGTTATCTTTCATCAAGGATTTGACCTTTTTCTCATTATAAGATTTAAGTACAAAATCATATCTCTCATTCAAGCTAGCATAGGCCTCCTTTTCTCTCTTAGCTACCTTCATGCTTAAATTGGTTGTTTGAACAACAAGGTTTGCAGCTTCAGTACCTGAAGTGTCAGCAACCCTCTTCACAATTAGACTGCCTGTATCTTCAACCTCATCATCTTCCTTTATTCTCCTATTGTCCTTTTTCTTTAATGCCCAAATGGCTAGAGTTTCATGATCTTCACTAAACTGGGCACCAATTGATGTCCCAATAGTGCTCATGGGTTTAGCTTGCTTTCTAACAACATCAAAGACCACTGCATCTACTAGATCCCACTGAGGTACTATGAGAACTCCCTGCTTTTTAATCATTTGTCTACCCTCTTCAGGGGTGATCTTATCAAAATTTGATATCATCTCCTTCTTAACTTCCTTCTCTACATCTTCCTTGGTAGATTTGGGTTGGGATTCTTTCAGCTTTTGGCACTTGTGATTGAATTCATCAATGTGAAATCTCCATATAAATTGAATGAATGCCCTGGTTTTAATGAAATTGTCATCAGACAAGAATTCATCACTCGCCTGTTTGGTTATAGGATCCAACTCCCTGCTAGCAAACTCTGCTACTGTGAGGTTAGTTTTAGTATGTTTAGGGGCCTCTGGCATCCCTTCTTGTAGCTCCTAAGTACTAATAACCACTTCACCAGCATTCCTCAATTTGACCAATTGCTCAACGATGGCCTAATCATCATATTGCATGGGAGATTGGGAAGGAGAGTATAATTCACTCTCCTATTCTTTTGTTTCCACCCTTTGTCTTTTGGGAGAGGGCACTTCTTGAACATCAATATCTGCTGGCCTCTTTCCTTTGTGTTGAAGAGGTTTGTCAACTTTAGGAGCAATAGTAGTGTATCCTCTCCTTTTATACACTACATAATCCCCTGGTGGGACTATTCTACCCTATGGAAATTTATTCTAGACAGCAAGACCCCTTTCTGGATCATTTTCAACTACTCTTTGCCTCTTCTCATTTAGGGTTTGCATGATCCCCTCAAAAAGATTCATTAGGGAGTCAATTTTATAGAACCATGGGAAAAAATCATTTAAAGGTTCATAAGTCTTGTCAAAATTTCATACAAATTCTAAAAACTTCTTTTATGTCATCCATTTCTCCTTCCTGACTCCTGAACACCAAGGTCAAAAATATTTCTGATGATATCCTCAGGGTAGTTGAACTAATGATCTAATATCAAGCATTTAGTCCTCTTCCTGAACATACCCATGATCAAATCTTCATTATCTACACATCTGGACACAGACGTAGCCAAATGATAAGGATCAAAATACTTGTCAAACTGTGTCCACCCACCTTTGGTTATGATGAAGTGATGGGCTCTGGTGAGGGTAGGAAAGATACTTCCCTTCATCTTTTTGGTCAAGGCTTCTTCTTGTAGCCCACCCAATTGCCTTATAATTTATGCTACTCCAATCTTGAGTGGGACTCTGTAGGGTAGCACATAAGGAGTTCCTCTGAAACCATAAACCCTAATTACTATGGAAAAAGGGTACAAAATTAGATCTCCCCAATTGTGAGCAATTTTTTAGCTCCGGGGCATATTCCATAGGCCTTAAAAGCCTCATTATTTCATTGTGGACCCTAGCATTTTGGTTGCTCAGCAGTGACTTGAGTCTAGTTGCAAAAACCTTATCAAAATACACATAACTGGCATTTTTCCTATCCCATGACAAATCTTCACTCCACATTTGAACAAGCAATTCTTTACCATCTTGGAATTTATCCAGTTCCATTTCTTCCTCAAAGAAGTCTGCAATGTTGAACAAGAACATATGCATCATGAGGGAATACCAACCCATTGGTTTTCTGTATGTTGCCATCTTGAATTCCTAACAGACCCTCATGCATCTCTTGAGCAATATAAGATGCAAAATAAAATAATACTGACAAGTGGGGACGTAGAATTTGAACAACCATCAGCATTATATGGACAGGCATTGCCACATCTTCATCTATCCCCAAAATATTGCATAGAGCATTGTACATCTTTCTAGATTTTCCATTGAAAAGATCCAACTTGAAAGGTTCCAGGGTTCTAGGCCCTACTACAACCAGGTTCCCTATTTTATTGATATACCCCTTCAATGCTTCACCCCTGTAATAATCTCTTTGATTTTGGTATACTTCTTTAAAGTACTCAAGATCAATATCATGCATATGCTCAGAGGTGTCAGTCAGCTTGAAGATTCTTCTAATTTCATTAGCTGATACAGTCAATAGTATATTTCTCTGAGTGTCCCTAAAAACCCTAGCCATGTTATCATATGTGTTAGCAATTAAAGTGAACGAATTAGTGTCCATGAACACACTAGGTGCTATCAATTTTCCCACATCTAACTCTCAAATATTACAGTCTGGGGTAGGGGCATTCCTCTAGCTATAGGCCATCCTGAACAAAGTGAGGCCATCAAAATTGGTATTGGCATCTTTCACCCATCTACCAGAATCATATAACCCTTCTCCAATTTTGAAGCGGGGATGTGGTGGAACTACCCTTTTAATTTGTGTGGCATCACCTGAGGAGAGTGGCAATTGTTGCAACAAATCTTCCCTAACATTTCTCTTTTGGTAATCAACCTCTCTAGAAACCTCAATTCTAGGGGCCATTCTAAGGTTTTTTCTTTCGGTACTAAACTCAGATTCTGAAACAAAGCACTAAAACCTTTCTGAACTACAAATTCCACCACAATTTGAATGCTAGTGAATCAGTAAGCTTACCTGTTTTGCATAGAAGTCGCGTGAAGCCAATTTTCTCTGCAATCTTGTTTTTGCTCGAATGATTTTGATGAATCATTGTGATTACAAGTCAACTTAATCAATTCTATAGCCTCAATCAAATCAATCTTTCAAATTGAATTCGACAAGAGTTGCCACACGTTCTGCAATTTATTCACAGACTTCAATTTTGCAGCTTAACGACTCTCTGCAACTTACTTTATTAACTTTGAATTTGAGCCGTTGATTCTGTACATTGTTCTCTACATCTGATGGCTATCTTATTTTCCAAAAAGCAACTATCCATCGAGGACACATTTCACCACTGCTTAATTTCTTACTCGCTAGATGTCATGCACTTTCCCTTTAAGCGATTAAGCGAGCCATCGGATATGAAACAACTTAACTATGGTTTAAGTTATTGCCAGCTCTGAATGCCCAGGTCCACCAGTTGCCAGATGTCATCACCACTTAATGGCTTGCCTGATAGATGTCATGCATCTTGGGTATAAGCCGTTAAGCCGACCATTAGATCTTTTTGGGCTTTAACACCTTTTATACTTGTCTGCAACTGGACCCACACTCTTTCCTGGACAGGTGTCATCTCCACTTAATCACTTGCCCGTTAGATGCTGTGCACTTTTCCTTTAAGCCATTAAGCAGGCCATTTGATCTTTTCATACTTGCCAACTATTTAATAGAGTGCCTTTACGACTGTTCGACCCCACCAAGGACACGCATCACCTCTGCTTAATCGCTTGCCCGTTAGATGTCGTGCACTTTTCCTTTAAGCCATTAAGCGAGCCGTCAGATTTAAAACAACTTGCCCACTATTTAATAGAGCACCTTTACGACTATTTGGCCCCACCAAGGACACGCGTCACCACCTCTTAATCTCTTACTTGATAGATGTTATGCACTTTCTGATTAAGCCATTAGGCTGATCGTTCGATCAAAGATGACTTGCTCGACACATAAGGTGATGATGTAAAAGGGACTTTTCATGGCGTGACTTAAGAATTATTAAAGCGGTTAGGAATCACAATTTTTTTGTAAAAATCAACCCATTTGACATGGACACATGACTTGAGGTGACTTAAGTGACCGAAAAAGTAATGTGAAAATAGAATCGGCCAAGACAATTAGGGTTTTTAGTCATTTTCCACCATTTTCAACTAGGTTAAGGGTTTGAACAAAATTTGCAAAGGCATAAGGGAAATTTTGATCTTGATTTCAAAGCCTTAGACACTACTAATGACAAGGGACCCTAGGAAAATTGCAAGGTAGAATCTAAACAGGAAATAGCACCAATAGTGGCTCTCTTTGAGGATGTTTAAACACCAGGTTATAACAAGAACCACGAATCTTTGGAGAAGCAGACCACAAACCAGACCAACCTAAAATAGGAAACAAACACACAATAGAAAGGAAACACACCTATACATATAATACATACTACTGTGCATGGAGAAGAAAATTTAATTAAAGAATTTTTTCAGGAATTGTTCATGCACTGGCAATTCCTGTTCTTCATCATCCAGATTCTTGAGAAAATAAGAATCTTTTCCAAAGATCTGAGATATAATAAAAGGTCCAATCCATAGTGATTCAAATTTCTTATGTTTGCCTTTCTCTTCAGCCCTAGTATTCCACTATAATACAAAATCACCAGGTAGAAACTTTCTCTCATATGCCCTTCTATCAAAAAGGTATTTCATTTTTTGGTGTAATTTGATATTTTCTCTCTGGCTTTCTCTCCTTATTTCATCCAATTCTACCAGCTAAACCATCCTTTCTTCCATGGGTTTAGAAATTTCTATTCCTTCATCTTGGATAAATTTCTAAATTGGGAGCAGATTGTTGACATGCATTCTTGATTGAACACCATAAACCAATTCAAAAGGAGACTTTTCAGTGGCCTTCTTAACAGTAATCCTATCAACCCAAAGGGCAAGTTTCAATTTAACATGCCAAGCTCTCTTATTTCCCTCCAAGGTCTTTTTTAAGATTTGCAAAATACTTTTATTACTGGATTCTTCTTGACCATTAGCTTGAGGGTGGTATGGGGATGAATAGCACATAACAATTCCCATATCGTAGCAAAAGTCAATGAATTCTTCAGATCTAAAGCACATGGCATTATCCATTATCAATTTAAGGGGGACACAAAATCTTGTAATTATATTATCCATCAAAAAATCAATAACCACAGTACTTGTTTCCTTTTTGGTTGGGATTTCTTCTACCCACTTTGTGAAATAATCAGTTGCTAGCAAAATCCAGCCATGGCCTCCACTTGATTTTTCATTAAATTCTCCTATGAATTCCATTCCCCACATAGTAAAGGGAGCTTTTGCTACCACTGAGTTTAATAACAATGCCCCTGAATATTTCATCTTGCTTGAAAATCTCTGGCAAGGCTCACATTTCCTGACAAAAGTGTGAGCATCTTGAAAAACACAAGGCCAATAATATCCAACCCTTAAAATTTTGTGGGTTGTTGTTCTAGCATAATAATGCCCTCCACATATTCCAGCATGCATCTCTTTCAATACCTTTTCTGATTGACCTTTGTCAAGGCATAATAACAAAATCCCATCTCTATTTTTCCAGAACAAATCACCCTACAACAAAACATACTTTTGTGATTGCAACTTCAGGTTATCTGGATATTCAAGTTATCTGGATATTTAGCATTTTTTAGAAAGTAAACAATATTGTTATACCAGGGTTGCATCCCAATACTTGTCAAGCAGTTTTCTTCTACACCAACATTGTTTACTTGGACCAAATCCAAATTTTCTTCTATCATCAACTTAACCAACCCTAATCCCCTCACCAACTTAGTGATATGGATTTCTATGTCAAACTCTTGGACTTCATTTATCCATTTACATCTCTTTCCTATCACTTCATTTTGAACAAAGATGTCCTTGACAGCAGCATGAGGGACATAGGCTTTTACTTTTGCACACACCAAATAAGGCTTGAAAGCCTTGACTGCCTTCGCCAGAGCATAAGCTTGTTTTTCCATCATCTGATAATTCAATTCAGTTGATTGTAATGACTTACTAAAAAATGCAATGGGGTGCTCAAATCCTTCACTATCCTTCTGCAATAAGACTGCTGCAATAGTATGAAATGAGGCAAAAGTAAACAAAGAAATGGGCTTAGTGTAATTAGGGGATACAAGGATTGGTGCTCTTGAATATCTTATTTTATCCTTTCAAAGGCTGACTGAGCTTCTTAGCCCCATTCAAACTTCACATTTTTCTTTAGCAATTTGACAATAGGTTTAACTAGTTCTGCAAAGTTGACAATAAATCTTCTAACAAAGTTAATCTGCCCTATAAATGATTGTATACCTTTTAAGTTCTTGGGAGAAAGTACCTTTTGGATGGCTTCAACCCTTTTAGGATCTATCCTCACCCCCTCCTTTGACACTATGTGTCCCAAAAGTTTCCCCTCAGTAACAGCAAAGTGACACTTTTTTGGGTTCAGAGACACCCCATATTCTAGTGCTTTTACCATGACCTTTTCCAAGTGATTACAATGATCCTCTGCTCTTTTTGAGAAAGCTATCAAATCATCTTGGTATACCACCATTAGAACATCTATGAGGTCTTTGAAGGCTACATCCATAGCTCTTTGAAAAGTTGCACTAGCATTTTTTAGCCCAAATGGCATACGAGCATATACATAGGTGCCCCAAGGGGTAGTAAATGTTGTTTTGAATTGCTCAGATTATTTAACTAGCACTTGATTGTACCCTGAGAATCCATCCATCATAGATAACAAATCACATCTAGTGACTTTATGCAACATAGCCTCCATGTTAGGCAGTCTGTAATTATCTTTCAATGAGGCTACATTTAAATTTTTGAAATCAACACACAACCTTATCTCCCCATTTTTATTTCTTACAGGGACTAAGTTAGAGACCCAAGATGAATGTCTAATAGGCTTGATTATACCTGCATCCCTTAGCTTCATTAGTTCTGTCTGCATCTTGGTAGCCAGTAATGGATTGATTGGCCTTTGCTTTTGTCTGAATGGTTTAGTGCTTTCTTTTAGAGGGACATCATGTTGGAATAAATCTTCTCTATAGGATTTCAAATCATCATAGGACCAGGAAAAAACATGTTTGTACCCTTTCAGCAACTTTATCAAATTTTGTCTCACATTGTTGTCCAATTTTTTGCCAATGTAAACTAATTGGGGAGATGTTTCAGATCCCAAATTAATTTCCTTTAAGTCTTCCACTCTAGCATTGGACTTCTGAGTCATATAGTTGTCATTTATGTTGAACATGCCTTCCAATTCAACCAATCCCTTGGGAATGTGATTAGTATCCAATTGGATGACTTCCTAATCAAAAATATATTCCTTATTGTCCACAATTGACACTAGAGATTCACAATCAATCTTTTGACCATCATATTGATCCATACATTGGATAAACTTGAGGATATCGTCATCATCCTCAAAAACTTTCCAATTATGAATATTGTCAGGAACTATTGGCCTACTTTTCATTTCAACCAAAGACATGCCAGTAAGAGTAGCATCATTATTTTTTAGGGCAACACTTTCTAGGAAATCTGCCATTATATTATTTGATCTTTCTACCCATAATATATTGAAAGCATCAAAGAATTACATCCTATCCTAGACAACATATTTATACAATTTTAATTGGTCATCTTTAGTAGCATAATGCCCCCTAATCTAAGATATAATTAACTGGGAATCTCCATGGGCTTTTAAACATTTAATACCATGCTCGATGGCAATATCCATTCCCAAGATTAAAGCCTCATATTCGACAATATTGTTTGTGCATTGAAAAGTTAACATGAATGAATATTTGAAAGTGATACCTGATGGGGATATCAACAAGAATCCTGCCCCATATCCTTCTTTTGAACATCCTCCATCAAAATAAATTTGCCAAAGTCCATTTTGTTGCAATAGCAATTCATCCACAATTGGGTAAGTGTTCTTTAGTTGTAGCTTAACTTCTTCAACCATAAAATTCTCCATATCAACATTCACACAACAATTTAATTGATCAGGTAAGACCACCTCAACCATAATAGATGATCGGGGTTCTCTGTATAATTTGACCTCATTCCCATTTACAGGGATAGTTGCATAAGATAAATCCAACTGCATCTTTCCTCCTACTGCTGTTGCCCATTGCCTTGATAAAAGCATACCATAATATGGTTTAGTATCCACTACTACTATGTCCATTCTATAAGTTTCTTCAAGGAAAGCAACAATTTTCACTTCAATATCCTTCAATGTTCCTATCATAGGAACTTCCCTGTTATCCATAGCATAGCAACTCCCAGCAGATGTAGTAACCCGGAGGCCTAATTCTTTCATCACATGATAGGACATCACATTTTCTACTGCTCCAGAATCAATCATGCAAATTTTTACCAAGAAATTGTTTACCATTAAGGTGACATAAAATGGATCAACAGAAAATGGTTCTTGGGTTATTATATTTCCAATATAAATGTTAGAAAATTCCTTGCTCTTTCCTTTTCCTTTCACTAATGGACAATCTTCTTTAGAACTATTTAGTGTCAAAGGTATCTCCTCATGATTAGGGACAGATACATCATCTATTCCTTTTAATAATGCTAGAGAAACTTCCTTATGCTCTTTTATTTTCAACATTTCCATAAGTGGGACAGAGACTTTCATTTGGGTCAAAGCATGTTTCATGTCAAAATGAGGTGATTCAAGGGGCATATCATTTACTTTCTTCATTTTCTTGATTTTCTCATTTGGTATTAATTCTTCCTTTGATATCCCCTCCCCAATATGATCATGAGAAGATCCTTCTTGTTTGCAACATTCATCTTTGTCATCTTTCTTAGGATGAAAATACTCATTTACTTGAGGTGAGTCTTTTCTAACATAAACAGGGGTAGACTTGCCTTGAGCTGGTTGTACTATTCTATTTCTTAAGTTGTAGGCACTTCTTGCTTGATTAATTGTCGCAACGGTTAAGGACCTTTTTTCTTCATCAGTAGGAGTCCTAAAATGAGATTGTGAACTATCATCACCCACTGTGTTTATAGTTTCCTGTGAAACATACTCATCCTGATCACTTTGATATGTTAAACTTTGTAACTGTTATGTAAAACAATAATTATCCTCCAAACATGAATTACCAGAGGATGAGGCAATATCAAGGAGCCATGGATATGGTTTCTTTACGGTGAACATATTGATAGCAAGGCCTTCCTGCTCTTCTTCTTTTGTTTGGTCAAACAAAGCCTGAGCTACTACACATTGATAGGAAGAGTGTGGCATATTGCAAACATCAGACCAAGGAGTGTTCTCAACATAGTTGGCATTGTTCCTTTTCAGGGGGTATAGGGTTTCTTTTTATTTTGGGTTATCTTGCCCCTTAGGGATAGGCTTTCCATTATTCCAATTGGTCTTGTATGGATAATCCCTCAAGTTAGGTTGTCTGTCAACTCTTTGGTTAGTATAATTATTATCTCGATACCCTCCTCTATCATTCTTATCCATCTTGGCAGCAAGGTCTTTTATTGCACTCACCAATTTATCCATTGTATCATCTTCTTTGACACTTTTATTGGTAGATCCCTTTTCTTTCCAAAGTTTATTGTCTTCTCTCTTCCTCAATTTCCCTGATGCTCTCCTATTACTCTCAATGTCAATTGCTATCTTGTAAGCATCCCTTAAGGTAGTTGGGTTTTTATCTCTAAGAAGATAAGACATTTTTCCATCAGCAACATTAATGTAAGTGGTAAGGCACACTTCCTCATCTAATCTCAAAACTTGGAACAATTTGTTCATGGCCTTTTGAAATCTATTGTTAAAGTCAGCCATATTTTCATTTGGGAACTTCTTGATGTTATTAAATTTATTTAACATGTATCCAGAATTAACATGCTCTCTATACTGCTCCCTAAAAGACTTTAAAAATTCATCCCAAGAGGAAATACTATCATTTGGCAAGTTTCTGAACCAATCCCTAGCATCTTCAATTAAAGATTGAACAAAAAGTTTCATGATGACATCCTCATCTTCAATTTCAAAATCAGTAATCTTATCACCAAAAGATTTTAAATGTTCTTCACAAGTAACAACATTATTTCCTATGAACTTAGGAATCCTATCTCTTACCTCATTGGGGATCTTATTAGGGTGACTAGGAATGCCTTCAAAGAAAAGAGCTCTGTATCTATTCATGTGGACAGGCCTCCTTTGAAAATTCCCCAACTCTTTATCACCATTTGGCCCAGCAATTCCTCCTTGGTGTTGAACAGGTGGAGGAACACTCTGCTTAGGCTTGGTAGCTTGAAAACTTGGGCGAGGCCCCATAAGTTGAGCAGTTACATTAGACCCAAAGTTTTAAACATTCGGGTTCTTCCCACACTTTTGGAATTTAGGAGCACCACCTTGATTGTTCACATTTAGATCAGCAGATGGATTTAATTATTGTACTCCTTGATTCACATGCATAGAACTACTTGTAGTAGTATTATTGGTAGCATGAAGTAAGGCTATCTTCATCTTCATATTAGCTACAGCAGCCTCCAATTCCAACTTTTTTAGTTGTTTTTCCAAGTCATCTTTGGCCTTCCAGGCTTATTCAATGTCCAAATCAATTTGAGGTATTCCTTCAAGGTTGGAAATTTTCTGCTGAGGCTCATTTATGCTGATACCAACAACCTTTTGCTTGCCTTTGTCAGGGGCATCTTTAGTAGTTACTTTGAGTTTCACATTTCATTGATTCTCATATGGGAACAACTGCCTAATGATAGGTCCTTCCTTTTCAAACTCATCCTTGTCAAGGTTTGAAATTTTATTTGGGGCTTTGCTTCTCAAATCATTGAGGGTACCAAACAATTTTGGATCCAAACCTTTTACTTCTTGATTCAGGCTTTTAGTCTTAAGGTCATTCCTTCTAGTCTCAACTAAGAGTTCTTCTCTTTCCAATAATAAGTCATATATCCTTTGCCCACATTTTCCTCTTCTTCAGTTATTTCCTTTTCTTGTTCTTTCTTTTTTCTTTTCAAAGCCACAACCTCATCTTGCAACTTATTAGAATCATATGATGTTGTTTCAGCAGCAGAGGAATCTTTTGGTGGAGCAAGATTTTCTTCCACAAGAAAGAACCCTATGTCAGTATTTTTTCCATCCCTAAAGGGATCAAAATTAGTATTAGCTCTATAAGCATCGACTGGTCCCATGGGTTCTGCATCTTCAGATGAAGATGAATTCCTTTCTGGAATGGGAATATCCATTTTTCCTTTAGAGGCATGTTGGGAATCATGTTTAGATGCCCCTCTTTTGGACCATTGTTTCCTTTGAGGCATATGGAGCTCTTCCCCAAGACCCTTTTCAGGATTCATTTTGAAATACAATCTGGTATTTCTTTGTCGGCTCATCTCACAAAACAAACAAATATTTCACTATGCAATACTGGAATACATAGTAGTTAGAGTAGCCACCCCTTTTCAGAGGATTAATATATATAGAGATCAAACACCTTGTCTTGTCTCAGATTTCCTTTAAGCAATAAGAAAATATAGAACTTTGCAGATAGATTAGGCTTGATAATTCCTCACCTGGCAACTTCAAGAAAATGATCTTTCACTGTTCATAACTACAAATATTTTTCATTTAGTGGACTTCCTCTTGAAAACAGACAAGGAACCATATTAGATATTTTAGAGTTATCAACTATTCCAACTAAGACAAGATCTATATCATTTTTAGAATCGGGACCTTCAAACAATGTGCCATGGCAGATAAGCAAAATAAACTCACTTTAATGATTATGAAGAAAAACAAACTGATTCTCAATATTGTAAGGAAAAATGCTTTCATGATCATGACTCTTAGAACATTGCAAGTTCCCCAGTAGAGTCGCCAATTTGTTAGTGCAACTCGGATGGGCAAATCCATTTGGAATCTGATTTATATTAAACACAACAGAGATTCTGATTTCTTCAACAAGATTTTTGCATCTTACGTCCCCAGTAGAGTCGCCAATTTGTTACCTCTTTTTCTTGTAGAATCAATTATAACAGAAATAAATGCCAGACTCTCTCGTACCCAAGTTAAATTCTCACAGGGAAAAGGCTAATTAACAAGGATGAAAAATCCTTCTACACTTTGGGCTCCACATACCCAGGCAGGTGCACCTTTGACATAATATTATCTCTCAGCAGTTTTTTCTTAACAATGGATTAAGGATTGGTGATCCTTCTTATTTTTATGTCATTAGGATTAGGAAGGCTAACCTATTGATTCACTCTTCAAGGAATTACTAAGATGAATTTTACTTAATACAATTAACTAGACATGTACTTGAAATAGTAGAAATATAAAGATTGATTAAATTTGAATTGATGATAACAACCACTTGTCATCATTTTGACCAGTGCCTAATCATGGGTGATAGAGTCAAAATAGAGCATACATATATTAAAGATAATTAATGGAAATACTAATGAACCCCAGATAGAACTCCTTACAAACTATCCTCTCATCCTCATACCCCTGTATCAAATCCCTGCATAAACCCTAACCCTCAGTAGTTATCTACAAGATTTAAAACTTTCCTTGAAAACAACTTACAGACAAGAACATAGCTATTTTATAACCAGTAAACTCAAAATGCCTTACAAATTGAACATACAAGAATGAATAGAAAATGCAAGAAGACATCATTGATATCAAAATGGAGATTCCATTATATTTTTATTAATGTAAATTCGATATCAGTACATTCAGAGACTCAAAAACCAACATTCAGGCACAATTTAGTAATCTGCCTTGTAGTTTTATTTTACCATCCCTTTTACAATATTAGAACTTGATATTTATAGATAGCCACAGTCATCTTGGAATCCTTTTGGAAAATAAGGATGCAACAAGCTACAGATGACTGGGCTTGTGGACAAAATATAGTTTACAGATGAGATAAAATTTCAGGCGGATGGGGGTAACAAATCTTTGCTATTAACCATGTAATCTTTTGTCCTATGACTGCCTGAATGCTTGAAGTTGCTCTAAGGTGGCTGGGTCCTTGTCATCTGGAAATTATTCTCTAATTGGGGTAGAGGCCCCAATATTTGATTTTTTCAAATTGCTCAACCTCTTTGGTGTTAGTTGTCCCCTTTATGTTTATTGTATCATGCTACTAGGGTGACTATTCTATACTTGCTAACCCATGTGGTGAACACCTCATCACTTGGCCAACTAAAGCTAAGGACCTCATCTTTCTGGCTGTTGAACTCTACCCAGTAACCATTAGCTTTCTCAACTTCTACCTCCTAGGATTCAAAAAATGCCTTGGATTTATTCAAAAGATCAATAGTTAGCACAAACCAGCTAGTATTTGCCAATTTAACAATACTTTTTGTCCTTCTGGTCAGTGCTTCATTCAATTGTCTTAGCCATAAGGCTTCATTCTTTATGTTCCCATCTTCTTTGAACATGTTGGGAAACATGTCATACCTATCCCTAGAAAACTCTTCTCTCAGAATAGTGACCCTCTTTATGACCATGTTCTTCTTGATGTCCAAATTGACCATCAATTTGAGACATTTATGGGTGCTTGTGAGGATGATATCAATATTATTTTGTTCCTTTGAGAGAGAGTAAAAGGATTTGATATGGGCTGCCTTCCCTTTCTAGTTATTTATTATCAAATCTCATTGCTCCTTCTCATCATCATATTTGCTTATAATGCTTGCAATCTTCTTTCCCAGTAGATAAAGGTTAGAAAGGTTGACCACACTGGCACACCTTTTGAGGTTTAAAAATATTTGATCAAAACATTTTTGTTTTACCAACTCCTTAGCCTCTTTGTATGCAGGGGAATCTTCAAGATCCCTTTTAACTTCTTCTTCCAGCCTTGACCTCTCACTGATCAACCTGTTCTTCTCAGCCTCTAATTCTGCTCTTTTGGCATCAATGGCTTCTTGTGTAGTGGGAATTAAATGTGCAGAGGATGGGGGATATGTCACAAATGGACTAGAGGAGGAGGGTTGGTGAGGTTCTTGAGCAATTACCCCTTGGGGCACAAATTGAATCTTTTGTTTACCCTCCAACTCTGCTATTTTGTTATCTTTCATCAAGGATTTGACCTTTTCCTCATTATTAGCTTTAAGTGCAAACTCATATCTCTCATTCAAGCTAGCATAGGCCTCATTTTCTCTCTTAGCTACCTTCATGCTAAAACTGGTTGTTTGAACAACAAAGTTTGTAGCTTCAGTACCTGAAGTGTTAGCAACCCTCTTCACAATTAGACTGCTTGTATCTTCAACCTCATCATCTTCCTTTATTCTCCTCTTGTCCTTTTTCTTTAATGCCCAAATGGCTAGAGCTGCATGATCTTCACTAAACTGGGCACCAATTGATGTCCCAGTAGTGCTCATGGGTTTAGCTTGCTTTCTAACAACATCAAAGACCACTACATCTACTAGATCCCACTGAGGTAATATGAGAACTCCCTACTTTTTAATCATTTGTCTACCCTCTTCAGGGGTGATCTTATCAAAATTTGATATCATCTCCTTCTTAACTTCCTTCTCTACATCTTCCTTGGTAGAGTTGGGTTGGGCTTCTTGTAGCTTTTGGCACTTGTGATTGAATTCATCAATGTGGCATCTCCATAGAAATTGAATGAATGCCCTGGTTTTAATGAAATTGTCATCAGACAAGAATTCATCACTGCCCTATTTGGTTATAGGATCCAACTCCCTACCAGAAAAATTTGCTACTGTGAGGTCAATTGCAGTATGTTTAGGGGCCTTTGGCATCCCTTCTTGTAGCTCCTGAGTAGTAATAACCACTTCACCAGCATTCCTCAATTTGACCAATTTCTCAGCGATGGCCTGATCATCATATTGCATGGGGGATTGGGAAGGAGATTATAATTGACTCTCCTGTTCTTTTGTTTCCACCCTTTATCTTTTGGGAGAGGGAACCTCTTGAACATCAATATATGCTGGCCTCTTTCCTTTGTGTTGAAGAGGTTTGTCAACTTTAGGAGCAATAGTAGTGTATCCTCTCCTTTTATACACTACATAATCCCCTGGTGGGACTATTCTACCCTGTGGAAATTTATTCAGGATAGCAAGAGCCCTTTCTGGATCATTTTCAACTGCTCTTTGGCTCTTCTCATTTAGGGTTTGCATGATCCCCTCAAAAAGATTCATTAGGGAGTCAATTTTGTAGGACCATGGGAAAACATCCTTTAAAGGATCATAAGTCTTGTCAAAATTTCATACAAAGTCCAAAGACTTCTTGTACGCTATCCATTTCTCCTTCCTGATAAGGCTCAAAAAAATTGTCAAACTGTGTCCACCCACCTTTGGTTATGATGAAGTGATGGGCTCTGGTGAGGGTAGGAAAGATATTTCCCTTCATCCTTATGGTCAAGGCTTCTTCCTGTAGCCCACCCAATTGCCTTATAATTTTTGCTACTCCAATCTTGAGTGGGACCCTGTAGGGTAGCACATAAGGAGTTCCTCTAAAACCATAAACCCTAATTACTATGGAAAAAGGGTACAAAATTAGATCTCCCCAATTGTGAGCAATTTTTAGCTCTGGGGAATATTCCATAGGCCTTAAAAGCCTCATCATTTCATTGTGGACCCTAGCATTCTGGTTACTCAGCAATGACTTGAGTCTAGTTGCAAAAACCTTATCAAAATACATATAATTGGCATTCATCCTGTCCCATGACAAATCTGCACTCCACATTTGAATAGGCAATTCTTTACCATCTTGGAATTTATCCAGTTCCATTTCTTCCTCAAAGAATTCTGCACTGTTGAACAAGAACATATGCATCATGAGGGAATACCAACCCATTGGTTTTTGTATGTTGCCATCTTGAATTCTTGACAGACCCTCATGCATCTCCTGAGCAATATAAGATGCAAAATCAAATACTACTGACAAGTGGGGATGTATAATTTGAACAACCATCAGCATTATATGGACATGCATTGCCACATCTTGATCTATCTCCAAAACATTGCATAGAGCACTGTACGTCTTTCTAGCTTTTCCATTGAAAAGATCCAACTTGAAAGGTTCTGGGGTTCTAGGCCCTACTACAACTAGGTTCCCTATTTTATTGGTATATCCCTTTAATGCTTCACCCCTGTAATAATCTCTTTGATTTTGGTATACTTCTTTAAATTACTCAAGATCAATATCATCCATATGCTCAGAGGTGTCAGTCAACTTGAAGATTCTTCTGATTTCATTAGCTGATACAGTCAATAGTATATTTTCCTGAGTGTCCCTAACAACCCTAGCCACCTTATCATATGTGTTAGAAATTAAAGTGAACAAATTAGTGTCCATGAACATACTAGGTGCTATTAGTTTTCCCACATCTAACTCCCAAATATTACAGTCTAGGGTAGGGGCATTCCTGTGGCTATAGGATGTCCTGAACAAAGTGAGGCCATCAAAACTGGTATTGGCATCCTTTTCCCATCTACCAAAATCGTATAACCCTTCTCCAATTTTGAAGCGGGGATGTGGTGGAACTACCCTTTTAATTTGTGTGGCATCCCCTGAGGATAGTGGCAATTGTTGCAACAAATCTTCCCTAACATTTCTCTTTTGGTAATCAACCTCTCTAGAAACCTCAATTCTAGGGGCCATTCTAAAGTTTTTTATTTCAATACTAGACTCAAATTTTGAAACAAAGCACTAAAAACTTTTTGAACTGCAAATTCCACCACAATTTGAATGCTAGTGAATCAGTAAGCATACCCATTTTGCATAGAAGTCGCGTGAAGCCAATTTTCTCTACAATCCCATTTTTGCTCAAATGATTTTGATAAATCATTATGACTGCAAGTCAACTTAATCAATTCTATAGCCTCAATAAAATCAATCTTTTGAATTGAATTCAACTAGATTTGCCACACATTCTGTAATTAATTCATAGGCTTCAATTTTGCGGCTTAACGACTCTTTGCAACTTATTTTATCAACTTTGAATTTGAGCCGTTGATTCTGTACATCATTCTCTACATCTGATGGCTATCTTATTTTCCTAAAAACAACTATCCACCGAGGACATGTGTCACCACCGGTTAATCGCTTACTCGCTAGATGTCGAGAACTTTCCCTTTAAGCGATTAAGCGAGCTGTTGGATATGAAATAACTTAACTATGGTTTAAGTTCTCACCAGCTCTGAATGCGCGGGTCCACCAGCTGCCAGATGTCATCACTGCTTAATGGCTTGCCCGATAGATGTCATGCATCTTGGGTATAAGCCATTAAGCCGACTGTTAGATCTTTCTAGGCTTTAACACCTTTTATACTTGTCTGCGACTGGACCCACACTCTTTCCTAGACAGGTGTCATCTCTGCTTAATCGCTTGCTTGTTAGATGCTGTGCACTTTTCCTTTAAGCCATTAAGCGGTCCATTCAATCTTTTCATACTTGCCCACTATTTAACAAAGCGCCTTTATGACTGTTCAACCCCACCAAGGACATGTGTCACCTCCACTTAATCACTGCCCATTAGATGTTGTGCACTTTTCCTTTAAGTCATTAAACGAGGCATCAGATTTAAAACAACTTGCCCACTGTTTAACAGAGCGCCTTTATGACTATTCGGCCCCACCAAGGACACATGTCACCACTGCTTAATCGCTTACTTGATAGATGTCGTGCACTTTCTAACTAAGCCATTAGGCTGACCGTTCGATCAAAGCTGACTTGCTCGACACATAAGGTGATGATGTAAAAGGGACTTTTCATGGCGTGACTTAAGAATTATTAAAGCAGTTAGGAATCACAATCTTTTTGTAAAAAGCAACCCATTTAACATGGACACATGACTTGAGGTGACTTAAGTGACCAAAAAAGTAACGTGAAAATGGAATGGGCCAAGACTATTAGGGTTTTTAGTCATTTTCCACCATTTTCAACTAGGTTAAGGGTTTGAACAAACTTTGCAGAGGCATAAGGGCAATTTTGATCTTGATTTCGAAGCCTTAGATACTACTAATGATAAGGGACCCTAGGAAAATTGCAAGGTATAATCTAAATAGGAAATAGCACCAATAGACCACAAAAGAGGTCGGCACCGAAGATCCTAAAGATCCAACATAGGAACATTGAAAACCCAGATTTAGGTCCGCACACATCTCAATGAGAGACCCAAATATCAATACGCTACAGAAATTAAATGCAGAAGTCGACAAGAAGATCCAACATCAGATAACCAACTTGGTGAGAAAGACAACCAAGAATAGAAACCAATCAGTGAAAACCACCGAGAAGCCAAGACCAACCACTGAGATCCCGTCAGTAAAAGAAAATGGAAACAAGTAACTGAGCCAAGCGGTGAAACAAAAAACCCTTCAACCGACCAAGAAAAGCAGTTACCGAGAACTTTACCACTTAGTCTCCAACAAGATACTGAACCAAAACAAACATATTTTTGGTTGATACAGGATTGCCAAGAACCCAACATGCTCCTGGATCAGTGATTTCAATATGTTAGGTTAGATTTAGGGTGGTGCCAGGCTTAGGAATTGAGAAGTGATATTTATGACATGAAATTGAAAATTTGTGTGTGTAGATCATGGATGTGAATGTGTGATCAAGCTAGGGTGCTGCAAATTATTGTGAGATGAGAAGGTATGTGTTATAGAGGATCTGATCAAGAAAAGGAGTAACTATTTCCATATCAAGCAACCCTAACAAGTTTCCTATTGTAAATCACTTAACTAAGTAGACCCTAATAGTTCTTATTTGTAAATCTCTTAACAAAGTGGCTCATAAGCTTGAGTTTGAAATCTCATAACGTAGTTAATCCTAACAGGGTAAAGCTCCTAACAGGGCTGAAGGTAAATCCCATAACTGGGTGACACCTAACAGTATCTTTGTAAACTCCTAACAAGGTTAAGCTCCTAACATGGCATACTTCAGAAGAGTACATTATTTGTGGGTCTTCATTCCCATCGTGGTTTTCACCAATTTGGGTTTCCAGGTCAAAATTTTTGTGTTATGTGTTGCATGCATTGTGGTAATTATGCTTATTTGATTAAGTTTCATTTTCTTATCAATAAGTAACTTGTGGGTGGTGGTTTGGAGTTAAATAAGTGGAAATTTGTAGATATCTTAGATTAATGATTCACCCCTCTCTCAGCAACCTTGGACCCTTTGGACTAACAGAACATAGCTGTGCAAATAAGGAAGAGACCATGATCGAGAATGCACACCTCTTGGATAAGAGATAATCCCGAATTAAAGAAACAAATCTATTAAAGAAATGTCACATGATAAACAAATTCTGTTGTATTAAGGAAAATTGGATCCTTAGAGAAGGGAAAAGAGGCACCTCGCCCCCCAAGTGTAAGGACAAAGGAAAGATAAACCATTATATACTCTAAATGATGTTTGTTTTATAACTAGATATGCACCTTTAAGTACGCATAAGGTTGTAAGTCAGGATGTAAACCTCCAGAGAAAGAGAATATCCTTGTGTAAAACAAAAAATAAATGCAAGAAAGGACATCATATTATAAAATAAACAAGACATCAAAAGGATAACGAATCACTTTGAAACATAGTATGCATATAAAAGAAACATGTAATGAATCTATCACAACATTGACAAATGGAATATTATTTATGATGGACATGCTCTTTGAAGCGTGAAAAGCATTGTGAAACAAAGAATCCTTGATAGAAAAATGTATCACCATAAAAAAATGCATATCCATAAAGAGAGGATAAAGAGAGAAGGATGAAACAACATGCAAAATTAGTAGGTTTTGCCCCAATCTCCCCTCAGTAAAAATGGTGAAGTTGATTCATCCTTTTTTAAAGTTATAAGTCTTTTAGCTTGTTCTTTTTAGTGTGTCAAAACTCGAGTGTAGTTCTAGAAAAACTATTGTAGTTTGATATAGTAGTTGGAACTTTGGCCTTTTCCCTTTTAGTATTCTTGTTTTATCCTTTTGTCAGTTTTGTCATAAAAATTTCCAAGTTCTCCTAAAATATCATCAAGTCATTATCTTTTATATTTTCAAAATCAAGTAAGGAAGCCCGTGGTTAGTGTCAGAAGTATGATTGGGATCGAACAAGAAAAATGGAACTAGTAAACAGTTGAAGAAAAGTTCCTTGATAAAGGCGCAAGGTAAATGAAGTGGAAGCAAAGCCTAGTTCTAGAACAACCATTAGAATTAGACAAGAAAAATGGAACTCTCTAACACAGAGGAAAAAGTGACTTAGGCCTAGTTCTATAATTTGCATCAAAATTTGATTGAGGTGAGTAACAAGTCAACTCAAATAAGGAAATGCAATCTCGAAAAGTGAAAGAGGCAAAATGAAGAGGGATGAGAGATATAATCGAGTTCTATAACCATCATCGGAACCCAATAAAGAAAAAGGAACAAATGAAGTATTCATAAGAATAATTTTTTTCAAGACTAAAGACTGGGGAAAGAAGGGAAAAATAAACGTTGGTTTTGGAAATGTCATCAGAGCCTGAAGTTCGAAAAGGAAAAGTGAAAGTTAAGTGACCATTATTTAAGAATGCAAGAACATGATACTTAAAAGGAACACAAGGTAGAGATAACCTTCAGTTAAAGAACCACCTTTGGGATCCGCCACAAGAAATGAAACTAGTAAAGTAAATAAAGAATAAAAGTGTTCTTATAAAGTCAGATGAATGTTCCATCTCCAAGCGTCAAGTCCAACACTATGAAAGAACACTTAAATTCAAATTAAAAAAGGTATGACATGTTCCAATGACTATAAAGTGCTTAAGTATTTAATTCTTGAAGTGACATACATTAATGGCACCACAAAATACAATTAAAGAGATTTAATAAGGATTTGAGAGGCAAATTTTAATAATTTTTCAAGGATTTAGCCGCAGAACATGGAGAAGAGCTATCACATCAAGTGAAGTTCAGTCTGCAAGAAGTGATTGCTAATGCAATGAGTTCTTTCTAATTATTGCCATTATTTGTTTCAAATTCAATTATTTCCTGGGTGAATAGTTGTTAATTGTAGTCAATTGTAAAAGTGAATACAAAAGATGAGGTTTAAACACCCAAGTTATGATCATTTAAACAAATTAGAATATTCACTGGTGGAGATAGGTGATACCAAATTGGGGCAAGTTAATTTAGGATAATTCTGGGTTAGGGTCAAACAACCAAACAAACACCCAATTACACAAAAATTAGTTGAAAGTGAATTATCAGAGGCCATTGGGTTCTTGGTTATAGTTCAGTGTGTAGATTTAATAATGGAACTCATATACCAATACAAGCAAGACACAAGGTAAATAAAAAATCCAGGATGAAAGAGTTTTCATCACTCTCAATAGAGAAACTATACAAAATTTATTCTGATTTTCAGTAAGGGAAGAATACAACAGTGAGATTTCCTTTCTTCCCAAACTGAGTTTAGCATAAATAGGGGTTTGTATAGGAAATTTTTTTTGCTAAGAACTAGTTTTACCCACCAAGGAAAGGTCAGTCGAAATTGCCTAGAAGTGTCCTCTAAACATTTGTCAAAGGTGAAATTGTGGATATAATAGTATTGTTACACAAACTCAGGGGGGATGAAGATACAATCTGCCTTGATTAGTGGATGTTCTTTTTTTGTCTAGATAATATGTGCTTAGTCAAGATACTTAGATTGGGACATGATCATTTATGACAGAATACACTAACTGATCAACGCATTCCCACTTAACTAGTTCTTTTATATGCCATCATATCTGGTATATGCTCTAGCATGCACATAATATTGGATTGGTTTGGAACACGTGTAGGAGTTTGAGGATAAAATCCAAATCTATGATTTTTTATCCTAATTTAAAGTTGCACAATAGTTATGCTAACTTCTGCAGTGTGAATGAGGTTTTTACCATGAAGATATTCCATGAGCTACAAGGATTCCCTGAGAGAAGAATTTCCCCTAAAGCCACTGCATTTATCCAAACCTATGACAACTATTTCATCAAATTTCTAACTTTCACATTTATTAGAATTGACGCTTTTAATGACTTCCCATGGAAGCTGCCCCACTACACAGATGATAAAATTATCATGGTGGAGCTATGTAGACAAATTTGCAAAGTGAAAAATTAATGTGCAAAGACACATAAGGCAGATATAACTTTTCCTATTTCACTGGGGGAATACACATGCTCATCTTCCTCCAATGCTACAAACATTACTAGGGAGGAAATCAAATACATAATGGAGACATATGATGTTTTGAGAGTAAATTTTGATCCAAGCAATTTTGTAAGGGATAACTTATAGTTAGGGTTTACTTACCAATATGTTCCTACATTAGAAGATTTTTGGGAAAATTTTGTAGATGACTATGAGGTGAGAAGAAGATCTTGGTAGAGACTGAGCAAAAGCCAAATTCAATAATATCATCTCCAACTCAACATTCAAGGAGTTAGAGAGGATGGCTCAAATGTGGTGGATGACTGATATTATGCAAAGATGTAGAATGCTCCACTGCATCCAATCAATTGGGAAGCCCCAAAATTGGATGACCTTGATATAAGGACATCACCTATCCTAAAGAAAAACAAAACTTGGATGATGAAGAAGAAAGGTGAAGGGAAAGATGCCACATGATCAAGCATACCTACTGTTGTGAGCCAAAACCTAACTCCCCCACCAACACAAGATGTTGCAGTTTCAAGTGCACAAACAATAGGTTCATTAAGTGCTACTGGAGGGGGTGATGAGAAACTACCAGAGAAGGGGCTAGGAATTCCTCCCAGTCATGGAGAAATTTATTGGCCAACAATTAAATTGATCGGAGATGAAATTTTAGAGAAAGGAAACCAAGAAAATAAAGAGAAGGAAACAAAGCCACCACACAATGATGAAGAAAAAGGAAAGGGGATGACCCAAGATCTCTAACAATCTGGCTCAGAATAGGGTAAGGTGTTTGAATTTCCTTTTTATGCACAAGCTTCAAGTACCACCACTCCACCAATAAAAAGGACATTGTTTGTATCTCCAGATGCCCTAAAAGATACTTCTCAAGTATTAGCAACCCCTACTTGGTTGCAAGACAAATTAGATAAGAAGAGGAAGAGGGAAGCAAAGAAATATGCTCCAAAAGATACTATTATTCAAATACTGCAAGCCTCCCTTGCTCCTATGACAAAGAAGTTGAAAACTACTTCTCGCCTTGTAGAGGATGACCAAATTGGACATGTCTTCCTAGAAATTTCTCACCCCACTTCTCAAAAAGATCTCAGTAGAACCCCAACCCCCCCCCCCCCTTTGATTTTAATTTGATAAGTATTAACACTTGAGATCCAAAATTTGATCAAGCTATGGAAATCTGACGATTCTCCAATTTCAGGGTGCAGAAGAGAATTGAGAAAACAAAAATGGATAAGGATTAGTTGAAAGTGATGGTAGAATTACTCCTAGAGAGTATCAGGTCACTGTTAACACCTCTGTCCACCCAATTGGAAAGATCCTCTGATACTGTATTGGACCCCACTTCTAACAAAAGAAAGGAGCTAATTTCTCAACTATAGATAGACAACCAATTTGGAAATTTTACCAGGGAATGGATTGCAGACTTGAAAGTCAAAGGTTTACCTTTCATTGATAGGATAAGTGAATCTTATGGTGCCATGATACTAGTCAGAAATGCTCTAGTGTTAGAAATTAGAGTGGCTAAAATGGAAGAGGTAACACACAAACATAATATGAAACAAATAAAAGAAGTGATGGACATGAAGGACACAACAACCGTGATCCTGGGCACTATACAGTAATTAAAAAAGAAATCATGCACAACACTCATTCAACACATATAACAACATAATTTAACGAGGAAACCCAATAGGTAAAAACCTCTATGGGAATTGTCACCCACAAATGAAAAAAACTCTTCTAAAGTATGCTCGGTTAAAAGACAATACTGTTAAAGATTACAATGCACATTATTAAATGTAACCCTGCTAGGAGATTTACCTTAGATCTGTTAGGATCTTCACCTTGTTAGGAGTGGCCTAGTTAAAGGTCTTTAAAAACTCATTATAGAATGTCACCTCTCTCAAGGATTTACTATTGTGTGCTAAAAATGTGTCACACTTCTATGAATCATTGCATCCAAGGTTGCTCAAGAATGAGGCCTCAAATATCGACTCATAGCTCCCTAGTCATGGAGTGCAAAGGTTTGTGATGGAGGCCCTTAGATTGACCTAGTTGTGCCTATGCAAGTACACCATTAAATGAGAGATTCAATGCATGAAAATGAAATCTATTATATATGATTGCAATGCATGAAAAGAAATTAATCTAAATGATATCAATGCAAGATTAATCTATGAAAGGAAATATGCAAATTTAATCTATGAAAGTAAACATGATTCTAAGCTAATATGAATCTAATCTACATGAATAGCCATGGATGCAAGAAGAAGAAGACAAGAAGAGAGAATTTGCAATATCCAAGCTTGAGTTCTTAAATTATCCTCCAAAATTGCTCTCCAAACCTACAACATAACAATACATAAAAATTCTATATGAAAATGAGAAGGAGAGGTTTCCTTTTAAAAAACAATGGACGGTGGAGATTAAGAGGCAAAATCAAAGGCTATGATTAAGACGCAAAAAGCCCACCACTTAGGAAGATGTGTAGAAAAAGGAACTTTATTTATTGTTATTTAATTTATTTCCTTTTTCAACAAAGAGGGATTTAAGTGGGGGTTTTATTTAATTAAAAGAGGGATTTTCTTTTAATTAAATAAGATTATTTAATTTAATTAAAAGGGATATTTTAATTAAAT
>MU226168.1:1450302-1471603 GCA_018584345.1 Thuja plicata
TATAAAATCCTCTAACAAGGTCGCACTTAATAGTGTGTTTGTAACCTTTAACAGGGTTGGCTCCTAACATGGCTCACTTTAGAAGAGTGAAAATTTGGGGTACCGGTCCCAGTGGTTTTTCCCTTAATAGGGTTTCCGCATTAAAATTCATGTGTTATGTGTGTATGATTCATTTCTTTACTATTTTGTATCTTACATAGCTAACTCTAGATTGATTGGTATACTCTGCTTATTTATTAAGTTTCAGTAAATAGTTATACTGCTTATTGGTAATCAAGAAAGAATAAGGATTGACAGAGAAAACTGACAGACAGTTAATCATTATTAGTATTTCATGGCATGCATCTTGTAGGTACATAATAATCTAAGATCTATTGATTGGTGGTTAAGTTTGAAGGATAAATTTTTGAGGCCACTGATTCACCCCCCTCTCGGTTATTACTAACAAATTTGTATATAATTTTCAACATATTTGATGAATAGGATTTATTTTCCACAACAAGTCAAATTGTGATATTGCTATCAGGATTCAACTGTGTAGTTTTTTGAGTCAAACTCATTGACCCATGTTTCACGAGTAGTGGTTCACAAGAACCTATCAGACCATCTCTCATGAGAATGAATGGAACACTTAGTACTCATTGCATCTAGGTGATGCTCACAAAGGTGAAGCACTGAGACTTCTCGGGAGGTCACCCGCCCTAGTAAGATGGGTTCTTGTGAACCACTACTTGTGAAACATGGGTCAATGAGTTTGAATTAAAAAACTACACAGTTGAATCCTGATAGCAATATCACAATTTGACTTGTGGAAAATAACTCCTACTTATCAATTGATGAGCTTAAGGGGTTTTCTAATGAATGGTTCATAAGGCACAACACTTGGTGAAGGTTTTGCAAATGGTGTTGCAAGCAGAGTGAGTTTAACCATGGAGGAAACTTCGTAGTTAAGCTCGCTCAAGCTGGAGTAGTACTGGGATGGGTGATTTCCTGCGAAGTCCTAATTAATGCTTCACCTCTGTGGGCATCACGTAGATGAAATGAGTGCTAAGTGTTCCATTCATTCTCATGAGATATGGGTACTTGTGAGCCACTACTCGTGAAACATGGGTAAATGGGTTTGACTTAAAAAAAAATACACAGTTGAATCCTAATAGCAATATCACAATTTAACTTGTTATGGAAAATAAATACTACTTATCAATTGATGAGCTTAAGGGGCTTTCTAATGAATGATTCATATGACACAACACTTGTTGAAGGTTTTGCAAATGAGGTTGCAAGCATAGTGGGTTTAACCATGGAGGAAGCTTCGTAGTTAAGCACGCTTAAGCTGGAGTAGTACTAGTATTGATGAATCCATTAATAACATATTTCTTTCTTGAAAATTCAACTAAATACCATATTTTATTTATTTAAAATTCCGAGTGTAAATATCAACCCTTATTAAAATTTATTTTCATCATAATGCAATTAATTTGTCGCTTACATAAATATAAAAAGTTGTTATTGTACTTGCTATAAGCAATATACTATTACATTCACTTGTACACAATTAGTGAATTAGTTTTGCACCAATCAACCAATCACAAGTCACTATTTTTTCCTACTATTTCTAAAGTTTAAATATTTATTTATGAATTAAATATATTATACAAATTACTTATCTCAATTATGATTGGTTTAATTGATTTGGTCTTATAGGACCCTTTTTTGAGAGGCTTCCTCCATATTGAGTTTTTTTCCAGCAAGATTTGGGGAATTCAAATACATTATCTACAATAAAATGCTAATTGGAACAATTTTATTAACTATCTCACTGGAGAGTAACTAGGGGAAAGGCACCAGTAGTGGACATAGCTTCTATACTGGTTCACTCAGTTTTAATCATTTTATTTACTAGTAGTGGATCATTTATATACCAATAGTTGGTCATTTTTTAGCTTTTTTGACCCATGATTGGCTCATTTGTGCACCACTACTAGTGATTTATTGAACCACTATTAGATCTTGGAGTGATTTTTTGACCCATGATTGGCTTAATTATGAACCACTACTGGTGATTTGAGTGAATAATTATTGGTGCAATGGGGGTCAAGTATTGGTAAACACTTTTTTTGGACCACTTTTTGACCCCTTCGTGCATAACGTTTTCTATAGAATGCACCGTTATTGGCCAGACGCTGAAACCTTAGCTTTAAGTAGTTAAGTCGCATACGAAGATAACTAAAAAAAAACCATCGAAATCTGATATTGTTTGGTACCTCAATTGAACACGCGAAGTTAGCTATAGCCACTACTGGTGCCTTTCCCCTATTACAAACTATTAAATGCTATTATCTTTTTTTGAAAAAATAAAGAAGACAGTTAATATATTATAAAAAAATTCAATTCTATTATTCATTAATTAAAAAAAATTCAGAATTTACTCTATAACAGTAAAATGTAAAAAAACTCTATCTAGATATATCAAAGTAATTAACAGACTAAATATTGTTTCCTAAAATAAATTCCATGAAACTTATCCACATCTAATATCAGATGAAAGAGCTGAAATTATAAAAATAAATTCCACCTAAAAGTTAGGGAAACCATGATACAAACCTATAAACATCAACAATTAAAATTAGCCCGCTATCCAATAAAAATACATCTCTACTTGCTTAACCAAAGCTAATTAAATCTAACAACCAAAAATTTTGTGATCAATTCCCGAAGGTGTTTTGCGAAGTTGGCTTTGTGTTTTGCGAATGCGTGGTAGATATCCTGCGAGTACACATCTCCCGATGCCAGCGTGTCCTCTACTATACCTCAGGTGTGCGTGTTCTTTTTTCTATGTGGTCTGATGTCTTCTCCCCACTCAAACCTCTGACAAAAGTCGTATCTTCTGCATTTAACACCATTAATGCCCCTTTAATTTCCCCTTCGACCAATGCTTTTATCTCTGGTAATGGCTCTCATTCTGTATCTTCGGTGACCAAAACATTCTCAGAGGCGGTGGCCAACTCCTCCACGGTCTCTGCTAGTGCAAGGTTTCAACTTACCATCCATGATGAAGCACCCGAGCCAGGTAAGGGATCTGTGAATACCTTGGCCCCTTTCTCTATTACTCCTAATCCATATATGATTGGTGAAATTGAGAAAGAAAAATGTAGGCTGAAAATTTTTGCTATCTTCTTTGCGGCTATAGAAATTGAGAAGTGTCCTGCTAGAAATTTTCTTGACAACTGGTTTCATAACTATTGGAATCTTAAACTAGGGCATAATATACCCTTATGTAGGCAAATTCAAAGGGGTTTGTTCATGATCTTCTTTAAAAACTCGAAAGCATAGGAGGCTATCCTTAAAAGACAATACTAGAATGTTGGTAGCACCTCCTTCCGTGCCCTAGCCTAGACACCAGAAGCTATCCATGAGGAGGTGCTTGCCCTTTCGGCCCCTCGGTGGATTATTATCAAGAACCTACCTCCATTTATTTGGCATTTTATTAACCATATTCTTGAACCCCTGGGTAAGGTAATTAGGTTTGATGACACTACTCGCCTTGTACCGCATATGGATGCTAGGGCCTTGGTGTCCCTTAAGCTTGGTATTGAGATCTTGTCTTCTTTAGAGATTAACATCTCTGGTGAAATCTTTTCTTGCCCTTTAGAGATTCTGGGTGGTCTGAATGCATGCTTCCTCTGTAAAAAAGGACACCTTCGAAGAGAATGCCCTATAATTAAAAGGAAAAATGATGCCGTCAAACCTAATCCCTCCCCAATTTTGAATGAACCAATTAAGAAAAATTCTAATGTGTCTGATAATCCTCCTCTGTCGCCCCCACTTATGACTTCTCTTGCGTCCACACACCAAACTCAACAAACCCAAAATCAAACGTATGAAGATATTCATGACTCCTCAGATGTTAATATGACAGACAGAGTTCAAATTGTTAACAGAAAATATGATAAAAAAAGAAGGAAAGCAAATAATATTGGAATTGTGGTTGAAAAAGTGGTAAAATTGGCTCCACCGCCCGTGCCCATGTCATCCCATGTTGATCAACCCACTGTTGATTCCTCTCCCACCTCTGCTGCTATTAAAACATTTAAGGAAATTGATGAGGGATATTATTTAGAGGTCCTACCCGCATCCAATAACACCTTGATCTCTATTCCAAAGGCTCCCTCAAAGATGAGTGAACACTCTTCCCTGAAACCTAATACTGGAAATGTTATAGATAATAATAAGACCACTGAATCTGACTTTGATGAGTTTGACTGGCAAAAAGACTTCCCCAAATCCAAAAGAAGGGGAAGACCTCCTGGCTTGAAGAATAAATGTTCTACTAGGTTCGGAGGTGAGGGATCCGCCCAACCTGTTATCTCCAATACCATAGAAGTGTCCAAGGACCTAGCTTGCGTCCCCACTAACAACAGGTCTGAATGAATTGCATCTCCTGGAACGTGAGGGGTCTTGAGTCCCCGGACAGAAAACATATTGTTAAGCATTTTTTTGACACAATTCATAATATTGATTTTATAATGTTACAAGAGCTCAAGGATGTTGGCTTCATGCTGGATGTTAACCTCAACTTCATCTAGAAGGATGCTATTAGAATATGCTCTGATCATTCGAAAGGTAGGGGTGGAGTTGGGGTACTCATTAACCCTAAGTGGTCTAAATGCATTACGAATAAAGGTAGGTCTCTGTGTAATAGGGCCGCCTGGGCCACATTTTGCACTAACTCTACCACCTTTGGTATCTGTTCCATATATGCATCTAATGATTCTTTGGAGAGAGTCAACCTGTGGACTTGGTTGACCTCTCTTCCCGACATCCCTTGGATCTTTGGTGGTGACTTTAACATGGTTGAGTCCCAAAAAGATAAATTGGGCAGTCGCCCCTTCATTTGGAAGCCTTCGAAGATGGAGCCTTGGGATAAGATGCTTCAAACTAAACTCCTGTTTGATCCCCTGAAGAACAATGACAACACCAACCTTAACTTGTGGCACACCTGGTGTAACTTCCAACAAGGCCTTGCCCATATCTATGCCAGACTGGATAGATCTTACGCTCATAAGAATTGATTTTCCTTCATACCTAATGATCAAGGTAACCTTGTCACTATCTCCCCCACATCTCTTTCTGATCACCATCCCATCTCGGTGTGCATCAAGTTAAGTTGTGCTCAACCTACTCCTAAGACTGTCAAACTGAGATTTATTCTTAATACTTCCCTCCTTGAGGATGAAAACATCCTATCTGCTATTCAGCTTATCAGTACCTTTAATAAAAAATTATCCCCCTCTCTTTCCTATTGTGAAAGATGGCATCAAAACATTCATGCCTCGCATGCTCTCCTATAAACTCTGGGGCAAAAGAAGGCCAAAGACTTTAGATATACTGAGAAAACTCTTGCTGTCAAATTGAATTCTACTGAGACTCTTATTCAAAACAACCCCTCTGATTATAATCTTGTCCCCATTGTGTCTAAAGCTAGAGATGATCTTCGTCGCCATCAGCAGATCAAAGTTCATGGGGCCAGTATTCAGTGCAAGGCCCATTGGCTGCAGTAGGGTGACAAGAGGACCAAGTTCTTCTTTAATTACCTTAAACAAAAGCAAGACAATGAAGCCATTAATAGTGTCATGGTTGATAATATCGAGATTGTTAATCCTGATAAAATCAAGGAAGCCTTTGCCTCCTACTATAGTAATCTATTTTCTTCTGAAGAGAATGATGAATCCATCTCTAAGATAATTCAGCTCCATTATCCCAAAGAAAATTTCTCAGCAAGACTCTCTTCTTCTTGGACAAAATGTCTCGAAGGAGGAAATTGAGAATGCTATCAATTCCCTTAAGAATGACAAAACTTCGGGCCCTGATGGCCTCCCAGCTGAGTTTTACAAAGCAAACATTAGTTGGATTAGCCCGAATCTCTTTGATCTTTATAATGAGGCTTATGAGAAAGGCACATTGGGCAACTTGATTAACAGAGGTATCATTAAGTTGATCCCTAAAGATGGGGACAAAACTATTATCAAGAATTGGTGCCCTATTACTCTTCTGAATGTATCTTACAAAATTCTTGCTAAGATTATGGCCCGTAGATTGGAATGCATCCTGCCCAAATTTGTCAACTCTACTCAAACTGGCTTTATAAAAGGTAGATACATCCTTGAAAATATCATCACTAGCTGGGAAGCGATGAATTGGGCCAAGTTTTCCAATCAGAATGTTGCTATCCTTCTCCTTGATTTTGAGAAGGCTTATGACAGAATTGAATGGAACTTTATTGACCTGATGCTTAGAGCTTTTGGATTCCCTAAGCTCTTCTGCAATTACACTAAACTCTTACTTAAAGATGCTCTGGCCCAAGTTGATGTGAATGGTTCTCTCTCTGACCCCTTATCCCTGAGCAGATCTATCAGACAAGGTTGTCCGCTTGCCCCTGCCCTTTTTGTGATTGCCTCTGAAGCCTTGTCTTACATCCTTAGAGATAGTACCTTTTCTCCAGCGGTCAAAGGTATCACCTTACCCAATATGGAGAATTTGACAAACTGCCAATTTGCTGATGATACTAGCTTGTTTGTTGACATGGAAGAAGAGAATTTTAGTAACCTGACTAAAAAACTTGACTTATTTTGTACTATCTCGGGAGCTAAGTTGTCCCAGGCAAAGTGTATTTTCCTTGGCTGGGATGACCAGCCTCCAGGATGGTTTTTGAAACATGGCTTTCAGTGGGGTGGGCCCAATAACATTGTACGATACCCGGGCATCCCCTTCTCTGCGGATCCCTCTCTTAAAGATATGTGGCTTTGGGTTAAAAACAAAATCACCAAGAAACTAAACAATTGGTATAACAGATCCTTGTCTTTGGCTGGTAGAATACAGGTCTGTCAAAAAATTCTATCCTCCTATAATATCTACTACTCCTCTGCTTGGATGTTCAATAACTATCAAATCTTGGAAATCCAAAAAGCCATAAGAAACTTCCTTTGGTTTGATGGTAAAGGCAACAAAAAGATGCATGTTGTTAATTGGGACTGGTGCTGTACTGAAAAAAAACTTGGGGGGCTTGGACTAAAAGATCTTAGACTTCAAGGTACGACTTTGGCCACCAAGTGGATCTTCCACTGTGTAGATGGAGAAGAACCATGGAAAGTTCTTATCAAAAGTAATATTGAGAGGGGCTACCCTAAAAAGGCTAAAACTTGGAAAGATGTTCCATTCAACGATCTTCTGATTGGTAACTTTCCTGTCAATGTACATGGATCTGTTGTCTTCAAGACCATTTGGAAAGCCTGGGAGTCTTCTAGGTCCTTTATTTCTGGGAAGTCTTTCCATATTGATAATCTTTTACATGGTGAAAGGTCCATTTGGTGGAACCTCCATCTTCTGGGCAAGCATCTTGCCCTGTCTCAAGGCTGCTCGGCTAAAATCTGGAACAATTTGGGTATCTCCACCTTTATTGACCTCTTTGAGAATGGCTGTCTGATTAGTTGGGAGGAGTTAAGAAACATATTTAACCTTCCCACTGCTCATAAGAAGACCTATAACATGATCTCTAAAGCTTGTAAGGATCTCCCTACCTCCTGCTTCATTGACTCTCATAGATACCTGAATATCAAATGGCCTGATGGTACTTTGATTAACAAAATCAAATCCAAAAATGTATACAGTATCCTGAGTAATAAACATAATATTATTGAGCATATTAATAAGCTCTGGTATACCTCTCTTGAGACTAACGACTGGAGAAAAATCCTTAATAGAATGTGGAAGTCTCCTATTGATCCTAAAATTAGATGCTTTAAATGGCTTATGCTTCTTAATAGACTTCCTATCAGTAGATACCCTGCTCCTACTGATGTTTGTAGTCTTTGTAATTGTCCTAACTCCTGTAGACATATTCTTTTCGAATGTAAATTTGCTAAAAAGGTTTGGGCCTTATTTGGTGTAACTAATCCTAAGTTCATTGATATTTTTGAAATGCTTATTGGTCATATACAGGGACTTAAAAAAGATTATAATCTTCTGTGGAACATCCTTTCTTCTAACATTTTATGGCAGCTTTGGAAGTGCAGAAATGAAGAAAGGTATCAGGGTATCCATAGATCTCTTACCGAGTCTTCATTGAAACTCACACATTTTAAAATTTCCTCGCAGGTCTGCATTACGATGATGATCAAGAGGGAAAAGCTTATCAGGTTCCTCAAGATGGGCACTCTACCACGTTCGTCTTTGAAATGAAGTATGGCTATGACTATCGTAGACATATGAACAATATGGCTCTTTTCAACAAAACGGTGGAAAAACTCCACAAGGAAATCAACAAGAACAAGAACGCGACAGGCGATCGGATTTCTATGATTGCTCAAATCCAGGCAAACAAAGGAATTGTTTGGATGGAAGGGCCCCTTGGCTGGACCGCTTGGGTTGAACACTTTGAAGATCTTCTTGCACTAGGCTCTTTGTTGTTTATGCTATATATGTTACTATAACTTTTTGATCATGTTGTATATCGTACTTTGACGGTCTCCATGTGAGGCCTGCCTCCGGAGTTGAACTCTTCGTTGATACTTATTGTGTTTTGTTTTGATTCCTCTATAATTAATATAAAAAAAAATCTAACAACCTTCTCACAAAATGAACTATAGTATAATACTATTAACTATAATTTTCAACCATTAATTTAGAATCTATAATGACACGTACAAATGACACTTGTTTTCTTTTGCCATTGGTAGAAGGAAATATTCTATGTTCGTCACATCGTGGGAGCAAGAAACAAAATACATTTTCACAAAACAAGGTTTAGGTGTAATTCATTGAGTAAAATTGCAGGGTGAATAAGAGCCAAAGGGGTTATTGGAAGTTTGATTCTAATTCAGCAGATGCTTGGAGCTAATTGAAAGGAACTGAAATCAATTTCAACATCCACTCAAACGGAAGGCAGAAATTGAAGTTCCAGGTATTTTTAGACCTAGTCCGGTAAATGTGTTTCCTAGATGAACCAGGGGTTTCTTTTAGTTGATCAGCGGATCTATTTAGGCCAGTTTTTTATGGTCATCTGTTTTTGAATTTAATTCATGGTTCATCAATCAATAATCTGCGAATGGTTTCGAGTCGAATCGTGTTGCAAACAAAAAAAAATTAAGCCCTACTCTTGTCTTTGAATTTCGCGGATTTTTTTTCTGTACCATTGATATTGTGCTTTGGATTGAATATAGAAGACGGTACAGTGTTTTTCCGAGTTAAATGACTGTGGATCTCCTATGCGTTATTGGGCGTTGACATTTTAGATTAGTTATTAAATACGATACAAGGATTTTATTATTATAGATGTGTTGGTTTTGGGTTTCTGCGTCTGATTAAATTTGTAACTAAACACAGGCAAGAGTCGTACAAATCATCGAATGGGTTGCTCAACAAGAGAAAAATCTGTTAGAAACAAGAGAAGGCTTCGTTCAAATAACCCTTCTGTGACCATTAGAAGTGAAGAAAACTTGCCCGATTGCAGGAGGAGTAATGGTATAGCTACAGAGACTGCCTCAAAACCCATGAGAATATTGGATGGTGCATCTGTGGAAGAAAAAACCAAAGACAAGGAAGTTAGTTCCGAGGAAAATGAAGAAGCAGATTGGGGGTATTGCACAGAGGAGCAATTGGAGGACCTTCTACTAAAGAGTCTTGAGTTTGTCTACAATGACGCTGTGTGCAAAATTGCATCTGAAGGTTACAGTGGAGAAGATGCACTTAAGGCAGTGCTGCGAAATGGCCACTACTATGGGAGTGGTGATTTGCTTTTCAACATTGTGAAAAATGCCACATCCTATCTAGAAAACAACGCCCGTAACTGCTCTGATGAAGCTGATATTGTTTTCAGAGATCTCAAACAGCTCGAAGAATATGCATTGACTGGAATGGTTTGCATGCTTAGGCAACTTCGCCCACAGCTCAGCAAAGGGGATGCCATGTGGTGCCTCCTCATGAGTGATCTTCATGTGGGAAGAGCAAGCACCTTAGATATCCCTACGTTGCCACCTACTGATGAGAGAATTAAGTCAAATGGAACTGGACCACCTCCTTTAACAGTAATTTCTATGCCTTCTCCAACCAGGCCACCTTGTTCATCTTCAAATTTTATACCCATAGGTGCAATTTCAGAGCCATGTAGAATGTGTGCAAAGAGAACTTCAGGCTTCAACATAGCGGAAGCTGATATAACTGCTGGTGACAATATATCTTTACCTCAGAATGGCTTTACATTTGATGCGGGAACATCAAAATTACCATCCACAAGCATTGCCCAGTTAACATCCAATCCTTGCGGGCAATCTTCTACGAAATTGTCCCTGCTAAGGCGAAATCCAGCTGCATTATTGCCTGCTCGGCTTCTCCGTGATTGGAAGTCCAAATCAGATTTATGTTCACAATCAGATGGCAACAACAATGAAGGATTAGTTTCCACATTTAGGCCAGGGAAATTACAAATGCAATCAACACATTCCTCCGAAAAGAATCAGCTCTTAACACAAGATATAATTGGTGATGCTGAAAACGCTTCTGATTCAACCAGTGTTGTTGCTGCAGCAACAGAACTATCTTTGGGACTAGCCTCCCCTGTGGATGCAGGACAAGATCAGTATAAGGAAAAGCCTAGGAGTTGTCCTGATGTAGTAGGAGCCATTCTGGGAAGTCTAGAGCAGATGGGCATTGCTGAGAAATCTGATGGTGTAGATCAACGAAATGAGATGGTGCTGAAACTTATGCATCAAATAAGAGATTTAGAAATGCAACTAAAAGAACGAACGGAATGGGCTCAACAGAGAGCTTTGCAAGCAGCTAGAAAATTGAGCAAAGATTTGGCAGAGTTGAAAACATTGAGAATGGATAGAGATGAGATGCTGCGCTTGAGAAAGGATAAACAAACAGTTGAGGAGACTGCAAATAAAAGACTTACTGAAATGGAGAATGATTTGAAGAAAGTAAGTGGCAAAGTGGACCAAGCCAATGCAGCTGCAAGAAGGCTTGAAACTGAGAATGCAGAGGTGAGGGCAGAGATGGAAGCATCCAAATTGAGTGCAGCAGAATCTGTTGCAACCTGTCAAGAGGTTGAAAAAAGAGAGAAAAAAGGTCTAAGGAGGGCTCAGACTTGGGAGAAACATAAGTCCAGGCTCCAGGATGAAATTAATGAGATGAAACAGAGGACTGCGCAAGTACAGCAACAATTGTCCCTCATCAGGGATATGCAGCAAGAAACAGAGGTAAAGAGTTCATTCAAGTATTTCAGACATGGAATTTTTCAATGGCCATTCCTAAATCTTGAATTTTTTTCATCTTTTACTTTTTGTGATGGATAATTGTTTAGAACATTTTACCCAATTCTGTGAAGAAATTTGAGGAATTTAACATTAAAAAACAGAGTATCATTTCATATGGAAACATTGGTCTATCCAATTTTCTTAAGTTTGTGTCCATTTCTCATCAATGCATTGGTCTTTCCAATTTTCTTAAGCTAACGAGAACAACATGGAGAGAATCTAACTTTTGGGTTCCTGAGTGATGATGAACAGGCAAAATTGAAGGAAGAGGAGAAAGCCAAAGAAATAGCAATTGCACAAGCGGAGGAAGAAAGAGGAGCCAAGGATGCAGCTGAAGCTTCATCCAAAAGAAGGGAGGAGGTATTACGTAGAAAAATTGAGATGGATTTTCAACGGCATAAGGATGATATTGAAAGACTTGAACAGGAGCTTGCTCGTCTGAAAGCAACAGCAGAATCTTGTCAACTAAACACTGTGTCACATGCTCCGCATGCAGCAGATGAGGATAGCGTAAAGAGCTTAAAGGAAACGAATGCTCATTTACATTCTAAACTCCAGGAACTTCAGGAATCATCTCGCAGAGAAGGAACTTGTGATCGGGAGTGCATCATGTGCATGGATGAAGAAGTCTCAGTTGTATTCCTACCATGTGCACATCAAGTTCTTTGTGTAGAGTGTAATCGTTCGCATGAGAAAAAGGGTCTCAAAGACTGTCCATCTTGTAGGAGTCCTATCCAACAGCGCATACATGTGTATGGTGTAAGATCATAAGACTAGTTGAAAATGTTGCTGGTACAAATTAGTTGCTGGTACAATTTTGGGACAACTACTATTGCTGAAATATGCAATTTTCTACAATAAGATGTGCCTTTGCTACATCAATACCACCACTAGACAATGCTTTTATATCCATATCACAGAAGCCTCAAAATACATTGCTCTATTTTATGTATTTCTTGGTATGGATTATTACTTGTAGCTAGTGTTGAATACATTAAAAAACCAAATACTATGGTTTGCATTTGCTTCTCCGTTGGCTGTTCAAATATGCACGGTGATCTCTCCTTTCAATCATACAAGCAAATCTTTTGTATACGAAGAATTTATATATATGACAGTGTATGCACCCTTTCATTATATTTAAAAATGCTATTTTACTTCCTACTCTAGCAAATGCGTTCTTGACAGAGGTCAATCATCATAATTATCAATTATGTATACGACAGCCATAATATAACTTTTTGTTGATTATAACAAAAAGTTATTTTTTGAGCTTTCTACTTGTTATTTACTATAAGTAACCAAGGTAATATTTTTCATGCTCATTAATGTTTTCTACTGGCTGATATCCATTAACCCAAAAAAAATTCTTTAAGCACACAGTAACATTAGTTTGCATGTTTAATTTTCTTTGCTGATGTTAGTTTTTGATAGTTTTTGGTGGACCTGCATGCCTAGTTAATAAGGCTCGTTTGATAGTTATGGTTTATAGTATAGTTTATATTATGCTTAACTATGCTACTGTGGACTCTGTCATTTTTTGGTTGACCTACGTGCCTGATTAATTCAGTGATAGTGTTAGTTATTAGTATGTCTGCTCTGCTTATTTTAGTTAAGGTTTCTTTGTTGGACTTTTGTCTTTGATCAGCCTGGTGGTTTTTGGTGGCTGGTTAAAGACTTCTTGCCATTTCTGGTTATGCGGTTTTTGTCCGCTGTTTTGTACTTGGGATCAGGGCCCTTACCCTGCTAATCTAATTAAAAACATTAATTAGCATAAGTCCTCACAAATTTGCATGCATTGCCATAAAGCTGGACACTTCTCCCATTCCTGCCCAGGTTTCAAAGAGCATCATCATTTTCAGAAAAAATGGTACCGCAATTCCTCGTGGTTGGGAAAGAGAGCCAGAATGCTGTTAATGAGCAACCTAATACAATGAGCAACCTAATACAAGGAATAAAAGAAAGGTTTTAGATATAATGGTGGCAAGCTCTGTGACGGGATTTACACTTAATGACAAGAGAATGTCTGATGCAGTGAAGTGTCAGTTGAACTTGGCTCCTCTTCGAAAAAAAGTTAGGTTGGTCCCCAAGGACCAGGCTTGGACACCTCTTCAGAATGCTTTGACAAGGTTGGGTTTTGAACCTGCGCGATCATGTCAAGGCTGTTCCTTTGCTGTGGCTTGCTGTTTTCTTGGGGCCTCTCTGGTTCTTATGCTAGTTTTATTGCTGTCTCTTGTCTCCTTATTTGTTTGTTTCTATGTTTTAGTCTCATGTGGTTGTTGGTAGTTCCTGTTGTGCAGGTTTTGGGGCCTTTTCAAAACCCCCTTCTGGTTCATAGCTCCAGTCAAAAACATTAGTTTGCATGAGAACATAAATCTAGTGGAGATAAAGAAAGATCTGACTGCGTAGATTATCTCAGAAATTTAATTAGTCATTAACTTCTCATCAAATGTTTTCTTGCCAAGTTTAGAATTAGAGCACAGAGCGTATCTCAATTACCATCTTTGGGTTACTAGATTTCATTCTGGTATGTATGCATTCAAAATCAATCTTCATGTTACAGAGGAGGTTTAGTTGGTTTGTTTATCAATTTCTTATACTGTTTATATCCCAAGTTGATTTAGTTTTAGTTTTCTCTATTCATGGTTTTGTATGGAAAATCTACGTAATCAGTTCAGGAGAGTACAAGTCAAATATCATATTAGGGACACACACACACAAACAAATGTGTTACAACTACTCACTCGTATGCCTAGGAAAGTTGGCTTTACGCATAGTCCACCTAACACATTGCACAGTACAGTGTCTATCAGTACATGTTTCACCTTAGGCTTGGTTCATTAATGCTTGACCTTATCAGAATGCGTTGCCCTTATAACTTTTCATCACATGAAAGAATATGGGTCATGTCTACTGAATATACTGAGAGAAATTTGTGTTTAGTTTATAACAATTAATGTCTCTCCCTAGCCAATATTTACTATCTCTATCAGCTTTACTTGTAAATATCATTCATTAAGATAATTAACTCTTTTAGCCATTTTTATGTGGCATAAAATGAATTGGACAGACTCTTTCAGAATTGCCAATCGAAAAGCCACCGGATGTTAGTAACCTGATGGGTAATGTAACTGAAGTCTCACTAGGCTGAATTCTGAGTCAGTTTTCTGCAGGGAGGCGTTTCTTTAGTTTTAGTGCTCTCTCAATTTTTAGTTTGTTTTTGTTGCTGCCTTTTAAAGAGGCATCGCTCCTGTTTTTGGTGTGCTGTAGTGTTAGTGGTGAGGTGGGGGTCTAGTTATTTATAGTCTTTTCTTTTTCTTTTTGGGCTTTGGAGGGACGGATTTAGGAAAGGAGTTCAAAAAGCTCTTTTACACAGGTTTTGGCTCTGTATTATTTTTGGTATTGCTGAATTGAAGAGATGTTCTGAATTCTCTTAAACTATTTTCTTGTTATTCTTTTTCTTCTTTGGAATTCTGGTAGAGCCAACTTGCAAGGCAGAGGCCTTTATCTGCATCAGTTTTTGGTGTCAAAGCTATCCGCGATTGCCCAGAGGGCAGTCTGCATCAATCGAAGGGGGAATGGGCAAGAGGAATGTAAGCTCTCAAAGAAACACTGGTGAACTTGAGCTTGATATTTTTTAGATTGGATTCAGGAGTTAGAGAAGTACTTTGAGATTGAAGACATGGATGAAGATGAAATGAAAGGATAAAGATCACCGCTGTTGAGTTGAAGTCACATGTGACCCTATGGTGGGAAAAGCTGCAAAGTTCAAGAAAGAGACATGGGAAAGAATTGACTTTTGCCTAAAATGTTGAAACATCTGAGAACTCTATTCTTGCCCTTTCATCACCAACAAAATTTGTTTAAAGAATTTCAAAATTTTAAAAAGAGCTCAATCAATGCAAACTTATGCAGAATAGATTTTGAGGCTTGAAATTCGGAGAGACATACAAGAAAGTGAAGAGCAAGCGACAACTCAATATGTGTGAATAGATGTAAATTTCAACTTCAAGATGAGCTTGCATTGATGAAAGTTCCTACTGTAGACGAGGCATATAAATGTGCCTTAAAGGTTGAAGAGAAACTAAATAGGAAAATAAAGTAGTGAACAAAAGGGGCGATAGCAAGCAGAATAAGGGAAAAACGGTTTCTTTAGAACCTACCATGAATGAAGAAACAGAAGGCGGCCAGAATGTAAGGGCTGACATTGGAGTAAGGGGAGGTTAGATGTAGAGGTCAAGGATGACCACCTTTTGGAGAGTGGAAGCCCTTAAGTGCTTTTTTGTGATGAATTCCATAAGGCCATAGGTTGCTCTCAAAATACCAAACGAGCGATGGTAGCCTAAGATGGAAAACCATGGCTAGATGAAGCTGAAGACGAGTAAGAAGAGAACCTAAAGTTGAGAAGAACTGTAATGCCCCACTAAGGAACTCGAGAGGACAACACTAATCTAATCAAACTACTGGTACAATTTTTTTTTTACAATCATTACATGAACTTTAAACATAATTTAGACTTGTACTAAATGTTAAATTCAATTTTCATTCTACAAATTACATTTAAAGCAAGCGGAATTAAAGATACATTAACATATATCATAAATGCTCATTAAACATAAATGGAATATGATTCATAACTTCATCATAGATCCTCTTCGGGTTCCCTAACGCCACTACTTAAACAACACTACTATAACATATATAACCATCTAGATACATTAATGTATTACATTTTAATAATCATAAACATCATTTACTTTAACTCTAGGTTCATTTTAAGGTACCAAAACCAAATATTCCTAGATTCTTTCTTTCACCATAACATTAACATAAACATCATATAATCACATAATCTACTAACTCTAACCATGATTAATGATTTCTTATTACATAGTAATGTAATATATAGAACTTACAATATCATCTATCCTAATTACCATTACATTGTTTAACATTACATATATATCTTCATATTTACAATTACATCATTCTCCTTGAAGGAGTATACAATTACATCATCATATACAAAGACACAATATTACATTAAATGAAAACATATACCAAATGAAGATGACTAATGCGACATGAATGAAGGAACTGGAACATAGATCATCCACGTAATCATGAACAATCACAAAACCTAGATGGAGAAAGATCACTACCACCCAACCACGTGGAATCCGGAGGCCCACTCCCACCGTGCTAAGGAGATAGACACAAGGCCCCACACATAACAAACAAACCAAACCAAAAAAAAGGGAAGTGACCAAACCTCCAAACACATCAAGGGAATGCAATAAACCATAAAACAATGCAAAGACTGTCAACTACCAGAGGCAAAACACAAAATAGTGGAAAGGGAGTCTAGGATACATGTAGGATGAGTGTCATCATATAGCCCTTTCCTCCTGGGTTATCCTAGACTGATATCTTTGGACCCTGACTCCCAAGTAGCACTCATGTGGAACAAAACATTCCTTTCGCGAGGACAATGAAGTTCGATCACGCTAGTCTCAATAGACAACCTCAACCACTCCCATCATTAGCCTATACTGGCACTCCAAGTATGGGTGAGACATCATTATTATAGTTCATTTTATTGGATTGTCACTTGATTACATAACTCTTCAACGATTATTCTGGACTGGTCATTTTAGAGTTCTGACCCCCATTGAGAGCCACCCAACCTATAATGCATCTAGGTTTCCAAAGCCTTATGCTCAAATGAATTAATAGAAGCATACATCATCCATAAACAAAAGAAATACAATATCAAGATTCTCATATAGCATTCAAAATCAACTCAATCTGGTTTAGGGAATGCATACATTGCCCTTCTCACATGGACAAACCCTAAACCCTAATTTGGGGCCATAACTGAATCACATCAACATAATAGAATCCAAATACATTTAAATCACATGAATTAGACATAATATTGCCCCATAGATCAAGTAATACTGATAGTATAGGGTATAAACAAGCCCTATTGCCTCTGGTATGCACTAGAAACCCTAATTTTGTCAAAATCTAAGCAATCAAGCATGCAACACAATTGACTGGGAAAGCTACACAATTTCTAGTTTCTGCTAGGCAATTACTAGTTTCTGCAAGGCAATTGCATGATTCTGCAACACAATTGCAATTCTTGCAATGCATTTGACTTGTAAATAGTAGACATGACAATGTAACAACCAGTCTAGAAAAAATATCAAGCATTAATTGTATCCTAGAAACAAAATTAGAGTGAGACCCAGTTGAGATCTCTTTGTTACCTTACCATATCCTTAATTAGTTGAACCCCTAATCCCACAAAATCAAAACAACAAAGAAATTTCTAAAACAAATTGATTAAAATTGGGAAATACACAAAGTAAAACACATCTATTTTAACATACACTTTCATATATCATCTAAAACTCAAAGTACAAATTCATTGCCTTTTTCCAACATCATCAACATTTCAAAAACCATAAAATAGACAGGTGAATTGAGGGATTCAATCCCTACCTCGGGTCTTGTAGGGATCTAATCAAAATGTGATGAAACAATGAAGAGAAAACAATCCAAACTCAACATACAACAAGCAATCCCCCACCACTTCCATCAAGTCTCCAAAGCCAAGAAAAATCCAATCCAATGCCAATGAACTCAAGTCAACAATGCAAAAGTTCTCTCAAACATCTTTTCTCTTCAATCATGAAATGAAACCAAGAAGCCTCAACAAATCTCTTCACACAAAAGTTTCAAAATTCTCTCTCCCACAAAAACCTCCAGCCAACATACCAAAAGAATAAAAAGTCCCCCAAAGGAGTCGTATGAGAATGCAACCAATTACCACTCCACATCCAGAATTAAACCTAAGTTATATTAATGAAACATACAATATATCTCTCAACTATATATTCATTTGTTATAAATAAAAATTATATAATATACTCTCAAATATAAATATTTCTTAGACATATCATACATATCAACATTAATATTCATATACAAATAGGGATTATTTATTATTATCTCAAGCTATCGAAGATATACATATGTGTGTGTGTGTGTGTGTGTGTGTGTGTGTGTGTGTACTAATAACCATTTAGGACTATATAAAAGAGAGGAGAGATAATAAATATATATCAACTTAGGACTTTAGTAAAAAAAGAGCAATATTAAATAAAATATCAATATTGCCTAAATGATCAAATATAGCAAAGTGCATAACACATACATCCCGAGACAACATAACACCCAAATAGAATTACTCTAAATCAAGATGCATCATCAATTACCATAAAATCACAATGACCAGACTCTCAAATCAAACCATACACAACCAGGTAACAGGTGGGTCAGGATCTGTCACCCTAACAATCCGACCGACATCTCAAGATCACGATCGTTCTTCAATCAGAATGATGGAAAGGGCTAAGTTCATATTGGGCCTTAATTCTATCTCCCCTCTACCACCATCAAGGATTTTAAAGGCATGCTCGAACCTATGAAGCTATGTGAAGTTGATGCTTGGTACTTGCATAATCACCTGTGCTACAAAAGAACATATGTATATACATATATAATATAACATGTCAGATAATCACAAACAATGAAGAGTGAATCAAAACATTGTATGTGCCTCATGAGTGAGTAATATGATATCCTCCCCCTTCAGATCAACACATCATAGAGATTGATATAACAAGTACATCAAGCATAACCATTCCTAATCATCCTAAACATAATCATGGGTTATAACACAACCATATGTATACATTTGAAACATAAACATAAGGCATAATCATTAGATACTCATAATCAAAGAGAGAGTCATAAGTAATAACCCTATCAATGTCCATGTATCCATCAAAATCACAAATCATCTAACAACATCATAATCAAGTCGTATGCCATCAAAACATGATAAATAGTCCATCAAAACAATCAATGTCTTGAGAAGTTCTAACCTCATTGAAAGAAAAAGAAAACATGTGGAAGGGTATTACATCCTCCCACCCTAGGATTAGGCTTAATCTTGGAGGCCTACAAATAGATATGGGTATAACTCTTTGAATCTGGCAGCATCCTCCCAAGTCGTTGAAGCCTCATCGCTCGGGTCCCATTGGACCCTTACCTGCTATATGGTCCCTAAGGGCCAGTCTTAACTGCTGCATTATATGTATGGGATCTAAAGCTAGTTTCTCATCCTCTACCTGGAACACATTCCAATCATGCACATGTGTCACATCTAGAATATATCATCTAAGTACTGAAACATGGAAAACATCATGAATATGAGCTAGGAAGGGTGGAAAAGCAAGGCGATAAGAAACTGATCCTATCCTCTCTAGGATCTCAAAAGGACCAACAAATTAAGGTTCCAATTTGGAACCCTTTTCATATCGCATCAGAATCTTTCGTGGACACACTCTCAAGAATACCCTATCTCCAACAAAAAACTACCTATTCACTCTTTGGGCATATGCATGTTTCTTTTGTCTATCATGTGCCTCCATTTAATGCTCTCGAATATGCTCTACTTGTTGCTCCATATCTCGAAGCATCTTGGAACCCAAAAGAACTTGGTCCTCCAATTGATCCCAACTCAAAGGAGTACAACAAGGATGACCATACAACATCTAGAAGGGTGACATACCAATAGAGGTATGATATCCATCTTTGTAAGCAAATGTAGACACACAAAAATGTCCTCATATTTCTACTATTAATTAAATGGATATTATAATTTAATTAATTAATTATTTCTCTCTATTAAATCTATTTAATCATTTTTCTCTATTATTCCTAGTCTATTGGATCATTAAAATATTCTTTATTTACATTACATCATAAACTTATTTTACACCCTCCTATTTATCTCCTTTCAACCCCACCATTTCACTCACATATCAAATGTAGGACAAAATATTTTTTAACTACTTCCTAACTACCTTTCTTTAATCCCAAATCCTTCCCTCAAACTTATTTCTCATATGAGGACAGTTATAAATATACCCCTAACACATTAAAAAAACCTCCTGAATCCCGGTTGATCTATGCATACTTGATCTCTTGAGTTTTAATCATTTTCATATTATCAATTTGGCTTTTGCATCATTTAATCATTTTGCATCATTATCATGAATATACATCTATAGTTGCAATTTGATTTTTTTGCATCAGCTTCTTTAATTTCCTCCATCCTTTATCAACTCTTGTGTAATGTACTTTGAGAGCAATTATATTTAAACACAAGATTTTGTTGAAGGGAGGGTAATGGAGTGATAATTCTTGAGTGCATCCCTATAACTCTTGGAATGCTGTACTGTACACCGGTCTATTTCCCCAGCCTCACTGTATCTCGCCAGTAAAACATGCATATGTTGACAACTCTATAGACACTGCCTGCGGCCTCCAAAATCCTGTGAACTCTCAATGCCATGAATCTCTTAATAACTGTGGTGGTCCGTCCAATTAGTGGACATGTGATGAACATCTCCCAGATTTGATGCCGCCAGTCACCTCATGCCTCAGTCCCTCTATATGGTCGCCAGCCGACCACTACCAGGTCATCAAACTACCTCCGCCAATAATTTGTCTTCCCTAGATGGGGTTGAGTTAGAAAACCTGTATATCTATATATAAATGGATGGCCCACCTTACAGGCATCATCGACACTAGTAAATTTGAGCTCAAATTTCGACGAAAATTGGTCAAAATTTAGACAGTCATTAGTCGAATACACGACCAAACTTCGACCAAACCGTTCGTCGGTCTTTTTTTGTCGAAATTTCGACTTTTTTTTTTAGTAGTCGCAATTTCGACTAACATAAAGGTCGCAATTTCGACTATTACTCTCGCTCTATATAGTGGAAACTTCCGACCAATATATAGTCGAAATTGCGACCAATATATGGTGGAAACTTCCATCCAATATATGGTCGAAATTGCGACTAATCATTGGTGGAAAAATCCGACCAATATATTGTCGAACTTGC
>MU226169.1:4879-28917 GCA_018584345.1 Thuja plicata
TTGTACTAGTTTCTTATGATCCTTGTTAGAAGATCCTTAACCCTATTAGGAGTTGTCTTTACAATGTATGAAGTACAGTGACCTTGTTAAGGGTTGGACCCTGTTAGGAGTCTTTTACAATAACCCTGCTAGTGGTGGTGGATGCACTATCCAAGGACTCACTATCCAAACGGTGAAGGCTACAACCTTCTGGATCTTTGATACACATTGTATCTGCAAGGTGAACTACTGCTGTGACATTGCTTGTCTGATCAATTCCTTTTGTACGCTGATTCTTTAACCTCTTGTTGAGAAATACAACAATCTTTTCTTCACTCTGAAAGCTTCTACTTCAATATATGTATATCATCAACATATAACAGATATATCTTTGCTACTTTAACACTCTGCTCTGCTTTCTTATCTCTGGCTTTCGCAACTTCTCTGATCACAAATGACCTTCTATAAGTACTTCCTCAAAAGACATGAACATGTCAGATTTAGGAAACCTTTTACCATCTATCTTGATCACTTACATAACCATTCAACCCTTTGTTAAGTCATCTTAACATTAATTATAACTGCTTTACTCAAACCGAATAGACACGTCTTTTCACACAGTCTGCTCCACCAAATTATTTCTAACTAATTATCCCAGATGAATCAAGTCATGTTATTTTAACCATATATTTTTAGGTCACTAAAAAGGACTAATCCAAAGGTGCAAGTCCTAAGGACAAGTGATACTTCTATGCCAAAACAACCTCTGTCAGCTCTTTCCATGATCTCTATCCTGTTTTGGCATTCACTGGCTATACCTCTTCAACTAGTTGTATCTTCTTCATACTTGTAGATCTGATCATGCTGTCTTAGACTTAGCATGTAAACATACTCATAAGATTATCTTCAAAGGCACATATCATTTGGATAACAAAGGAGCACACGCTAATCAAGACTATAACAGTCTGTTCCTTGCTCTGTCTTGTTTTCTGTATTTAGCCAATTTCTGATCTTCTAATAATGTGTTGACTCCAAAAATTCATATGACTTTGTTTCCATAATAAAAACACTAAATAGAGTCATATAAACCAGTATAGTCAACTTTCCAACACTATGTGTGGCCGACTTGGTTGTTGGATCGCTTAATACAAACTAAATATTTGTTTTATTTATTTAGGATTTAGACCAACCTGGTGTGACACATTTGTCTTGGGATATGTAAAGTTGGTTGAGGCGAATCTATTTGATGTTGTGTATAAATTTATGGCTTGTGTTTTTTGAAAGGAAGTAGTAGTAAGTGAGGAGGAAGTCTAGATTAGATCTAGAATTGAGGCTAGAGAGTTGATCCCCTAATGGCTTGGATAGGTCTAGGTATATATTTGACTTTCATTTTTTCTTGTATGTGGCTAAAGATAGGACGAACATATAGCATGGCATGTATGGTGAAACCATGATGAATAAATTTTTTGTTAAGATTTTGAATCTTGTTGTTCTCCTTGTTCCTTTTTTATTTCTACTAAGTAGTCTGTAGTTGCAAGGTTGGACATATCCTTTGGGGATTCACCTACCCTGACAGTGTCAAGTGGTATAAGACCAAGTTTCAATCTTCTGGTGGTGAACAAATTTCCAAATCAAGGCAGGTTGTGAAGACATGCAATAGATTGTTGAGTGTGAGGCAGCTAGAATCTTGTAATCATATTGTCGATCAAGGGTAGTTGCACATTGGGAGAAAAGAGAATAAGCTGGTGGAAAAGATGGAAGAAGAAAAGTTTAATTTAGTGGAGTTGAAAGAGAGCTTGAGGACATTGCTTGTAAGCTAGAATAAATTTGTAACTTGTACTACAGATGGATTTTTCTAATTAGGAAGAGGATTGTCTGGCCTGTGAAAAGGATTGTTCACAGAAGGAAAAAAAAAATTTAGGGTTTCTATTGAGAAAGAGGTAAAGTTTGATGAGGTAAATACTAACCTATTTGAAGAGTTAGTAGATGAGGTAGATCTAGTTGGTTTTCATGATGAATCTGATATGGAAAATCCAAAGCATCTTGTTAGAAAAGTATTTTTTATTGAGGAGTTACCTATTTAGAGTAATTTTTTTTAAAGGAATAGGGTTTTTCCATGTTGATATGAACATGTGGTTAGTGAGAAGTTGCATATGGATATTGTTACTGGTGTTATAGATTTATAGATAATGGTTGAGGATAAGTCAAGTGAAGATGGTGGACATCTTGAATCTCTTGTTGGTGATGAGTTGAAGGTTGAGGTAAATGAGATTATTGATGTTCCTTTAGTTAAATTTGTTGACATAGTTGAGAATAGATTTCCTTTGTTTGGCTTTGAAGACCTAGGTGAATCAGTATAAGAGTTTGTTGTTATTAATGACAGTAGTAAAGGCATTGATGCTGATGGATTGGTTGGTGAAAATTATGAGGTTGTTTTAGATGGGGTTTTCATTTGTGATGATAAACATGCTGCTAATAGGAATATTAAAATTGAGATTTTTCAGTTGAGTACTAATTTACTACAAAGATTACCTATAGGATGTGAAGGAATATGTTTTTTGATTATGAGTACTAATTGGGTTGATTGTGTGAAAGAGGATGTGTTTTCTTATGTTGCAGTGAAATTATGGAAAGAGGAAAAATGTTCCTTTGATAGAGATAGTTGTTGGAGGTTGAGGATGGATGTATTGAGAGTGAAGATGGATACTGATCTGAAGATAGACTTTCTGGTGATGGAGAACGATGACTGGCTCAAAGATAAGGGTGGTGGATATAGTGAAGTTCCTAATTTTCCTATTGCTGATGGAGTAATGATAGAGTATGGTCAGTTGTGTAATGAGTGGCTGATAATGATAGTGCAGAGGTTGTGGAGATTAGATCAGGGTAGGCAAGAAGTTCTTATGTGCTGGTTCATTTGGAAACCAATGGTTAATATTAGGATGAGATTATATGTTTTGATGACACATAAGTGTGGGGCACACTTTTCAACTTACCCCAAGTGTCTTATGCAGGAGCGTCTATGGTTCTTTGAGATCTTGCATGACCTTGGAGTTGTTTTGTTCAAGATTAAAGAAGTTGTTTATCTCAGGGAAGTTTGTAGAGATTCTGATAGCAAGCAAACTATGAAGACCTTGGACAGGATCAGTGGAAAGGGTTTGTTCCTAGTTGTTCATAGAGTCTATTTCTATGATCAGGCTTCTCTAGGTCAAGAATTTTGTTAGATCTTGCCAATTCTTCATCAGGTTGTTGAGTTCCTTGTAACTTATTGTAGTGAGGTATTCTATTCCTAGTCAGTAGTTGGTGTGTTTAATGTTGCAGTCAATTTATTCATATCTATAGAAGTTGTGGTCATGATATGGTGTTTGAGATGTCATGCAGAAGGTGTTCTTGTGATCGCAACTCACTTGGAGTTGTCACAAGTGAGTTATGGCAGATTCCTTGATAGGGTAGCTTTGTTCTTCAGGATGCTAGTTCAATTATGCTTACCAGCTGGTCATTGGAGGTTGCAATTGGTGTTTCCTATCATTGGAGCTCAATGGAGTGATTTCCTAGGCACGGTTCTATGTGTGGTTGACTTGGTTATTGGATCGCTCGATGCAAAGTAATTATTTGTTGTATTTCTTTGGGAGTTAGGCTGACCTGGTCTAACACGTTTGTCTTGGGATATGTAAAGTTGGTTGAGGCTGACCTATTGGATGTTTTGTATAAATTTAGGGCTTGCACTTGTTGTAAAGGCAGTAGTAGTAAGTGAAGATGAAGTCTATAGTAGATCTGGCATTGAGGCTAGAGAGTTGATCGCCTAAGGGCTTGGATAGGTATAGGTATAGAATTGTGTTTAGTTTTTCATTATATGTGGCCAAAATTAGGAAAGCCTTATAACCTGGCATTTATGGTGAAATTCTGATGAATAAAGTTGTTATTAAGCTTTTGAATCTTATTGTTCTCTCTGTTCCTTTTTTAATACCACTGATTGGGCTGTAGCTGCAAGGTTGGACATCTTCTTTGGGGATTCTCCTACCTTGACTATGTCAACTTAACTAGTGTGTACTCATATGATCACTTTCCTTCTATTAATCCCTTTGTTTCAAAGTTATTTGTGAGTAATGTCTATGCATTCTATTCATCTAGTTTCTTGTGCTATTTCATTAAAGGAATTTATTTAAAAAGGGAATGAATCATTAGAATTCAAATATTATGTATTATATATCTAATAAGGAAGAGTTCTTTTAAATGCTTAGCCTTAGTATTCTAACTTATTATCTTTAATATTACTCTAGTAGGATATAAGGGAGTTTTCTTAAATACTTTTGCATAAATTATGAAGAAATATCCTCACCAAAAGCATTCAGTAAATAAAATATTGAGTTTGTATTTTTTCTAATACTTCAAGGTCTTCTCTTGAAATATTTTTATATTAAATTATCTATTTTCACATTGGACTTCGATAAATATAGTGAGATTAAGGAGGAAAAAAAATTTACTCAATGACGAATAAAAATATATATTATTTTCCTTTTGTTGGAGGCCTACTTGTATTTGATTATTTAAGGGTTGATAAGAAGATGTTTTTGATGATTCATTTTAGGTCCTCAAAAAGCACTTGATATTTCATATTTTTCTTGAATTTGGTATATATTGTAACAACAATAGATTGCAATAAAATTTTGATGGTTTTTCTCCATGCCCCTTATACTAGGAAACTTAATTTAGAATGATAGTGGTAAATCTAGAGGAGTTTCTAGTTACCAAGTCTCTTATTTTCCCTCTAGTGTTGATTATTCTTGTGGCTTTAAAGGCTAAGATTGATGGTATTAATGGTTTAGATGAATTTTATATTTAGAGGGCTTTTGTGTTAAGTGTTAATGATTTTCTCTCCTAATACCAAATGTGTAAGGAGGGATATAACATATTTCCATTCATGAATAGTCTTAGCATAGTTCATAGTGTAAAATGAACTTTTGTAAGTGGTTTTTTCTATATCCATGGAGAAAATTGGAGAGCTTCAAATTCTTTCCCTTGAAATTCAAAATGTTATTATTGATAGATTTTTCATGACTTAAGTACACTACCATTGAGGTTTTTTTAAGGTTGAGTGAGCCTTTTGAGATGATGAGTAAGTTATGATATTATTTTCTTCCTTTTATGATTCATAAATATCATTTTCTAATTCTACTGGAATAGTCATGGTTTATGGAAATTTTTGGTCTTTTACTTAATGGTCATGCTTGGGCTAAAATCCTAATGAAGAATACATCACTAATATTATTTTTAGGTTAAATATATGTGATTTCATTTTAAATATTAGATGATAGAGATAAAAAATTGGTATTCCTAATTAACTAATTAATTAATTTTTATTTTTTTTATCTCATTGCTTTTAATTTGATAATAAAATCATAGAAAATATTATTTATTCCCTAGATTCTACATGTTTAAATGCAAGAAATAATTTTTATTTTTTATCCTATCCTCAGCATGGGTGATTACATGGAACATATGTATTAATGCATTTCTTGAATTTGTCTCAAAAGTGGCATATGTTTTGTCCCTCTAACTTGGAATGCTTTGTCAATAGGAAATTTTACAATAATAGGAAGTACATTGATCTCATTGTGTCTATTTATCCAACATATGATGTAGCGCAACCTCGAGATATTGCTAATCCAAAGGATGCCTCTAATGAGAGGGTTTGTAAAGTGGATTGTAGAAAAAATCTTCAAGAGAAAAAAGAAACACACAGATGCAATTTAGATTGAAAATTGGTGTATACCCTCTTGCGTGTTACTATCCTTATCTATTCATAATGAAGGACATGATCTATTTTAGTCATCCAATGGTTTCTATAAGAGTAGTTTTTCCTCTAAAGACAAATGTATAACAAGATTGGTTGATTGCAACTATATTTTTGTAGATGCCAATGGGAAATTTCAATATTATAGTTCGAGAAATTCTGACATAAGATGACATCATCATATGTTAAAGTTATTCATTTCTTCTTTTAGGGATCTATCACATTTAATTTAATTAGATAAGAAGGGAAAGGACTGAACCCATTAAAAGCCAACCATGAAGGCAGAAGGAACATATCTCATAAGAGGTAATAATGAGAAAAAGAAGTACAATGGGACACATCTCATAAGAGGTAATAGTGAGAAAAAGAAGGACAAGAAGAAGAGAGAGGGAGCTTTGTGAGATAATAGTGAGAAAAAGAAGTACAAGAAGAAGAGAGAGGGAGCTATCAACTGGACGTTAAAAATAACAAGAGACAAGTACCTTGTTCCTATACTACAGAGATCTCTTTCCTGGCCTTTAAGAGATTAATGGGTGAAGGAGAAGGACCGTTCCTCCTTCAACAAACAAAACTCCCTATCACGTGTGTTCATTATTCTTACTTCCTTTTTTTATATGATAACAGGAGGTTCAAATGTCTGAGTTGTGTTCATTATTCTTACTTTCTTTTTTTATATGATAACAGGAGGTTCAAATGTCTGAGTTGTATCGTCTATACCACAAGGGCATCAGCTATTAGTGTGGTTTTTGTTGAATTCATAATCATCCTTACTTATAAGGAAGATAAGTTAGCATACCCTTTTCAGCCCAAGTTGAAGTATAATGCGAAGATGAAACTCAATCTACTAGAATCATTTACTTATAAGGAAGATAAGTTAACATACCCGTTTCAGCCCAAGTTGAAGTATAATGCGAAGCTGAAACTCAATCTAATAGAATTATATTGGTCTTGGAAACGTTATTCATTCTTACAAAGGTTTTCTGGAGGTTTGTGTAGATAGGCCTTTATAAGATGAACCTATCTCTCCCTTCATTCGGAGCTGCACAGATGTCAGTGGCCTTCGCAGATCTCCCGCATCAACTCATGTTCCTTAATTCTATACACCTAAAATTAGATTTTGACCAATCAAAATGAAACGGCTATTGACTAATTTTTAATAAGAATGAATAGAAAATTATAATTTGACTGCTGAAAGATATTTAAGATAGAGTGGACAAAAACATTTTAATCGAAATTTGTCTATCCATCGACGTATATTTTGTGCAAGGCAACAATTGTTTATTGATTCAGCCAGCTAGTCAAGATTCCATAAATTTTCTGTCATGGCATCACATCATTATTATATACATTAATTATTATTTCATTGACTTAGAGATGAAGCGCTTTGCGAAATCCATGTTCAACCATTGTCACCGGTCTTTTGTGTAGAGGATACGGAAGTTAGTCAGTCAAGGGTGATATGTTTTCTTCATTCCTATTATATAAAACTTGGTATAATTTTACGAGCCTTGAAATTAAGAGTAAAAGAAGAAAACTAAGCAATACATACTATGATTCATGAGATTGTTTTGCCTGTTTTTGTAGGGTGCTCCACTCTTCTTCCGATGGAAGTCCATTTTTTTAAAACTACGGTAAGCCACCTCCAACTTCGTCAGTAATTCATATTTTTAAGAGTGACTTGACACCACTATTTTTTCCACTATTACAATCAAAGTTGTGAGTGGTTTGATGAAAAATATAATTTCTTTAGTAGATTTGTCCTTAGGAAGCACATCTAAATTAGACTTCATTTTCTCCTCCATCCTTTCTTTGAAAGCTTCTATTTCAATGTATTTATGTGATGTAGCAATAGTCTTCGGTAAACCAATATTTGTCAGTTTGTCTTTTCTTGCAGCTTCATGATCATTTTGCTACCTTTCTCTGCAATTTTGTGTCCTTCCCTTAGTTTCTAGCATTTTTGAATGATAAATGATACCTTTACAGAGGCATCAATATGGCTGTTAATTCCCTTATTTTCTACATAGTTATCACTGGTGCTGCATACTACTTGGAAAAATTTGTTTTGCAATATTCTCTTTGACATAAACATTTATGTTCTTGTGAATATAGTTTTTGAGCTTCGAATAAATTATTCTCATACTTTCATTTGATTCAACAATTCAGACAACTTTTCACTCCTCTACATTAGTTTCCTCCATATGTTTTCTTTTAAATACTTCACTATATTATTCATATTGTCGTTCAATGTATTATTTTCCTTCTTCAACTCTTGTGCCATTTGTTCACACTTGTTTCTCTCTTCCTCGACTTTCTCTTCCCAATGTTTTTCATTTTTTGTCTCGCACTCCAATTAGTTCAATAAGTTTTTGTTTGCGGTAGGAGAAAAATCCACGATTTTGTATAATTTTGATACATTTAATCCTTTTATACAAATTTTACCTCAGTTCCTTTAGTTCCACCTCCATCTGCTCTTGCTTTGTAATTGTTGATGTAGAGGCATAATTTTTTTATCCTTTTCTGTAATTCAATGCACTTTCTATCTCCTTCTTTCCTCTTTGCTTTTTTATTCGCCAGGCCTGCCTGTAACTTTTCTATATTATTCTCCAGCTTAATTTTCTCTCTCTACCTTGAGGAGTGAAGTGTAGACAACTTTGTTGTCCTTTCTCGAAACACTAATTTTGTCTACATTGTTAGCTTTGGAAAAATCCATTTGGAGGTTTCTAACATTTAATTCAGAGGAATCTATCTAACTCTGCGGTGGGTTTTTATCTTTATTTGGAGGCATAAAACTAATGAACTCCATCATATCTTTGTTTGGGTCATATATGGGAAATACCACATTTGATTCGGGTTGTTCCTCTAAAGCTATAGTAAGGGCACCCCTCCTCGAGGTCTTCTAATTTTCTTTTTTCATATTTGTTGTTTTACAAATTTATTAAAGAAACTATTATAACAAAAATACGGGGTTGCCGAAGCAATTAAATGTTTGAAAGGTGAAATAGCACTTGCAGTGATGTGCATGCCTCCACCTATTTGTGTTTTTCTAACTAGTGGATTTTGAGGATTAGCAACAGCCATTCCTAATACTATCCCACTGTCACTTCGAAGTTGAGTTTTTGGATACTTTTGAGGGGTTTGTTATGAAGCTCCAAAAAATTTATTTGGAGTGGAAATTGATATAGTTGGACTTGTGCTCACCATTGTTTTCATAACCTTTTGCTTCTTCAAAATTTCTTGATCACGAGGATTTTATAAAGTACCAACAAATATTGGTCTCTTATTAGACATATCTTTTTGTTTTACTTGTTCATGACAACTAGCATTTGTACCCATTGTTAGTTCCTTTTCTTGTTGATCCTTGTATACCTCCGGCTTAGGCATATCCCTCTATAAACCCATGCACTAATTCAACAAGGAGAAGAAATAATATTCAAAAAGGTCCTAAAACCTTCTGCACTTTGAGATCCACACACTCAGGTGGGCGCTACCTATCTTCTACCCTCAATATTCAATAAGTTTACATGAAGGCATGAATGGTGGATATAGTATAAAACATGTAAATGGTAAAAGATTATATAAAATTTGATGAGAACCACAAATCTAACATATAAGACTAGTGACATATCTAGTGGGTATGGAGTTGATGAACTATAGATGATTGAATGTTTGAAGAAGACAAAGTTGATGATCACCGAGATGCAGGAAGTAAATACAAAACATTAAATTAGTTAATGTATTATATTGTCATTGATGTCAACTTGATATGGTATGATTGCTTATACACATATTGCCATAACACTTAAAAATCTGAAGAGACATTTTTTTTGTCATCGGTAATCATACACCGAGTAACAGTGAACCCCGAGTACAAAAGTTCACAATGTTAACTGATGAATAATGTTACTCGAGCAAGCATTATCAAGCTAACTATAGTTGTCACTGAATATAACTAAACTTAATGCCTGAGCTATCTGCAGTAGTCACCGAGCACAACTAAAGTTTTGATAGACAAGAACTCAAGTTAGGATACGAAAAAATAACTTAGCTAATAAAAGCTAAAGATAGAGTTAACTGATTGTTTACTTCATTTTCATCGATCACTTAAAATCCAAAGATAAGAAGGAAATTTAAAGCATGTTTTATTTATGAAAACAAGGAGAGATTTGTGAAATAAAACTAAAGCTACCATGATGAGATTTATGAATCAAGAATTGATCAACGAAGAAACAAGAAGGACAAGAAATAGTGAAATCATGTCTATATAAAGAGACAAGTAACTCATTATTAAAAGAGGAATTTTGAAGAGAATTTTGGTGTAGATAGAAGTCTTCATACAGATCTGATCATACAAGCTAAAGAACAAAGCTAAGATTTTTGTAGACACCGAGCAATACAGAAGAAACAACATTCACCGAGCAGAAAGAAGTTGAGCAAAGGAATTGAAGAGAACTGTATAGTCAGAAAATGGAAGCACTTCCATTATAGACTACCTTATCCTTCCAAGTAAGTGGTTTGGAGTCATGTCAAGTGCCTTGAATGGGTCCCTGACTTGGATCTGGCTTTTCCCACTTGTTCTGCCCCATTTTCAATTTTTTCATCTTATTTTTAACACTCCAGAGTGAAAAATTGGAACTTTGACCTCAAGGTCAAGGTCAATATTTTTGGCTCAAGGTCAACCTCAACCTTGACCTAGGTCAAAATTGAACTTTCTCTGGCCTAGGGTTCAAATTCTAGAATTTAAGGGTTTCCGGATGTCGAGGGCTTTGGAAAGAGTTAATTCTCGCTTCTGAGTCAGCTGTTTCAGTCTTTGAAACAAAAAATCTTAAATTATATTTAATATAGGTCCTCTTCTAGGGGTATAGGTCTAATTGAAATTTAATTATCCTATGTAGGCCTCTCTAGAATATTGTGCCCTAGATTCATATATAAGGAAGCTTTCTCCTCTCATTTTCTCTAACCATCAACAATCTAAGATTTGAAAAACCACCATCATCAACTTTCAAAGACTTGAAGAGTGAAATCCAAAGGTGACTAAGAAAGATTTGAATCAATCCAAGTAGACATTGAAGCATTCATCCATTCTCAAGCATTGAGTCACTTCTCAAGAAATCAAATAATCAAGAAGATCCATTGGTGGCCATTGAAGAATCCAAGCTCCATGGAGCCCTCTTGTTGAAGATTTCTCCACCCACATTCCTCCAAGCCTATTCATATTCAAAGACCCATTCAAGATTGGTGTTGAAGATCTACAAGCAATTGATTTGAGACATCCTACATTCTACATTCTACATCTATTTGGTGCATGGTACTTGTGGATCCACGGATTTGAATCCGCCACAAGGACTTCTACAAGCAAGGTGAATTTGTTCATTTAATTTGTTTCATTTATATAATTTCAATTATACTTTGAGGTTAATTACAAAATTGGGGTTTGACCAAAGGAAACCCCTCCCCCCAACAAATAATCAATTTTTCTTGCAGGTACAAGTTTGGAACAACATATCAGAGTGCAGATTTAGATACCCTTTTCTGCCAAATTTTAGGATCCAAAAATAGATTTCCTATCGAAGACATCTTAGGTTAATATTTTTGGGTTTTGTTCGCTTCTGCATTTCTATTCTAGATCCAGTCTCAGATTTTCTAGAAACTAAGTGCAGACCCCCAAAAGAAACATTCTTCAGATCTGCAACATTTCAAGGTTAGTACTTTTCTTGTTTGAAAGTAATTAATTATTTGTAAATGTGATTTACTTTTTGGTTGTCATTTATGGAAACACATATGTGTTTCAGATCGATTCTAGTAAAGATGAGTTTTGATGATTATGATTTCGACTAAGTGTAGAAGCAGAGATACATAAGTGTTTTGGATGCCAAAGATCAAAATTGATGATTTAGGGAAAGTGATATTAGAGGAAGATAGTATGGGGTATGTATGACCTCCACTTAAGATCAATTTAGTTTTTGTTGAGTCTACGGTGAGTTCAACATAATTGAAGACAAATAGACAGTAGCAGAACAATGAAATATAGCAGTTTGACTGTAGCGAAGATTGAGGGAGTATGGCTTGGACTCTAGACAATCGAAGTTGTATTTTGGTTGTTGATAACCTCTACATTGACTAGGCAAGAGCGCCAAATATGAATTTAGTTTTACTATATTAAATGTATCTTGTATTGAAGACTGACTTAGTAATTTTTTTAATATTCATATTGAAAGTTGACTTTGTAAAGTTGTGAGATATATATATGTAAGATCTTTTTGATAAAGACAAATGTGGTAATTTTGGTAAGTGGTTAGTGGAAATTTGGATAATTTGTTGAGTGAATATCAGAGCAGATAATAACATAGATCATTGAAGAACATTAAAGGAACTATCTAAGCACCAGTGTTGCTTATTTTTGTTCATGACTGAGAAATTTTTTTAGCCTGAATTATATTGTAAGAGTTGTAAGCTCAGTTGGCCCCTAATAGGGTGTTTTGAACCTTTAACAAGGTTGTTATTCTTTTAAAAAGTAAATGTACTATGTAATATTAAGATCCTAACAGGGCTAGGTCACCTTATAGGGACATTATACTTTAGTACATGCTTGTGGGTACCATCCCCACTGGGTTTTCCCTTGGCTGAGGTTTCCTCAAAAACAAAATATGGTGTTATGAGTACTGTGTCATTTGCTTATGTTCTTTTCTTTACTACAAGTTTAGGGTTAATATATAAATGGTTGAAGAATTTAATTAAGTGCTATAATACTGATTCACCACCCCTCTCAATATTATCCAATCCTAACAATTGGTATCAGAGCTTTTGTCCCTTGGAGAGAAAGTCTAACAACTTGAGGGAGATCATAAAGGATTTGGATAGTTTGCAAGAAAAATTTTATGATCCACTTGAGGACCTCGAAAAAGTGAAAGAAGAGAATGGAGAGTTGAGATTCAACATGTGAAGAGCTAAGAAATTCATAAAGAAACTCAATGATCAACTTGACCTTTCCAGAAATCAAAGACAAGATCTTGTGGTTCAGATAAAAGAGGATTTAGATGAAGTTAGTTCAGATCATGTGAAGCAACTAAAAGAAGAGAATGAAACTTTGAAACTTTAAAATGAGACTATGGCTAAAGAAATACTGGTACAGAAGGATGCTGAGAAGAAATTTTGAGAATCTTTAAACACTGCATTAGATCAAATGAAGAATGAGGCTAACAACTACAAGAACAAGTATGTGGAAATGGAAAAATACAATTAGATAATAAAAGGTGACCTTGTTGAAGCAAAGAAACACATTGATAAAATTCACACCAGCATTGATTTGATTGATGAAAAGAGATACAAAGAAAAACCTAAAGGTGATATGACTGGTATTGGCTTCAATGAAGCTGAATGTTCAAAGAATCAGGAAGAGAAATCAAATGAGAAGATTGATGTTGATAAACCTTCTATTGAAGAGCCTAAAAAGCAAATCAAACCCTTTAGAGGTAGATGCTTTGGCTGCAACAGATTTGGACACATGAAGAGAGACTACATGGGTAATGCCCCTTTTAGAACTTTTTCTGGTTATTTTTTTAACTGTAATGGATATGGGCACAAGAAAATAGAATGCAGAAAACCTAATCAATTAGGATATAGACAAGACAATGGAAGAAAATCTATAGTGAAACATACATGCTACAAATGTAATAACATTGGACACATTGTGAAGTACTACAAGATGCAAGTCAATCAGGAAAGAAGACCTCCTATATGTTACAAATGCAATAATCCAGGAGATATAGTGAAATTTTTCAGGTATAATGGATCAGACAACAAAAGAGTACCACCTCCTATGAATTCACTGAAGAATGGAAATGATATTGGTAAGAGTGTTGCAGATTTGAAGAGTGATTTTGAAAGTTGTTTTAAGAAGGCAGAAGATAGCAACAATGGTAATATATGGAAGATCCAAGAAACTAGTGAGACATCAGTTTAGGGAGAGTCAAAAGAGGCTACTGGATCTTCACCTGATGGTAGCAAGACATAATCGACTTAATTGGCCGATCATGGCCTTAGGGAGAGAATTGTATATAGAGATCATAATATATCCGGCCCCAAAATATGTGGATTGAGCTTGTGCAAGCTTGGGTATAATCTTGGATGACATCATGAAATATACATCTTAGATCACAACATCAGCTGACACATAAATTTTGTTTGCGAGATCTAACAACCGACTGGACACTTTTAAGTGAAAGCGAAATTCATAACTTAAAATTTATAAAGCACCACTTGATGACCTATCTCTTTACCATTTGACGAAGAGCGAGCTAAGGAATTCAAAGATCAAATAAGTTCAAATTATTCTACATTGGCCGCGCGTGATTGGCACCCATTATTTTTTATGTTACAGATCGACCTAGGTATAAGTTTAACAAAAACACGTTCAAATCATGTGAAGAGGATCCAGAGGGAGCATTTTCCCAAGCCCCGTATGACGTGTTACACGTAGAATATATTAGGGCTTACATACATTGCAAATATGATATACTAGGAATTGATGATATATCAATTGAGATGGAGTATATGACTGACAATGGATTTAGTAGAGAAGAATACAAACATATTAATCAACAGAGAATAATGAAATTTCTAGAATTATGTGAATTCGATGAATATGAATGGTTCAAAATACTATTAAGTAAGGTTCAAGATCAGTTTATCTGGATTGGTGACCAACCTATGAGGATTTGTAGTGTCCTAATCCATGAAATCATTGGATTGGACAACATCATAGTCATCCCTATTACAAAGAAACATGTGAAGAATGAAGTTGAAACCTTAACTCATTTAAAAATGGACAGACGGACAATGATAGTAAATGACATCTTTCAGCAAGATGTAAGATTGATTGCAATGATACTTGGGTTCAAGTTCTAGTACAGTAGTAGACTTGAATCAGTATCTACTGGGGTAATCATGATGTCGTGGAGAATGGTGAAGGAGAATGTACAGTATAACCTATGTGAAGTTTTGGCACAACAATTCCTTGAGAATATGAAGTTAGTGAAGGAAAAAACAAAAACCTTCAGATTTGGTTCATTGCTGATGCATATGTTCATTCATATTGAGCACAAGATTCTTGGATTACATCCTAGTGGTTGGAAATCTGGAGTACCTATTTGCATATTGATTTCACAGAGATACAAGAGACAAAATGCTACTTGGGTTGATGGTGAACTATTCGGTATGATCAAGATACTACAAAGATAAATGAAGACACTTGATACAAAATACATGAAGAAATTGTTGAGAAATACAAAGATACAATTTGTTTCATGGTTGAAAGTGATTGTGTGTGCTTTGAAGTAGTCATACCCAGGAAGAAATGGTCTTATCCCATGGGTTATGAAGTAAGTTCTGAAGTACTTACTATGAAAGTAGAACATGTCCTTACATTAGAGATTGATACAACAAAGGAAAGATGGGGAACTTATGAGGAAAATTCAAAAAAAGTGAGAGAAGAATAGACTAGAGGTCTGAGGAAGAGAAAGATTGAAAATCTTGTACATGAATGCAGAGTGAAAGCTGGATTGACAAAAGAAGAAATAAAAGAAGTTGAAAATAAGATGGCAGAAAGATCATTTTATCCAGAAAGTGGAAGTACTATAGCCCCTCCCACTCCTAAGGTAATTATGGTAGACAATCCACCTCCTCCTCAACAAAGAACATCACAAGCTGAAAATATCATTTCTAGAGTAACAAGGTCAAGCATGCATACATCACCTAAAGAACAAATCATAGTAGGAGAAGAGAAGAAAGAAAAAAAACACATTTGGAAACCTGACCTGAAGATGTTGGAGAAGAGAGCATTAGAGCAAGGAAAATTGGTCATAATTGATAAATACTATAACATGTATGAAGAAGAAGACAAACTTAAGATTGAGGACATTGTGATAGAACACTACTTACTATCAAGAAGAAACTATTAGAAATTGAAGTAAGCATACCTATAGACCTATATGGAAGATTGGAGATAAGAAAACATGTTGCACAAATTGAAGATGATACAATCAAGAACCAAGAAATTGATAACATGCTGCCTGTGATATTAGTTCAAGAAAGGGACAGAATATACAAGGAACTAAAACCTCTACTAAGGACAAAGGTGAGATTATTAAAAATCATGGCAAGGAAATATTATGAAGTCCCTGAGGAAACTCAAAGGCACTCGAGAAGATACTGATGAGTACTACTTCTAACAAGCCATAACCTCCTAAGACCACTTTTCCCACACAATTGGGAATGGGCGAGAAATCAAAGGAAATAGAGACATCTACTGAGAAGAGCGAAGTATATCGACCACCATATTTCTATGTTTCTGGTGTAGCAGTAACTCTTGACACCTATCAAGATGAAAAAGACCCATTTTCAGGGAATATGGATACTTCTGTGGCAGATGAGGCTGAACACAAAGAGGAAGCATAACAAAAGAAGGAAGAGGATCAGAAGAAGGAAGAAGAGCGGAAGGAAGAAGAAAAGAAGACAGATCAGAAAGAGGATGAAAAGAAAGAGGTAAACACATCATCCATTTCATTTTTGGCAAGCAATGATGTAAGTGTAGACAACATAGATGAAGTTGAATTAGTAAAATTGGCATTTACTGCTTTGAACAAAGCAAAGGAAAGATGAGAACAAAAAGGAGAAAAGAAGGAAAAATTAATCACAAGAGCAATTGATACTGTAAAAAAATTACTTCCAACACCTATTTTTTTCTAGAATAAAGATGACATTGAAAATCTTAGAGTCAAATTTTATGAATTTGATGGGCACTATGAGAACTTATTTAAGATAGCAGATGAAAAGGTAGAGAAGACATACTCAGAGAAGAAGCTAACAACAGTCTACAAATCTATCACATGGGACTTAGGCATTGTGAAAACTTGCTTGAAAAATGCAAGGAACTACATTGGACATGGGAGAAAATTGTTTAGCTATTGCGTGAATCCAATAAGGCATATTTAGAATGTAGAAGACAATATTTCCAAAGAGAGGGAAACTCTAAAAGTATGATGGATGGTTGTGAAACATCTTCATAATCCACAACAGAGTTAGAAAAAGAAGTCACAAGGATTTTGGCCAAACTCAGTGTATTAGATAATGAGAAAGGGAGAGTATTCACAAGATTCAATTTACTAAAGAGCTTTATCACTCCTAAGTTATCAATACTTGAGGTTCATGTCTCAGACCTGGAGAAAGTGACAAATTAAATGGATAAATATATGCCCACAGACTTGAAATAAGCTGAGACTGCATCATTTGCTCTGAATGGATTAATTCACATTAGCCAAATTTTGTTCAAAACATGTACTGTAGTAGTGAAGATCTTAAAAGATTCCTTTTAGGATATTTTGAAACTGGTGAGCAAGAACTAAAACCTATTGTTGTATATGCACCTTTGTCATTGTTTTCAAAGGGGGAGAAGAGAAGAAAAAAATATAGATACATATACAATAAAAAATTATATAGAGAAGACAAGAAAAGAGAAAAGGAAAAAGAAAGAAAGATTATAGAGGAGACAGATTTGTTCGAACACTTATCCTCTTTTTTTGTTAAGTATTACCATCAATGCCAAAGGGAGAGATAGTTGGAAAGTAATAAAAAAAATTTCCGTGTGATTTACTTTTTGGTTTTCATTTATGGAAACACATCTGGGTTTCAGATCAATTCCAGTAAAGATGAGTTTTGATGATTTAGAGATCGACTAAGTGTAGAAGAAGAGATACGGAATTTTTTTGGATATCAAAGATCGAGATAGATGATTTAGGGAAAGCGAGATTAAAGGAAGACATTATGGGGTACATATTACCTCCACCTAAGATCAATCTAGTTTTGGTTGAGTCTATGGTGAGTTAGACAGAATTGAAGACACACATACTACATAATAACAACGAAACAAAGAAATTTGACAGTAGCAAAGTTTGAGGGAGTATGGCTTGGACTCGAGCCAATCGAAGTTGTATTTTTGTTGTTGATAACCTCAAAATTGACTAGGAAAGATCATCGACTATTCATTTAGTATTTACTATATTAAATGTATCTTGTATTGAAGGATGACTTAGTAATATTTGTAATATTCATATTGAGAGCCAACTTTGTAAAGTTGTGAGATATATATATGTAAGATATTTTTGATAAACATAAATGTGGTAATGTTGGTAAGTGGTTAGTGGATATTTGGATGAGTTGTTGAGTGAATAGCCGAGTAGAGAATGACATAGCTAATTGAAATTCATTAAAGGAACTATCTAAGCACAAGTGTTGCTTGTTTTTGTCCATGACTGAGAATACTTTGTACCTAGAATTATATTGTAAGAGATGTAAGCTCAGTTGGCCCCTAACAGGGTGTTGTGAACCTTTAAAAGGGTTGTTATTCCTTTAATAAGGAAATGTACTATGTAATATTTAGCTCCTAACAAGACTAGGTCTCCTTACAGGGACATTATACTTTAGTACATTCTTGTGGGTACCATCCCCACTGGGGTTCTCCCTTGACCAGGGTTTCCTCAAAAACAAAAAAAGGTGTTGTGAGTACTATGTCATTTTCTTATGTTCTTTTCTTTACTACAAGTTTATGGTTAATATATAAATGGTTGAAGAATTTAATAAACTGCTATAATACTGATTCACTCCCCCTCTCAGTATTATCCAATCCTAACATTTCTCCTATTCGTTTCAATTAAAGTTCTTAATCTTTCTAGATCTATCACACATTCAAATCTATAAATGGGTATTTAATATCTTCCTCTTTGCTCTTATTTCTAAATGATTGATTCATTTATGCATTGATCCTTCTTTTATAGTTAATCAATTTGGATCCTTCATCTGTATATCTAAGGATCAAAGGAGATAATCTTACATACCCCCTATATTTAAAATACATCTATTTCAAAACAAACAAATTTAAATGTAATATTTTTTATCTTACATTTTGGTGAACCCGCGATAGAAAACTCTTTCTTTTTGGTGTTATATTTACATCTTTTATGTTACATCTTGCATGCATATTAGATTATCTTTATTTTATGTTCTTGCATTTACATTTCAAAAATTAAAAATCAAAATCTTGTGTTTCCTAAATTAGTTCATTTGCATTGTGATGGTGTATGAGCTTTACCACTTCTAGTCCTACTTATAGTATCTGGTTAGAAGAAGTTGTAGAATTATGGATTCCTTTGATCCTGAGTCTTCCTCTCCTTTCCTTAGGATCTCGAATGACAATTTGATAACTCATGATTCCAATCCTTCTATGGAGCATAACTCTTCTCACTCATCTCATGATGAGGATGATGCTTTAAGAGTTCCTCCTTAACAAGTGCAAAAACTTTCAACCGAACTTGATAAAATGGGAAATTGCCTTATTCAATAAAACCATCATCAAGATTCCATCCAATCTATAGAGGCTCTTAAGAAAGTCCTCCGTGATAGTGATCAAGTTATTAATCTCTTACATGGTATCACTCATATTGTGCATTTGAATGTTAAACCTTTAGCACAAGAGGCTCAAGATATAGGATTCACTCCTCCTGTCACTAGTGAGGGACCTTTTTCTATTCCTTTACCTAACATTCCTACTTACACTCCTCCTTTGATGACTACATCTCTCCGAATTTTATCTATTCATGTGAGTGTTCCACCGGTATCTCTACCTACCTCGCAACCTTCATATCATAGTGTGCCTTTTACTTATTCTAATCCACTTCCAACTATTCCAAGGATTCTACCAATTGTGTCTTTCATTCTCATCACTTCCTACACTTTTTCTAGTCTTCCTAATATTTCTATGCCACCTATGTTTTCTAATGATTCCACAATTATTAGTTTGGCTCAAACTGTGTCATCTTTACAACAACAACTTGCATCTCTAACCCAATCCAAGTTTAGCATTTCTACATGTGACATGGGTAGTTCTTTATCCTTAGACATTATTCATGCTACTGTCCCTCAGCAAGCTGATACGCCTCATCTTGATAATTACAATGCTAAAGGAGATCTTGTTACTCATGTTAAAATATTTCAAATCCTTTTTAGTGATTATGCTCATGACCATAGGATTTTAGCTAAACTGTTTGCTAGAAATTTCCGTGATAAGGCTTTGCAATGGTATTGTTATTTACCTCCTTATGCTATTGATTCTTTTCCTAAATTTTCTAATACATTTATTCAAAAATTTTAAAATAACATTAGTCTGCAAGTTTCCTTAACTAATTTAACGCAATGTAAACAAAACATTAAGGAAAAATTAACTGATTTTATTAGTAGATTTAAGCATTTGTATGCTCATATTTCTTATCTTATTCCTGATATTGATATTCAGCATATGTTTTATTTTCAAATTTACAAAAGGATATTAGAGATAAGATTTTGCTTACTGAATTTACCTCTTTTTGACAACTTTGTGCAACACTTCATCATTATCAATTACAAGTGAGTCAATTTGAGAGAAACACTCCAATGACTCATGTTCTAGTTGATAAGGGTGACGCTGCTTGTAATCCTAATAAGTTTCAGAAACCCAACAACTATTTGAAGATTAATAAATAGATGAATGCAGTTGCTGATCAAGTTGTTGTTGCATCCAATAATGCCACTTCTGCATCCACTGCTTTCCGTAGGAATTGTACGTTTACTCCTCTTTCTGAATCTTTACATTAATATTATGAGTAAGTTGTTAAGTGCTAATATTATTACCTTTCCTCCTATTCAACCTCTCCTTCCTACTATGATAGCATCAAAATCCTTTGATTCTAAAGATTTTTGCCAATACCATCGCCAGAATGGCCATGATACTAAAAAATGTTATTCTCTAAAGCATAAAGTTCAAGACTTAATCGATTCTAATGCTTTATGTTTTGATAATTTTAATGGTAATGGGAACAAATGTGTCTCTCCTCCTAATCAAAACCTTCAAATCTATACGAATCCTTTACCTACACATGATACTAATACCATCACTCAACCATCTTTAGTGGATATTGTTTACAATTCAAAGATGGATGATCTTAATCACATTGTTAATCATGTGGAGTGCATTGTTTCCTCTCAACATACTATTCAAGATCCTTATCCTTCACCTCAACTTCAAGGTCAACCTAAACCTCAGAAACAAACTAAGGATAAATGACTTAGGGAACTTTCAATTACCTTTGATGATTCTGAGACTATTAAGGCTCCCGATGGTCCCCTTTATATTTATGATAGGATTGCTAAGATACCTATGCATTGTTGTCTTGTTGATCCCACATATTTAATAAATTTTATTACTGAGGAAAATATTTTTATGAAAAACTTACAACGTGATTGCTATGATCCATTTGATGCATGGATCCAAACTTGTAATGGTTTTCTCTATCCTGCACTTGGTTCTATTAACTTACTGTTGCCCAAATTTTCCATCCTATGCACTTTGGCCTGGTCTGCCCTGTGTGACCGTCTAATCCCTTTATCCCTCCTAATAGTGCCATGTTACCGATTTTCGGTACCAAGATCAATCAGGTTTTCAAGCCTAAAACCTTGCTCACATTTGCAAAGAAACCCTGAAAACCCTTAGTCTTCCAGTGTTAAACGATGATTTCAAACCCTAAGCCTTGGCGTTCTGTTTCACTGTTACTTTTTCCTTTCCCTTAAAGCATGTGTTTTAAATGAAATCACCTTGTTGCGATATCCTGAGCGAATATTCCATATGTCTCCCCGACTGTGCGCTTCCCTTTGGTCGCGTGGTCTCATAATGAATCAGAATATTCCTTCAGTGTTCTGAGACTCAGCAATTTCTTCACAGTCGGGTAGTCGCAGGATGGCCATGCCATAAGGCTCGAGGAAAATGGGACCCACTGCTTAGTCAGGTGATCGCGTAAAGTTCTTGACAGTTAGCAAAATGTTCTCAGACTGCGCGACTACTTCATGTCGCGTTATCACCAAATCAAGTCAAGGCTAGCAGTTAAGTCAGGGCTTCAGTCGTGTGATCTCGTAATGGAATGGTGGTTAAGAATTTTTAGCCCATACTTTGCGACTAACCGTTTGAGGTTTGCAGAGAAGATTGTCGGGTGGTCGCCAGAAGGAGAAAGAGCGTTCAGCGACAATGAGACTAAGGGCACTTTCCTTTCAGTTGCAAGGTCTGGGAAAGAATGATGAGTTAACGTTAAATCTGCATGACTATGATTTCAATTGTGTCATGTGATCGCCAGAAGTAACTCAGGTCATCCAAAGGTAAAAGTCTGTATTGTCGCCATGTCTCGAGATGAAACCAGGGGTAGTGATAGAGTTCTGCGACTGAGCGACTAAGAGACCGTTCAAAGGCGTCACGCACTCACCGATCAACTCAGATGAAAGGAAGGATGCTTGCGAGCTTGCGACTGAGGTAAAAAAGAGACAGCATCGCTCACTCGCGGAGAGGACAAAAGCAGAGCATGGAGGCTGAGCGAGTAGGCGACAAGCAGGAAATGGGGAAAGAGGGTGCTACTTGCCGGTTTCTACTGATTTCTGGACAATTTGCATTAAGCCTGCATTTTTCACAGAGTTTAAAATGTAAACAAAGGGGAGGGATTGGATTTTTTTAGAAAACAGAAAGGAAATCAGATATTTTCTCAGACGCTGGAAGGATCAGATTTTTAAAAAGATCAGAGGTTGCAGTTGATAAGTCTGCAGAAGAGTTATTGCATTTCAGAGACTTTCGTGACTCTTCTAGAGGGATAAGACTACTTCTTTAAGGGATTATTGATGATGGTATGGATTTTGGGTCACCAACTGGTATTTTTGCATACTTTTGAAGAGTTAGACGGCGGCTGAGCAGGCCAAATCCGATCCAAAAGTTATTGCTCTCCAAAATGCAGTTGGCTAAGATGCATAAGTATGAGTTGAGGACTCATTTTTAAAAAGTTCTGATTTATGCAAGGAGGCATGCTTTGTGATATTTTTTCTGTCCTTGGTATTTTTGTGCATAAATCTGTAACTCATTGTGAGAAATAATATGCAGAGCTTGAAGTTCTTGAAATCAATTTATTGAATTGTGTCAACCTTGTCTCTTTTTTGCTTGTTTATATGCGTTGTAGATGGTTGATGGGTTAAATTGTGAATGATTTTATTTCCTCTTAATCATGTCCCTTCATAGCATCTACTTGTAGAAGAGTATGTTTGCTTGCAGGTTGTAACTCGTGTCTTCATTTTGAGCTGTTAACTGTGAAGTCTTTCCCCTTAACTAGTTTAATCATGACCTTGTTATGAAATATTAATGCATGTCTATACAATAGATTTGTGTTTTACCTCCAATTCTGTTAAGTTGACCCAGGGCTTTATCCTATGTATGTTATGTTTTCATGTCAAATTTGGTGCATCACCTAGTAGGTAGTTTGCTTTTCAGTTATTTCCCTTTCCATGCAATCCTTCTAACCCTTTTCCCCTCAAGTTTACTTTCCTTTTTAAGAGCAAGCTAAGGTGATTATCCAAGAGGAACCAGCCTAGAATCTGGAGGTCTCATCTTGGTTAGCAGAGGTCCCACAACCTTGAGATGACTCCCTTGTTATACTGGATTATCAAGACCAAGAGAGCTTGAGATTAGAGGCGCAAATTCAGTGTATAACATTTCTGGCACGCCCGGTGGGACTCAAAAGAAGTTCATTACAGAACATTATGTTATCTCTGATATGCAGGTCACATAATACAAAATTTTAAGAAGTTGTTCTGACAAGTATATCTTGTGACTCCACTGGTTTCAAAGTTTCAGGCCAGCCTTGTTTAAGGTATATGAAAAAGATTGAAACTAGGAGCTCAAAACCCACTGAATTTTTAGAATTTCCCTTGAAGAGAGGTCACAAAGGCAGGTCAACTCAAAGGGAGTCCCCTGCAAGGAGAGTTCAGTCTACACCTCCTGATTCATCAGAAAAGAGACTTTTTGCTTTTCATTGCAGAAGAAGAGGAAGATCTCTAACCAGGGATCTAGAGGAGGAAGATTCAAGTACAACTCATATTGTTGTGAATCTTCAAGTTTCAGCTCCTGCAATGGCTATAAATTTTTCCTTTGCACCTTTCAATCAAGGGAGCCTATTAAATTTTGCAGTGCACCACGATGTGCCCTTGGTGGCATTAAAAATCTTGCCCGATTTCATAGGTGAAGGGCAGACTACAACTTTTGAGCACATAAGAGATGTGACTACCATCTGCAGCATCCACAACATTACTCAAGAAGATGTCGCCACCAAGTTATTAGCAGCATCTCTAAAAGGTAAGGCTCTTGAATGGTTCAGAACTT
>MU226169.1:39523-84831 GCA_018584345.1 Thuja plicata
AGGCGCCATTCGGTGCCACGTAAACTCGGCCGAGTTAGACTGGGCCGAGTTTGACTCGGCCGAGTATGACGCGAATGAGCACCCAAAATTGTCCTCAGGGGTGACAGATTATTGTGCTTTTACCCTAGCCACATTCACTATGCTGTTCAACTCCATCTTTCCAGTTGCATTGTTTCCCTATGTGGTTTACAATGGGAAATAAGTTCTCATTGGGCAAGGTAATCACACCCTCTCTCTTTATCCTTCACTAGTGATGTCTCTCTTATATTGATGTTTGGGTTGATAAATACTTAAGTCCCTTGGGGGCTTGAGGATTCCTTGTCCCTTTTGATTTCAATAAGATTATCTGTTCTTTATGATCTCCTTTACCAAGAGTTTGTGTCGAGTCCATACTCTTGCTAAAGTGGGGGCTAAATGTATAGTTGGAAAATGGAAGCACTTCCATTGTAGACTAGTTTAGCCTTCCAATTTTAAGTGTTTTGGGGTTATTTCAAATGCCTTGAATGGGTCCCTGACCTGGATCTGGATTTCTCCCCCTGTTTTTCCTGATTTCCACTTTTTTCGGCTTAGTTCTGACACCCCAAACTGAAAAACTAGGACTTTGACCTCAGGGTCAAGGTTGACATTTTTGGGTCGAGGTTTACCTAGACCTTGACCTAGGTCAAAATTGACCTTTTTCTGTCCTAGGGTTCAAATTCCAAAATTTTAGGGTTTCCAGATGTTAGGATTTGGAAAGAGTTAATTCCTGCTTCCGGGACGGTTGTTTCGGTCTACAGAACAACAAATATTAAATTATATTTAATATAGGTCCTCTTCTAGGGGTATAGGTCTAATTGGAATTCAATTCTCCTATGTAGGCCTCTCTAGAAAATTACACCCTCGATTCATACATAAGGAATCTTTCTCCTCTCATTTTCTCTAACCATCAACAATCTAAGACTTGGAAAACCGCTAGACTTGAAGAGTGAAATCCAAAGGTGAATCTGAAATATTTGAAACAAGCCAAGTACCCATTGAATCATTCACCCATTCTCAAGTATTCAAGAACTTCTCAAGCACTCAATTAATCAAGAAGATCCATTAGTGGCCATTGAAGAATTCAAGCTCCATGGAGCCCTCTTGTTGAAGATTTCTCCATCCACATTCCTCCAAGCCTCTTTCTATTCAAAGACCCATTCAAGATTAGTGATGAATATCTACAAGAAATTTATTTTAGACATCCTATATACTACATTATACATCCATTTGGTGCATGCATACTTGTGGATGCACATATTCAAATCTACCACAAGGACTTCTACAAGCAAGGTGAATTTGTTCATTTACTTTATTTCATCTATGAAATTTCAATTGTACTTTGAGGTTAATTCCAAAACTGAGGTTTGACCAAGGCAAACCTCCCTAGAAAAAAATAATCCATTATTATTGTAGGTACAAGTTTGGAACATCATATCAAAGTGCATATTCAGATACCTTTTTTGGCAAACTTTTGGCATCCAAAATTTTTTTTCCTGTCAAAGACATTTTAGGTCGATTCTTCCCTAGGTTGGAATCACAAATTTTGGGTCAATGGTGACATTGACTTGAGGGTCAAAATCAGAACTGTGTCAGAACAAAAAAAGATTTCTGGGTTTTGTTTTTTTTCTATTTTTATATTCAAGATCCAGTCTTAGATTTTCTAGAAACAGAGTGCAGAATCCTGAAAAAAACATTCTTCAGATCTGCAACATTTCAACGTTAGTACTTTTCTCCTATTCATTTCAATTAAATTTCTTAATCTTTCTAGATCTATCACACATTAAAATCTATAAATGGGTATTTAAGATCTTACTCTTTTCTCTTATTTCCAAATGATTGATTCATTTATGCATTGATCCTTCCTTTAAGGTTACTTAATTTGGATCCTTCATCTATATATCTAAGGATAAAAGGAGAGCATCTTACTTACCCCCTATATTTCAAATACTTCTATTTAAAAACAAAAAAAATTAAATGTAATATTTTTTATCTTACAAGAACTTTGATCAGAAAGGTATTATGAGCTTACAATAGATCTGGACATCTACAAATATTAATTTGTATTTATGAAAAGATCATAGATTATTTCAGTTTAACCATTGATTCAGAAAATCTCTTAACAGAGTAAGATTTAACCATCCTTTATATATTGAGATACATCCCAAGGAGTACCAAAAGGTTTTCAATATTGACAACATAGTGAATGCTAGGTCAAATGATAAACTGCTAGTTTTAAATCCTCTAACAAGGTCGCACTTAACAGTGTGTTTTTAACCTTTAACAGGGTTGGCTCTTCACCTAGCTCACTTTAGAAGAGTGAAAATTATGGATCACCGGTTCCAAGTGAGTTTTCCCTTAATAGGGTTTCCACATTAAAAATACATGTGTCAAATGTGTATATGTTCATTTCTTTAATGTTTCTCTTTACACATTACTAAAACTGGATTGACCAGTAAACACGAAGTTATTTACTATATTTTCGTAAAGGCTAGAGTGTTATTTTGTAAAGCTTAAGAAAAAGGATAAACAGTATACTCCGAGCAATAGTTATTTGATAAGATTATTTAAAGGCATATATCTTGTATGACTGAAGATAACTAGAGGTTTAATATTTGTGGTATAAATTTTTGGATTGAATTATTGGATTAATTTTGAGGCCATTGATTTAACCCCCCGTCAGTTATTCTAATAGGAGTCATTCTAAATGAAAAGACTCTTAACAACAACATATATCAATGTAAAATATGCAATTTGATCAGTGAACTTGACTATTCCTTACATACTCAATTCACACTTCATGGAAGCAGATGTAATTATCCAATTCACATTAGTTCTTTACTCGATGAAATTGCTTTCAGGATGTTTAATTCTCTCTGAAAGAAACCCTAAACCAATTAGACCCTCTTCCTTAAAAAGTGATGGGTTAAAATGTCCTTAACACCTAACCCAAATGAATACAAGAAACTAAAACAAAGACATTATAATTCAATCAGAATTCATAAATTACATGAGGTTACAAACATATCTTATTACTAAAACATCTATTAAATAAAGAATCAGAGCCAAAAGGACCACTGATAGTCTTAATTCAATATTTAGAGCTTACATGACTTCTTTTGGCATAAAATTCCCATCATTACAAATGAACTCAATAACCCTAGATATACCAAAATTATCCCATGAGTATGGACCACCTTAGGGAAAAAGGAAACCCTAAAACACAACCACCACAACTTAGGATACAAGCAAACAATAATGTAGAAAAAGACAAGGAAGCAACAATGGTTAGAAAATTGCAGAGTCAGATCAAAAGCCTAAGACGCCACCAAAAAACATTTATGAAGATCAAAATATCAACCAATCTATCACTCAAGCACCCTACAACCTAAATAAATTGATCCAAATAATCAAATCAAACTCTTTAATGCATCTACAACCTAGAAGACACCACCATAAATAAAAACCCTGAGAAAAAATTTCAAATATCTAATTGTAATAGCTATAGATGGTGTGGAACAGAACATTGACAATCAATATTTGAACCCTGTCTAACTTTAAAAGCGAGACATTGATCTCCCTTTTAAAAACCCAAGTATCAAGTAAAAAATATTATACGATCTTTTTCAACTTCCATTGACCTCTACATGGAATCTCCCAAGTGGGCCTTAGAACCACCTATCCCTTACCTTACTACACAGGCCCCACACTCCTTACCATCGACCTGGATGCATCACAATATCTCACCATTGTGCAATGCATATCTTCCTTACATCTTTCTTTTGTGTGATGGTGACAACTATTGGTTCCCTCCTAATTTGACTACCCGTTAACATCATTTTACCTTCGACCAGGGCATATCATTTTCAATGTGTCAACTCCTAGTTTTTTAGTCCCCCTATTTATATCACCACTTGTGCCACATGGCATCACCTGATTCATTGGGATCTTTACCACCTCACCATCCTACTTGGCCCCACCACCTGTTAGTCTACAAAATATCAACACCCATGCTATTGCATACTCTAACTATACCTACTATGACTAAAATTGCTCCATAACGACCTGCTAACACCTATCACCCCTCGACAACATGACCTAAGAGCACGCCCATAAAATTACCCTCCTACGCTCTAGCTAGCTATCACTAACCACCACTTAACCACTTGCCCTCGAACCATAGAACAAAAAGCCGCCTGCCTTTCGACACTTAACCACTGCGGGTTCATATATAAAAATAATAAGTACCCTCACCGCACAAACAATGTGGGATAAAGGACTTAGACCATTTCAAACAAAGGAAAATTAGAAAAGGCACCATGGATTCTATGACTATTTCCAACCCTTCTTGACTGCATAAAGACCATCCAAAGGAGGAAAAACATGATGTCCTCACCCGTCTACAACATTCTCATGCAAGATAATGAGAAAAACTCTCTGCAACTAAAAACTTCCACCATTGAAGCTCTATGAACAACTCAAAATGGTACTCACAGAAATGATTACTAACACCCATACCATCCCCACCTAAGCCAGTGGCACTTGATTGAATAGTAATAAGAATACTATCCCTAGATTCCCCACTAGTGGACATGGAGCTTAATTTACCACTAACATAAATACCATTTTCTTCTAGTGGTTGTGATTGAAACTTGGTGTCTGCATAAGGTGGATTTTAAGCTCTAATAAATGCAGATGTAGGGGTATTAGTATGATACTAAGAATTACCTTTCTCTGATGAATATAATGATTCAACTCCAATGACTAGTTTCTCACCTTGTCTTGGTTGTAATGGTGTCTGAACTGGATACAAAAGGCCTTCTCATTTGGGACCCAGACCACCTTGACCTTCAAAACTCATTTTTCCTATAAAGGTTTCACCTATGCTATATTTTTCTCTCATGGACACATCGATTCCACTCAATTTTGCACAAACTTTAGTAATTGTTGGAGTGGTTGTGGGATCTGGATTAACCTCAATCTCATACTCATTAGCTTCAATATCACTTTTGTCGTATGCTTTAGCGGGATGCTCCATATTCCACAATTTTCTAAACTCTTCATCCTCTTCAATTTCATAAAGATCTATAGAGGTATTTGATTCACCTAGCTTCTTCCTCATAATCCAGAAATTAGTAATTTTTGTTTGAGTCCAATTTATATCTTTATAATGTTCCACTATATTTTATGGAATATATTTTTAGATGAATTAGAAGCTTTTTCCTATAAATTATAGGATTTCATGGGGTTCTTTATCGTTCTCTTTGTGTGAAATGCCACAATTTGAGATGACAATTCTTCTATTTAAAGATTATTATCTAAGAAAATTTTCTCCATCTGTTTTCTTACCTCATCTTATGAGTGTTAGAATTATTTAGAATAACTAAGAGGGGGATGACTCAGTTATCTGCAGGTCAAGATGTACCAATTAAACTTTTAAACACTTTCACCAACTTATATCTACTTAGCATTCCAGTCACTCTCTATAACATATAATCAGTAAATAAACTTGTAGTCCATTGTCCTAAAGTATTCAACTTGCAAATATAAAACTCTTAATAGTTAACACATCATATAACATTCACACAAGTATGACACCAAGATTTAACGTGGAAACCCAATATGGGAAAAATGAGGAGTAACATGCTACCAATTTTTCACTCTTCTGAAGTGAGCTCTGTTAGGAGTCAACACTGTTCAATATTACAATATACACTGTTAAATGTGACCCTATCAATGGATTTAATCACTCTTTTAAAAGTGACCCTTATTATAGAACTTAGATCATTCCATTAGAATGTCACCTTGATTAAAGGATTTACAATATGACTGTTAGATAAACCTTGATTAAAAGGATTTTGATTGATACAATGCTTAGAAAGATACTATATTGATCTAAAATATACAAATCACTTTGTAAATACTAATCCACTTTCCCTCAAATGCTAATTCACTGACTGGCCTCCATTGTCATCTCTATCACTCAGATCTACTTGGATATTCATCAACCAATCACCACTGTGTAGTTCGATACAACTATTCTCAACCTTCTCTGCCTTATGCTTAGATTTTCCAATCAAATGAATCAACCTCTCACTTTCCATAGCTTGCAATGAATTTAATCTTATACCTCTCTGATTAGGTAGCTAGATCTTTTCCCTCTTAATCATGACCTTAGATCTTAGGTTTTAGTCAAATCCAACAAATCATTTGAACATTTCATTCTCCTCCTACCTTGTAGAATACATCTCAAAAATCCTTCTCGATATCCATATATAAAAATGGCTATACATATACTAAATGCTCATTTAATTCTCCACAATGATAATCCTTATTTTAAATACACTTTACATATCCCAAGAATTCATCTATGTCAGATGGGATCTCAAATCTTTCTTAAACTATCAAAATACTGACACTCCTTCATCACTGTGTTCTTTCACTCGGTCATCATTAAATAACTCAGTAATTATTGATGCTATGTAAATGCTGATGCTCGGTCGACACTAAATTTTCTTGGCATGTACTGGTGCACGGTCGACACTTGCATCACTCAACACAAAATTAATTTCCTTAATCTTCTGCTCTACTACTCTGTCAAGACTAAGATTTTAGTCTTCCAATCTTCACTTGATGTTAATGATCAGAACAACACATTACCTTGCCAAAATCAATCTCATCAAGTATCCATTATAGTTTCACATAACTTAGCCATTTCACGAGGTCTTCTTGTTATCTCCTCTTTTCAAATCTTCTTCATCAATCAATTGATATGGCACTTTACCAGATAGAAACTGTCTTACCACTTAAGGTTTAACATCAATGGAAATATAACAATTGTTTTAGTTGTAGCTTCCAACAATCTCCCTCTTTGGCATTGATGAAAAACAACACATGTAAGGTTACCAAACAATCCAAAAAGTATGTTCAGTAAATAGATTTTCATTAATGTCCTTAGCTTCATTCTAATTCTCTCTAATACAATATTAGCTCCCACTTAGATAGATTTCTCTTAGTTTATCTCCCTCATAGTATATTCTCCCTCTTTGTTTTCTCACTGATTTCTCCCTCATTAATATTAATTCTCTCTTTATCTCATAGTCTTATCTCCCTCTTTGACAACAATGCAAAAGTAAAAAAAACTTCACCATGTAGATATCTCATGAAGGGTGCTCCCCTTATTAAAAAAAACACAACAAAATTGAGAATAACAAGATTTACAAAGACAGGAAATGGGCTTTCTATTATCCACCATGCAATTAAATTACAATATTCTGAAATATAACATGCACCTTCAGAAATGCAACATGCAAAGCCACATGGTTATTTTATTACAATATTTTGCAAGCTAGAGCCAACAGATGTATAACTCCGAACTGCCCTAGACAACCCTTCAGGCCTTTAATATACATGCAATTTTAACCGCCCAAGAAGATTCTAGAAATTAAACCCTAAAGTTTGAGGCCGACCATCCCTAAGATATTATTATTCATTTTTATTACATTAGAATAGGCCCAAACAACTTTGGAGTCATAAAATAAATTGAGGAAACTTTAACTTTTTCAAGTTCAGGTAGTGCAACTTTTAGAGACCATAAATCATCACCTGTTGACCCGATGGGCCGCCGAAACCCCATTTTGGTACCACAAAGTGATCTACAATGCCTAACTTCCACAAGCATTAGTCAACCAATGTTTCAACCCTATTCAAAGCCTCTAAAGCCTTCAAAACTGAGTTTGAAGTTTCTATACCCTACTGCCAGTACCAAAAATATTCAACATGTACAAAACTAGATTTGATCTGGCACTCAAAATTCACTGGGAAGATGATACAATCCAAGTGAACCTCCAGGGAATAAAATAGAACATTGTGAGATCAAATAATTAACTTACTAAAAATAGTAACTTTCCTAAAATAGCAGCTCTACACAAAATAGCCCTTATTGAAAAGAAACCAAAAAAGTTTTTTGGGTGATGCAAGATTTCTCATACACCCAAGATGCTCATGCATTAGACACCCATGGTAATTTGGGAAGTGGCCCTGTCACATCTCAGGTGGTTAAGGGAAAACCAAGATGATTAATCATCTACAACTCATCCTTTCTATTTAACCAAATATTCCTCATATGTCTTATTCCTTGTGCTTCTGCCTACACGACTATCCAAAATTTCTTCAATCTCCACTATAGGCAAAGTAGTTGTTAGAATATTCCACTGTCCTTCTGTGATCTAATCCTCAACACCTCCTCATGATATTCTGTCAAACCTGAAATGTTAAATATTGGTAACATATTGAGACCACTGGGAAACTCTACTTTGTAAGCATTCCTAGTATCATGCTTCTTCAATATTTTGCGTGGTCCAAAAGTCTTCATCTTCAACTTATTATATGTTCCTACTAGAAATCTCTCCTTTCTCAAATGAACCATGACTTCATCTCCCACATAGAATTCCTTATGCCTTATACTGTGTTTTCATTTTATTAATATGTTGACTCACCTCCTCATGCAAATTATTCAAGTTCTCTGCAAAGTCTTCAACTTTAGTGCTACTTGTCTCTCCTTTGTCCAACTTTCTTAGTTCTAATGTATTTCTAGGAGTACTTCCATACACTATATTAAATGGTGATTTACTAGTGATCCTATTGACAAAATTATTACATGCAAATTCCGCCTGTTGTAAAACCAATTCCCATCTCTTTTGTTTAGCTCCAACCAAGCATCTCAATAGGTTTCCCAAACTCCTATTCACAAAGTTTGTCTTTCGATCAGTCTGCAGATGGTGTGCTGAGGTGAACTTCAAATTTCTGTCTCGATCTGAAACTAACCAACAAGGTTTTCCAAAAGTAACCAACAAACATGGTGTCTCGAGTTGAAAGTATGCTCTTTGGTAAGCCATGTAGTTTTACCATCTTAGTGAAAAAAATTCTGCTACATGAACAAAATCATTAGTCTTCTTGCAAGGAATTAAAAGTGTCATTATTTAAAACCTATCCACCACTACAAAGATGGAATCATCTCCTCTCTAAGTTCTTGGTAGGACAACAAAAAATTCTATACTAATATCCTCCCATGGCTTCTTTGGCACATGTAATGGTTGATATAACCTTGTATTCTACTTCACTCCTTTTTCCATCTCACATACCATGCAGCCTTGTACAAATTTCTTAACATCTTGATGTAAGTTTCGCCAATAATAGTTCTCACTAACCAGAGAAATGGTTTTATCTCCTCTGAAATGGCCATCCAGTCCTCCACTAGGATTTTATTTGATTAGATTCTCCCTCATGGAGCTCTTTGGAATGCACCAATGAATACCTCTAAACAACATGTCATCTTGGATTATGAAATCCAACTATTTGGTTCTATCCAGAGTGACAGGTTCTTTATAAGCTTTCCATACTTCACAAAAATATGGATCTTCGGGATACAAACTCTTGAGTTCCTTGAACCCCAAAACCTCAATCTACATCTCTGTTAGCAAAATCAATATTCTGCTAAGGTCATCTGCAACCTTATTATACTTTCCACTCCTGTTTTTCAAAACAAAAGTGTAACTCTGCAAAAACTCAACCCATTTCAAATGTCTTTGATTCAACTTTCTCTGACTATTCAAATATTGCAAAGCTTAATGATTAGTATATAAAACAAACTCTTTTGTAAAAAGATAATGTCTCCACTTCCTCAATACCTAAACTATAGCATAGAACTCATGATCATAAACAAAACTTTTTTCTCTTGGCGTCATTAAATTCCTCACTAAAATACAACAATGGGTTTACCTTCCTGACTCAAAACTGCTCCAATAGCATTACCGCTAGCATCAAAGTCAACTTGAAACACCTTGTTAAAATATGGAAGTGCTAAAGCAATCTATTGTGTAACTTTTCTTTTGAACAATTTAAAACTCTTATATGCCCCTGCAGTCCACTTAATCTCTTTCCTATCCCCTCTCATTGTTTCAGTCAAGGGTCTACAGATACTACTCAAACTTTGAATAAAATTTCTATAAAATTTAGCCAAACCATTAAAATATATTACCTCAGTAGCACTCCTTGTAGTAGGCTATTAAAGGATATCCTACACCTTCTCTAGGTCCATTTCTAGACATTATTTTGAGACTAAAAATCCCAGATACACTAATTACTTCTTCACAAAATAGAACTTCTTCAGATTAATCAGCAACTTCTCTTCCCTTAGTCTCTCAAAGACCTTACAAATATGCATCATATGTTCTTCCAATGTCTTACTAAAAATTAAAATATCGTCTAGGTACACAATAACAAACCTACCCATAAATTATTTTGGTACTTCATTCATGAGCCACATGAATGTGCTTGGTGCATTGGTTATCGCAAAAGGCATGACTAACCACTCATACAAGCCCTCCTTTGTTTTGAAGGCTTTCTTCCATTTATCTCCTTCTTTGATCTTAATTTGATGATATCCACTCTTTAGATCTATCTTTGTGAAATACTAAGCTCCATTCAAATAAGACATAATATAATCCATTCTTGGTAAGGGAAAACTATACTTGATAGTGATCTTATTGATAGCTCAAGATCTATACATATCCTCCATTCTCCATTTATATTTTGTGCTAATACCGCTCATACAACACATGGACCCAAGCTCTCTCGAATCAATCCATTCTACAATAACTTATGCACTTGTCTGTTCAATTCCTCACTCTCTACTGCAGTCATCCTATGGGCTACCTTGTTTGGCAAATTGGCCCCTGGCATCAAGTCCATCTGATGATTGATCTTTCTTACTGGTGGTAATCCATTAGGTATATTATTTGAAACAATATCTTGAAACTACTCCAAAAAGTATACACTTTTCGCAGGTATATCTTCTACTTCTTCTATACCCACTTTTGGAATTAGGGAAATATACATATGCTCATGTCTCATACCTTCTAAGAACTTTCTTCCATCAACTAAACATATTCTAGCATTAGTACATACCTTTTCTCTTGTTTCCTTCAATGTCTTTAGCTTGTGTCTGACTCCATGCTATGTCAAAGAATAAGTATTAGAATGAACATCATGTATGGAAATCATGAGGAACTGCCAAGGCCTTCCCATCATCAAATTACATGCATCCATGGGGATGATATCGCAAAGTACCTCATATTGGTAACTTCCAATCTTGAACTTCACTAACGAATCATTGACCAGGAACTTATGGTCATCCTGCACCTAGGAGATTCTATATGAATGTGGGTGTTTTTCCCTTTTCAGCTTCAAATTTGTGACCATTTCTTATGATACCAGATTATCAGTGCTTCCACCATCAATAATCACATCACAAAACTTATCCTCACATGAGTATCTAGTGCAAAATAGGCTCTTCCTTTGATCTAAGATCTTCTCTTCATTTATTAGGATCCTCCTACCAACTAGGGTTTCTCCTCTCTCAACATCATCTGAGTATTCTGAATGAGCCTCTTCACTTGCATGTGCAACTCGTGCATGGTCCTCATTCCTCCTTATGTCCTTCCATGACACTATGGGCATTCATAGGCTCGATACCCTTCTTCTCCACAATGGAAACCAGTTCCATGAAAACCTCCTCTTCCTCGTTCTTTCCCTCTTCCTCTTCCTCTCTGATCCCTATTATTTTGATTGCGGAAATGATTAAAATTATTTTCCCTCTGATTATGACTTCTACTTAACTCATCATTCTTTTTCTGATCTTCATTTCGGCCTCCATAAGACCATCCATTAGATCTTTCACCACAACCTCTTCAAAATTTCTTTCTTTCAAACTTATTGTCCATCTTCTCTTCCACCCTTAAAGCAAACTGCTATGCCTCTTCAATGCTGGTCATTCTAACCAAATTAAACTCATCCTAAATACTTGGTCACAATCCATAAAGATAATGGACAAATTTTTCCTTCTTAGGTTCTTCATGGCATGTTCTAATGAGGACTTGATACAACTATCATGTATACTCTTGCATATATTTTCCCGCTTGTTTCAACCCTTGCATTTTCCTTAGCAGATCAAGCTCATAATAAATGGGAATGAACTCTCTGTTCAATTTCTCTACCATTCTATCCCATCTTGTGATTTTCTCCTTTCCTCTTCTATTCCTCTCGAACTGAATCTCCTGGCTCCAAATTTTTATGTTGACCTTAACTTTGGCCTTCACAAATTTGACCCAATCTGGATCTTTGATATCTCCATACTCAAAATATTATTTTAGATCATTTCTCCAGTCGATCAACTCTTCTGGGTTAAGATTTCTAGAAAAAGTGGAAAATTCAATGTTGTGTCTCTTTCCAATCTTAGAAATGACCCTCAAAATCTTATCATGTTCAAGATCTCTAGGTGCTTCTGGTGCTTGATGGTCACCTTGTCCTTCTTATTCATATTCATCTTTACTTTCATCTCTAACTACAATATTCATTCCTCAAATAAGCTCTTCTTCCAATGCTTGCACTTGTCTCTGGAGGACTTTACAACCCTCTTTTGTCACACCTGCAACTCTCCTGCCATGTTTCCTTTGTGGAGGCATTTGTGGCTCTTATCACGCAAACCCACAACCACAATCTTGGGAAAACTACCTCATAGTCAGTGATCTATCTACACACTTAGGAACTCCTACTCTAATAACACTTGATGAAGGGTGCTCCCTTTATTAACACAAATACATAACAAAATCGGTAATAACAAGATTTACAAAGACAAGAAATGGGCTTTCTATTATCCATCATGAAATGAAATTACAATATTTTGAAATATAACATGCACCTTAAAAATTCAACATGTACAACTACATGGGAATTTTATTGCAATATTATGTAGGCCAGAGCCACCAGATGTATAACCACAAACTACCCTAGACAAACCTATAGGCATTTAATACATAAGCAATTTTAACCACACAAGAAGATTATAGAAATTAAACCCTAAAGTTTGAGGCCGCCCATACCTAAGATATTATTATTCATTTTTATTACATTAGAATAGGCCCAAACAACTTAGGAAACCAAAAATAAATTTTGAAGAAACTTTAACTTTTTCAAGTTGAGGTAGCGCAACTTCTGGAGACCATAACTCATCACCCGTTGACCCGATGGGCCGTCAAAAAACCATTTTTGAAATGCCACGAAGTGATCTACAACATGTGACTTGCACAATCTCCAATCAACCAAGGTTTTGACCCCATTCGGAGCCTCTAAAGCCTTCAAAATTGAGTTCAAAGTTTTTGTACCCTGCAGCCAATACCAAAAATAGTCAACATCTACAAAACTAGACTTGAGTTGGCACTCAAAACTTTACTCGCAAGATGATACAATCAAAGTGAACCTCCAGTGAATAAAATAGAACCTTTTGAGCTCAAACGAATAACTTACTAAAAATAGTAACTTTCTAGAAATAGTAACTCTACACAAAATAGCCCTTATTGAAAATAAACTAGAAAATATTTTTTGGTGATGCAAGATTTCTCTTACACCCAGGATGCTCCTGCATCAATATTTCTATGTCAACTTTCTGAACTATATGCTCCATCTATCATTTTCCTTATGATTGATCAATATCTTGTGCATTACTCTTCACACCTTTGGGCAACTTCTAAAGTGTGACCACCTTTGCATCGATTTCTCAGATATTCTATGTAATGCATTTGATGCAATATCTTCATGTGATCCTATTTATCCTGATCTAGGTGATAACCCCTAATTTACCTCTCAGATACTCATGTGCATCCTTAGGTAATACTTTAGTAAATATACCTACTCACTACTTTATCTTGTACCAGCTCTCTCAAGTAATTATACTTGATAGCAAGATGCTTAGTCTTTGTGTGCATCACAATAATCTTTCATATATTGATAACACTTATGTTATCATAGAAAATAACATCTAGATCAGTGATTTCTTCCTTCATACCTTTCAACAATTTCTTGATCCACACTATGTATGAACAATTAACTCCTTCTGCAACATAATCTTTTTGATGTAGATTGAGAAATATAATTCTATTTCTTTCTTGGCCATGATACTAATCTCTTTCCTAGAAATAATGTGGCCCCACATGTACTTTTTATGTCATTAACATTGCCAGCCCAATTCACAATTGTATAAAATTCCAGTTCATATTTCTCATTCTTCTTATTATACAATCCATAATCCTTTGTTCCCTTAAGATATCTCATTACCCTTTTCACTGCCATCATGTGAATATCTTTAGGATTTACAGAAAATCTTTCAACAATCCCAACTACTATTGCAATATCTGGTCTATTGTGGACAACATGTTGTAGCTTCCCAATCATTGATCTATACATCATTTCATATACTCTAGCTATCTCATTAGTCTTTGATTGTTTTTGTCCAATAGCCATATGTGTACTTAGATGTCTGGATTCCTCCATGCCAAAGGTGTAATGTCCACCCTAGTATCTACATATTTGGGATTGACGGGATTATTACTTTGATTCTTTGGATTATATGTTTGGACTATTTTGTTTCATGATAGGACATTTGATTTCATATTTATTGGTTAATAGAGTTCATTATAAGATGTTAAATAATTTAAAGTAAAATTATGAATGACTAGAGATGAGCTAATGGTGAAATGTTCATATTTGATTTATATATTTATATAGATCTAAATTTGGTAACCCCATTATGTTTTGATGTATACACTATTTGATGTCAGTGTAGGATGAGGATAGGCAGTCATAGTTAATCCTATGAGAGATCCACATGATGTCTCACTCTCCCTCCTTGTTTGCCACTGTTTGTTTATATATATGTATATGCATGTCAGTTGGTGATGTAGGATGCAGGTACTAGGCATCAAATCCACCTGGCTACACAGGTCTAGGAACACATTCAAAATCCTCAAACTATTGTTGTGTGGAGATCTTACCAAGCTACTCTCAAGGCTACCCTTGGACTTAGATTTTTGTTAGGAGGTTATCCTAGTTGGGTAACATGAATATAATTTTATCATGTTGTCTTATGGGTTATGTTTTGATGTTGTCTTGTGATTTATGATTATGGTTTGATTTTTGTATGAAGTGTATATATATAGACTCAAATAATATTTCTATTATTATTAAGTGTATGTTATATAGGTATGTGTATATGTGGGTGCACACACATATACCCGTACATATATAAATAATATTATCTTTCTGTTTCTAATTTCTTGTGTAAATGACATTTTAATTATTAGATAAAGTGTAATAAATAAAGTATATTAAATAAAAGTAAAATAATAAGAAGAGATAATAAAAATAACTCTTTTTGGTAAAATTAGCTATCTAGGGAGAGTTTAACTTGACATCTCCTAAAAGTTAGGCTAGTTTGATTCCAATTGTGCAATGTGCTTTCCTTGAGAGCAATATTATATGTGAATATGTATATGTGTGTGTTCTTAAATATTTATATTTTTCATATGATCTACAAATTTTTTGTTTGGAAATGATTTGTAATTAGGATGATAAAAAAAATATGTTAATTACAAACAAACAAAGTGTTCTGGTTTATTTTCCTATACCCGTACTCTGTTGTAAATAAATTTTGCACTTGACCTTATTACGCAAATCACTCTGGCGAGAATGTGCACAATTAGGTTTTAGCCAACATATATGAAAATTAGGAAGATCTAACAGTGCAATAAAAAACTTATGCCCACCACACTGAGACTGTATTTTTATGCTAGTCATACATATGTTTCTAGAAATAGTCTCTAATCTCATAGAGATAAAGGATCCCTTATGATTTGAACCACTAAGACACATCTAAAATTCAATTTTACTCCTCCCTTGATCTATATCCCCCTTGCAACCAGCCTACAAAAGTAGATTCATTAACACTTAAATATGTAATTAATGATATAATGTTAGAAAAAAAAATTGTTAGTTGAAATTTTAGGTCAAAAGACCTGACTCCTTATGGCTTCCCTAGCGGGAACATTATAAAAGGTTTTTCAGTACCTCCTTAATATATTTAGATTGAGTAATGTAGATACCTTTCTTCATCTAATAGACTTGGAAACTAACAAAAAATATAATCTCTTCAAACATAGACATATCGAATTCAATTTGTATCTCATTTGAAAATATCTAGCATAAAGCATCTTGACCTCCAAATATGATATTATCAACAAATATTTTAGCTAACAATATCTGTTTAACTATTTCAGACTTTAAGTATAGATTACACTTGTCATTTGTCCTTGTGAAACCAATTTTGACTAAGTAATTATGAAATCTTTCATACCATTCCCTAGGGTTTGCTTCAATCCGTATAGCGCTTTATATAGCTTCCAGAACATATTCTTCTTTCTTGAATCAAAAAATCCTTTATCTTGTTCAATGTATACCTCTTCTTCTAGTAATCCATTCAACAATGCTGATTTGACATCCATCTGATTCACTTTGAGGCCTTTGTAGGTTGCATAATCCAGTAGAGTTCTAACTCCTTCCAATCTAGAAAATGGGACAAACATATTACCATAGTTAATGCCTTCTTCTTGTGCATATCCTTTGCATATCAATATAGCTTTGTTTCTTATGACTTCTCCATGCTAATTCAACTTATTTCTAAATACCCACTTGGGTCTAATAACATTCTTGACCTTTGGCCTAGGTACTAGTGTCCAGGTTTTATTCTTCTCTATTTGCTCAATCTCTTCATTCATGGATTGTATCCAATCTTCATTATCCAAAGCATCTTTCACTGATTTGGGCTCAAATTCTTATAATAAACATGTTTGATTTTCCAGTTTTCTTCTGGTCATGACCTCTAAATATTTTTCTCCAATCATTTGATCTGGTTTATGATGTCTTCTTACATATTTAGCTAGTGTAGGCTTTGGTCTGCTTTTTTCTTTCTATTGTTCTTAATATTCATCATGCAAATACATTTTAGGTTCATTTTGTGTCTCTACTTCCTCCTCTAATTGCTCGATAGTTACCTCCTAATGCTCAGAAATTTCTTTTTATAACTCTGTAGTTTATTCTTATTGCTCGACATCACCATTCTATTTCTCAATAGCTTCTTTCTCTATTTCAGGTAAACAGCTAGGCTCGAGCCTTCATTAATGTATAGGAAAGATTTGTAATCTTTGGGTTCTTCCTTGCATTCAACTTCATTATTTTCTGCATATTCATCAATTCTAATATTTTCACCTTCCACAACTTTTTTAGTGTTAGAATTCAAACGCTTATGCACTTTGATCTTACTGGAATAACCTAAGAATATGCCTTCATCACTTTTAGCATCAATTTTTCCATTCCTATTGTCCTTTAGTATATAATATTTTCTTCTAAAAACTTTAAAGTATTCCACATTAGGTGCATAACCATACCATAAATCATAAGGTGTAACACTGGTACCTTTGTTGACTTATACTCATTTCAAGGTATATATTATTGCACTTATAGCTTCTCTCCATTAATTTTGTGCAAAAATTTTCTCTATCATAAGTGTTCTAACACAATCCATAATTGATCTATTCCTTCTCTCAGATATGCCATTCTATGGGGGAGTCCTTGGAGAAGGCATCTATCTTTTGAATTCTCTATCATTACAAAATAAGTTAAACTCATTCGATATAAACTCTCCTCATCTATCAAATCTCAAACATCTCAATCTCTTACCTGTCTCTTTTTCAACTTTTTCCAAATACCACTTAAAAATTTGAAAGGCATCAGATTTTTCTTTGAGAAACATCACATTCATCATTCTACAATAATCATCAACAAAAATTTATGAAATATTTATTACCGTGGTATCTTTGTACACAAAAGGTCCACAAAGGTAAGTAGATAATTCCAAGATATCATCAGAAGTAAATCTTTTTCTCTTGAAACTAGAATTTGTCATTTTTCCCAACTGACATTGTTTACACATAACATTATTAAGTTTCTTCAATCTTGATAACCCTCTTACTCTTTTCATCTTACTAATGCTTAAAAAATTGTAAAATTTCACCTGACACAACCTCTTATGCGATAAACATACACTATCATATTGTGAAAACAAACATGTCTCATTAGATAGAATTAGATAGAATAAATTACCTCTTGTTTGTTCTCCACTTCTAATTAGTTTACCAGTAGCATCAAATATTTTAGCCTTCTTGTAATGAAATTCAACTTGGTATCCATAAGTGTTCAACTGAGAAACACCCAACAAGTTACAGTTAAGGCATACAACCCACTCACCATTGTGACATGTGATCTTATCAGTCAATTTTATTGACCCTTTTTCCTTTCACAAGACATGGTTTATCAGTATGAAACTTAACACTATCAACTTTCCAATTATTTAAGGTTTCAAAATTACTTATATCACCAGTCATATAATGTGAGAAACCACTATCAATTATCCATCTGTCACCTTTAATCATATATCAAATAAGTGTAGTTTTCTCATCTTCATCATAATCATCTTTCATAGAAACATAAACAACTTCTATATCATTTTCATCAGATTCACTATCACTTTCTTCTTCTGCAATATAATAGGATTGCTTACCTTTGTCCTTACAATCCTTATACCTTCTGAAATATTTTTCATCCCTTTTGTCTTTGTACTTTCTTTCTCTTCTTTCATCCTTGTCATTCCTGTCAAGTCATCTTGTTGCAATTTCGCTAGCTTTGTTATATGAAAAACAAATTATAGAAAGTTTACCTTTGAATTTTCCTTTTACTCTTGATAGTATTCTAGCCATAAGTACCTCATGTTCATCAAGAACATAATCATCAGAAGTGTCACTATTTCTATTCACATGTATTTCTTTTCCTTTCATAGATTTATGAAGACTCAATTGTGATTTGAATGCAAAATTAACATTGTGAGGGTTTAAATTATCAAAATTTGAAAACTCAAAAGAAGTAAGTCTACCAACTAGACCTTCCAGAGTTAAGTTGTTACCAGGAGTACATCTCAGTTCTTGTATAGCAGATACTCGAATATCATAAATAGGAAGTAGGGTTCTCAATACATGGCTAATAACAGTATCATCATAAATAGTTCCATGAGCTCCTCTAATAGATTTCAAAACCTCCTTAACTTGGGTACAATAGTGAACAATAGTTTCACAATCTAACATTCTCATTTCATCAAAATTACCTCTTAAACTTTCAGTTTTGGATCTTAGTACATTTGTGTCTCCTCCATAGGTAGATGCTAGTATGTCCTACATTTCTTTTACAATTTTAAAGTCTTTTATGTCTTCAAAGTCAGGATAACTTAGGGTTGATGCAATCTCCAACATTGCTTGATTGTATTCTTATTTCTCTTCAATCTGTTGAGCTGTCAATAGTATCGACACATTTATGTAGTCATTTTCCACATATTATTTTTTTGCTTCTCCAATTTCAGGTAGGTGTAGCTTCATCAAACTTTTCCATGGAGGGAATTTCTCCTTGTTTAGCCTTGGTACCTCCTTTTTATACATCTTGATCTTTAGCTTCAAATACCTTAAAAATTTTCCTTACAAGCACCACAAAGCTCTCATACACGTTGTTAGATGATTTAGAATAACTAAGAGGGGGGGTGAATTAGTTATCCTTAGGTCCAAATGTACCAATTGAACTTTTAAACACTTTCACCAACATAGATCTACTCAACAATCCACTCGGTCTCTATAACATATAATCAGTAACATAAAATTGTATTCCACTATCCTAAAGTAATCAACTTGAAAAATATAAAACTCTTAACAGTAAACACATCAGATAACATTCACACATGTATGACACTAAGATTTAACGTGGAAACCCAATATGGTAAAAACCACCAATAACATGCTACCAATTTTTCACTCTTCTAAAGTGAGCTCTGTGAGGAGCCAACTTTGATAAAGGTTACAATACACACTATTTAATGTGACCATGGTAAAGGATTTAGTCACCCTGTTTAAAGTGATCCCTTTTAGAGGACTTAGATCATTCTATTAGAATGTCACCTTGATTAATGGAATTTCAATATGAATTTTAGGTAAACCTTGATTAAAAGTATTTTGACTCATACAATATTTAAAAAGTAACAATAGATTGATCTGAAACATATAACTTAATTTTCAAATACAGATCTACTTTTTCTCAAATTCTTATTCACTGACTGACCTCCATTTTCATCTCTATCATTCAAGTCTTCTTTAAAATTAATCAAGGAATCACCACTGTGCAGTCCTATACTTCTCTTCTCAACCTTCTCTACCTTCTACTTAGATTTTCCAATCAACTAAATCAACCTCTCATTTTCCATAACCTACAATCAAGTTAATCTTATACCTCTCTGATTAGGTAGCTAGAAATTTTGTGGCTTAATCATCACAGTGCATTTTATGGTTTGGTCAGATCCAACAAATCCTCCAAAAATTTGTTCTCCTTCTAGCTTGTAGAATACATCTCAAAACTCATTCTTGAATCCATAAATAAAAATGGTTATGTATGTATTACATGCTCATTTAATTCTCCACAATGATCATCCTTATCTTAAATACACTTTACATATCCCAAGAATTCAACTATGTCAGCTGGGATCTCAAATCTTTCTCAAACTGTAAAATTACTGACACTCGGTCTTCATTGTGTTCTTCTGCCCGTTCATCACTAGATAACTTGGTAATTATTGATGCTTGGTAAATGTTGATGCTCGAATGACACTAAATTATCTTGGGATGTACTGGCACTCGGTCGATACTCACATCACTTAGCACAAACTTAAGTTCTTTAATATTTTACTCTGCTTCTTGGTCAAGACTAAGCTTTTACTCTTCCAATCTTCACTTGGTGTTAAAGATAGATAATAAATTACCTTGCCAAGGTGCAATCTCATCAAGTACCCATTTTAGTTTCACATAACTCAACTATTTCACTAGGTCTTATTTTTATCTCCTCTTTTCAAATCTTCTTCATCAATCAATTTATATGGCACTTTACCAGATAGAAAATGTCTTACCACTAAAGGTTTGACATCAATGTGTTATGCCCTGCATACCCATCCCTACATTTTGTGCAGAAAATGTCAGGTCCCCTTTGTTGTTTTTCCCTGTGTTTTGGTTTTCCCCTTGCTTTCCTTCTCATTTTTGGTTTGGTTCCCTATTTCTTCCGGACTCTTTTGGTCCCGTCTGGTCTTTGCCTCTCTTTTTTTGTTCATTGTTCTTCTAGGATCTATATCCTGGAGTGTCATTCCCAAGAAGGTGATTCCAAATATTTTGTGCCCTGTGATCATTCTCTTTTCCTTCGGGAAGGGGATGATCATTAGGTGTTTGTGGGTCTGGATCCCGACCATTGGCATGTTTCTTGAAGTTACTTTTGGTAGCTAATACTCTTTTCTATTCATTATTTAATGCCTTTTACCTTTTTATTTTACACTTACTGCAAACAAGTTACCTTCTAGCGAATTCTCTAGAGAGAAAAGTGATTTGTTTTCTAAGCAAAAATGCTTGAGCTAGAAGGTTCAGAGGTGTGTTTGTCGAGTCTGGTGGAGTGTTTAGGTGACAAAGTGTCAGTCCCCCCGATTCACAATTTTGGGTTTCAGGTAGGCACTTAGGTTTTCCCTTTGTTTTCTTTTTTTGGTTTGTTTTGTTTCTTCTGTGTTTCTTTTTCTCTGTGTTTTCCACCATTTTCATTAGCTAGTTTGTGTTTTCTGTGTCTGTTTCTATTCATTGTCTATCTGGTTTTTTCACTTCAGCGTTTCATCATCCATTTGGAAAGATGTTATACTTGAGTTATGTATGTCTTCTTCCATTCATAGTCATCTGGCTTGGAAGGAAAGGCGCCTGCCCTCCTGGGTTGTAGATTTTGAAGATATCGCCCACTTCCTACTGGGAATTTTATAAATGTGTGGAGTTTTGGTTGTATATTTTGTATATGTTGTGAGTATCTTGTAAATTCTCTGTAAGGTAGTGTCTGTAGTTCTTTTTCTATAAATTTAGGTCTGCGAGAGCTGTAGGTTTGAGTATGCAAGCTTTTCTAGCTTGCTGTAGGTCTATCTTCATCTGTAAATTTTGCAAGTCTATAGCACTCTATTTTTTTCCTCCACTCAGAGACATAGGGTTTTTGAGAGTTTTTGTCCATTTGGGTGTCTTGGGGAGCCATCTCTGAGGACCCATTGTTGTCCCAATTCTTTACAAGGTCTCAAACCACGTCCATCCAATAACTAGGTTTACCACCCTGGTTGGTGTTTCCTTGGATGATGAGGAGGTAGGTATGTAAATTATAGGGGCTAGATCACTAGTAGGATGTTAATATTTTCTCTCTCCTCCATCCTTTCCACCTTAATGGTGAAATTAGTTCCCTTGAATGAAGATTTAAAACCTATCCCAAATTACATTCATTTCACTCGTACCATAAAAGCTATCCGTTTACGTCATTACTTAGATGAGTGTGCATGTGCGTGTTAAAGTATGGTAGCAGGGCCACATTTCTTATCACTAACAATTTTTGTCTTTTCAAGTTAATGTCAAGCGTATTAATAAACTCAGCCTTTTTTCACCTCATGCGACCTCCTTTCTAAGTTATCATTTTGGATCCTCAATAAGCAATAAATATTTCATGTCTTAAAATTATATTAAATATCAAACATACGATCTCATCTAGGATGCCCTAGTAATTCTTCACTTTAGCTGAAAAAGGGTGAAGTCATTCTCAAGGCCTCCGGAATCTATAATATCTCAATGTTAATGAGCTGACAGTTGTCCGGTTTTTTAGGTGCAAATTAAAGTAAGAAATAAATGGCTTCAAGGTCTTCACCTCTCGGGAGTCTGAAACCCCCAACTGTCTCTGTACACATCATAAAGAAGAACAAGATAGAGAGAACATTGGCAAAGCTCCTTCTAGATGAGAAATATAATAATAACGGGACAATTCATGGGTCTTGAATTGAGTTTGCACTTAAAGAGATCACTGACACAGATGTTGGCACCTGGGCTAAATTATGAGGCCTTATTCAAATGATCCATCAGCTTCAACGCTCCAACGAATCCTTCTTAGTTAACTTAGTGGCATCCAGAATCATCCAAGCAGCTGGTTTTCCATGCTCAATACAAGTGTCAGAGTTGATTTTGCTACTAGCTAGGGGTTATCACCAAGGAAATATGGCTACTGTGCTGGTTTCCCCTAATCCCCTCAGATTCCTGGCATCCATCATCACATTGGAGCATAACACCACTTCCAGAAGGTGGGATATTCCACAATTTGCAGGGGTTGTTTCTCTCACCAAGGATGAGGCCCTCCAGCAGTATGAGGATGTGGAAGACATGGACCAACATTATCTCAATATACATTGGATAAAAAGTTCACGCCAGGACTACAAGAAGATGCACATAGAAATTCCTCACTTTGACTTCAAGGAGCCCATCTAGGCAGGTATTATCTTCTTATGCAGGATCTTTGGGGAACCACATACCCGGGAATTCTCCACTAGATGTATTATTTCTTATATAGTATAACCATCAACAATGCACATTTTAATTGTACTCACATCATTGTCAAACATGTAGACATAAAGATGAGGAAGGTTGACATAGAGCGGAAGTTCTACAAGACTTCCTACGTCCTTTGGCTACTTTCCCAACAATTCCAGGGGATTCAAGTTTTAACAATGGTTGGTTTTCTTGGGGAAGGACATGGTCAGGTCTCTCCATGGGACTACTTCCCCTAGATTAAGTGGGACCAAAGTTTTCCACATTTTTGCAGAGTCAATGATGCCTTCATCTTTCATGGGATCCAGGGATACAAATTATCCCTGTAGGCCATGAGCCTGGTTTTTGCATGGGGGAAATACTTCATCCAATTTTCCCAGCACACTTACATTTGGGTGTCTAACTTCTCTAGAGAACCCTTCCTGTTACACAAATATTATGGGGACAAGGTAGTTTTTTTAGAGTTATGTAGGAAAATTTTGGAGGCTCATTCCTTAAATGCCCTCAAGAATGTTACCATACCAATATTTCCTTTCATTTGTGGGGAATACTCTTGCTCCCTAGCCGCAGCCTAGGGAGCATAAAAAGGGCTAAGTAGTTTTAACTTAGAAAAATATTCTATCAGCCACAAGGATTATCATCCTCTTGGGCGACTAGTAAGGTTGATGCCAAAGGGGGTAAACCCCCATGTTCGACACATAGAAGATTTTTGGACAACTTCTAGGATGATTACGATGTCTGAGGGTGACACTACACCAGGGTAACAAAAGGGATTATGGAACAGCTCAAGCTCTAGAAATTCCCATGGAATGTTTCAAAAACTAGGCCCCAAAGGACCCTGAGTATAAAAATATAGGTATAGATAAGATGGACCTCCCTCTGCTAGATTGGGACACGCGAGAAATTTTGGATATCGAGGCCATTTTGAGAGCAGCAATTGAGTGCAACCAATGGTATTTCAAGAAGGTCAGCCCGAAGAGTGTCTCATTGGACAAGAATTGTTTGGGAGCCCCAAGTTCCTGGGCCCTGGAGAAATCCAAATCCCACGGAAAAAAAAAATTGGCACCCCACCTTAGGTCTCAGACCCTGCTTCAATCTCCCTAATGGAGGAATTGGGTGAACTATTAGAGCACTCCAAGAAATTGAGAGACACAACAAACTCCAGAGTAAATTTTAGTCTTGAAGGTATCTTGGTAGGCTCATATCCCCCGCCAGTAGGTTCTCTTTCCCTGGCTATTTTTTCAAGTGCACCATGTGAATCAGAAAGTGCCAAAACATTGGTTGCTGTAGATCCTAAAATGCCACTTAAAAGGATAAAGAAACAAAAGGAAAGTCGATCCCCATAGAATAATAATTTGGGCCCAAAGCCCGAAGATGTACCTGAGGTTGAGGTGATTTCTTCATCCTCCTCTAAAAAAGAGGACCATCCAGCAAGTCCCCCACAATTAGCACAGATCAACATCGATGACTTCTTCCCAATTGGTGATCTCAGAGAGCTACACGGTATGGTTGATTATACCATAGAAGAGATAGTGGAACAAGAAGTTGAAGTTCTCATACTTGAGACAATAGGGGCAGAAGATGTGGCAGCCCAAGAAGAAGGTGAGCCCCGACTTGAAGAAGCCGAAGGTGAAAAAGAAATGCCACAAAAGAAAGGGAATGACACGAGCATGGAGAAAGCACCAGCTGAAGAGCGAACTAGACCTTTGCGAGAAACTGTAACCTCTGATACTATGCTCTTGGTCTTAACTGGTAATCAAATTTTTCTGATACCACCGCATACAAAGGCCAACAAAGTTGCAGCTGTTATTGAACAGGTAGATCTCAATGAGCTACCTCAGCCTCCTCCGCCACCCTGCCCACCTGTGAAAAAAATACCAGAGGATGGGGAGGGAGATAATGGTCACACAAGAAAGGACCCCATTGATAGATTGGACAATACACCTGGAGGGACCTTGAATTGAACCCTGAGGACACTTCAAGCTCGGGGAAAATGATAAGCGGGCCTGCTGCCCTGTTGCAATGGCTAATGGAAGCCTAGAAAAGAAAATCCCCAACTACTATCACAACTCTACTATCACTTGCTAAGATGTTGTTCGAGAGACAAATTCCTAATAAGCCCAAGAAGGCTCGTAACACTCACAACAATAGAACCCTGATGGAAATATTGTGGCAACAGTCGCCACCCCTCCAGTGGGAAAAGAGGATTCTGAGGTAGCTACCAAAGAATATGTAATCATAGAGGTGTCTCTGGGTAAAATAACTCAGCTTGGGAAACTAGACCTCCTAAACAAATTGAGTCAGGCTTTTCAAGCCTAGTATGATAAACAATCTAATAAGATGTAGGAGTTGAAAGTTGCCAATGCCAATCTTTTGGGACTATTGACAAAATTAGTGTGGCCCCTAGCTTCTAAAAAACCTGGACCATTAGTTCCTGGGACACCTCTACAATAGAGTGATTTTGGTACTTTGAAATTTATGAAGAAGAAGGTGTTAGCATTGGATGAGTGGATCGCTCATTAGGTTGGGGTAGTAAGAATTTTCCTGTCGGAGTCTCTCCCATAATTTTTCCTGGTAAATGATTTATCAAAGTAGATAGAGACCACCATTCCCCAATGATAGGGAGAGATCGATAAATATTAATATTAGAAGGATACCTCGTTAATGATTTTGAATCTCAGGGAAGATGGGGTAATGAAAACATGCATTCTAGGGGATGAATCATATGGGTTCCTCCGAACTCAATACGCCAGACTTGCATTCAAGGTCAAAACTGGCAAACAACTGGTATGAGTGTTGGAAGAAAAACTATATATGTTCTGGACTCCTTTGGACCAATATGTTTCCCTCATCCAAGAAATTACATTGGTTGATCTTCTTAGCCCTGGGACTTATACTCTTGTCGATTCTGTAATTGGTAACTTTGATGAAGTGGTCAAGGCTCAATTCCAAACTAGGGGAAATGTTAGTGGTGCCACCAAGCTAGAACTCTCCCAAGTGTTTCTCAAATCTCATGATGCAGCCAAGATGGCTACAGATTTAAAAGATAAGGCCGAATATGTCAGCCTCCATTTTGAGGGATCTATAGATCATCAGGATTGCTTGAAGGATATAGAGGAAGATTGCATCCTCAAAATTCTAGAGGCGTACAAATGATTCAAAGGCCAGTAAAATTTCCTAGATTCTGGGGATCCTTCAGTAGAAGTCGCCTACAGTTTCATTCTTTATTCTTTGAGCATAAGCACCTGGATCCCCAGACCCCAGGTTCCCAGTTTTGTATTCTTTATAGTGATAAGTGTTGACAACTCTCTTGAGCTGACCGATCACTACCCATAGTATATTTCTAGGTCTATGGCTATCCCACCTAGCATGGCCAATCACTATTTATCGATAGGCTCACTACAGATGCCTCCTGGATCGTGACGTGTTGTTCTAGCATTTACTACATGGCCTACCCTGACTCGCCCAGTCACCAAAGCACAGGAGAACATTAAAGAGGGTGTATGGCCGAGGTCACTTATGGAATCTCCCAATGTCTGCAAGTACAAGGATGCTCTTTCCAATGGCAGCTTTCCCAGGGCTTCTTTCTTTCTTCTCTTCTCTTCTCAAATGGTTGTATTATATTAGGAAATTCTGACAGCACGGGTAGTACTTGTTGGTGCTCCACTCAACAGATTGGATTTCCTATTGACTTTCCAATCCAATGCTGGGAAACTCAATTGATTTGGCCAACTAAAAAGTCACAACTAAGGAAAGGCTGGAACTTCTGCAATTCTGGCTCTGTAAAACCAAGGCAAGTAGGCCTATACCTTGACTTATCCTTCAAGTTACAAGGCTTTTTATAGTAGATAAGTAACACTTCAACCTTCTCTCTCAAGTATGGCAAGTTACTTGAAAGAACTCTAACTGAAAGAAATATATCATGAACTATAAATTGAAATACTTTAGGTAATTAAAAGAATGTTTATTAAATGTGTATGTAATTTGAAATGAAGAAATAGATAAGATATCACTAAACTATAAACAATGAACTAAATAACTATAATCCAAATAAGAAAGAAAGACTGGTGCCTTAATCAACCATGGGCAATAGAGTCACTATCATTCCAATCTTATGTTCAACCTTAGAGTAAGTTTTACAAGAAAACTTATCACTTCAAAGGTTTTATGTAATTTACATGCAACCTAAAAAAAATTTAGAGATATTTCAAAAGGGTAACACTTCTAAGATGACAACCCAATTGACTTAGGCTTCATTCAACAGAATTTAACAATGCAAAATTAGAAAACCAATTGAAAATATAGACTATGAATCAAATCAGGAAACATGCACATCAAACTATCACTTTGAAGAATTTCTATTGGTTTATCTGAGGGACTAATTGTAAAATAATTAATGAAACAATTGCATATATAAAGAAAAAAACTTATCTTTATTGATTTTTAAAAAATAGTACATCTAGGTCCATGTTATAGTTATTGATCCAAAACTATCCAAATATGTGAAATTGTATTATTTTGTATTGTCTTGTATCTTTAAATTTTACATTATGTATATATATGTGTTTGAGTGGCTTTCACACCTCATTAGGGTGAAAAAACACAACCCTTATTACAAATTATTTTGAAAAAACAATAAATTAACTAAAAAATAACTACCTAACTTTCAGATTTGGCTTTGGTCAAAAATCCAAAACACCTCGTGAAAAGCTAATATTTCTTTTGGAGATAGGAAATTTGATTTCCCAAATTGGGTCATTTTAAGATTTTTAAAATTTGACCTTCTTAAGCCTCTATGGGTATCATCTTTGTATAAAATTAAAATTCTAGCATTTTTTGAAGGCTTCCATTAGTTAGTTCTATTTATTTGTGTCATAAAGATTCCTTCCTTTGATTTTTTTAGTATGGAGAAACTTGATTCTTGATAATGGATTGGGACTTCTAAATTCTCAAAATTTAGGTTACCACCAGTGGTTCTTTCTGGGGACGTATGCTCCCTCTTAGCATAGTGAGATTCCATCTATCTCTAGAGAAGCAGACCAAGTATCCACACTTAATCTAATGCAAAGTGAAATTAGGTGGCCCCAGCCCCCCCCAAAAAAGTGAAAACTTCTTCTTTCCTCTATCGAACACATAATTCTGGTCATGTAATACTTTAGATCTCTCGACTACAATGTCATAATTCTCATGGACAACATTCATTGCTTTATTAACACACTTTGACTTTTGTTTACCCTTAGAAAAGTTAGTAGGTGCATTGTAGTCCTTTCTAAATAGAAGATCCCCATGCATTTGATCAACCCTACAAGTAACTAGATTAAGCTCTTCTACTTGGATGTTTTTACATACACAATCTTCCCTATACTCAAGATGTTGCTTCTCTTGACAAAAAGGATTTGGAGATAACTCACATTCAGGAAATTCCTTCTTATCAAGAATTTGATCAGATAGGATACTTGGATAATTTTTAGAACTAATATTCAACACATTCTACGTATTAAGTCTGTTTGATTCCATCTCATCTTCACATGTTTGATACAACTTTTGCTCATATGATGAAATAATGCATGTCTCACTTTCTGAATACACTTCCCTGTACATATTTTGAGTTTCATCATCTTCAAAATGATCACTAGGCCCACTATCTTTATCGTGATGTTGATGGACTTGATTGCATAAAAAATATTATTCAAATAATGAATTTAAGGATATAGAGAACTTAGGCATATCTCCATGAGATCTTTCATCTAAAACTTCTTTGTATTCATACGGTATATGTTGTTCAATTTCATCTTCATTATTTGATTCCTGAAATTTATCATCTTCTTCATCTAGTACCCTCTGAGTATATGTTGATCCATCAAATTGCTTATCGTGGTGCATTGAGAAAAAAATTTGACCACTCTTCTCAACATGTTTTGATATTCCATGTCTAGTAAATATGAGATTTCTTCTGTACTAAGAAGATATTCTTCCTCATCATCATGGTTATTGATACTTGTCTCCATAAAAATATCATCATTTATATATTCCTCTTAAACCTGATCTAGATTTTCTTCCTCCATGAAATCATTCTTTTCATGTACAATAACCCCTTTAGTCTGATCACAAGTTTCAATAGCATTCAAATTTGGAGTATTTGTAAAAAATTTCCTATATTCATCCCTTTCTACCCTCAACTCTTCACACATTTTATCAAGAAAAGATATCAATTGAGAATCATGGTAGATTCCCAACTCACAAAGTTTATCCATTAATTCCCTTCCAAAAGGCCTAATATCTGAAGGTATTTTTCGATAAATCCTTATCATTCTCATGAACAAATGTAGTGTAGATTCTCATTCATATCTTTCCAAATTAAAGAGTATATTCAAAGGGGAGATGTACAATTATTCTTCCACAATGTAATTTGGATCTTCTTCCATGCTGCAACTTTGGTCTCCATACCGTTCATAGCACATGTTGTCTTCTTTAGCATTGGCATAATGAAACTTATAAAGAAACCATTGCTCAAACTGTCTCTATGATGAGATACATTGTGTGGGTAGTGATTCATATACTTGTTTGGTATTATCTTTAACGTCCTGACAAATAGCCTCATCACCCGATCCTCTGTAGAAACCTTGTAATCTTCTATGAATGTATAAAATGCATCCAAGTGTTGTACTATCGATTCATCCCATTCTCCATGGAACTTTGGTAGAAGTTGTGAAATTTTAGGGGATAACTTATTTGGGATGCATTGAAATCTCCTAAGATCCAATGGGCTGATACCATTTGGAATAAAAGGTTTTCTTTGAAATGATGGATATATTTGAAAAAATAATCCACCATCTCCTTCTGAGTCTTCTCCCTTGGTAGAGTCACTAATTGAAATGCTTTGTTAAATAGATTTGCCACATTCCTATCAGAGGGAAAATACTTACTATCTTTTGAGTTCTTTTCTCCTAGTAGAGTCTTAAATATATCACCAGAACTTCTAGGTAAAATACAAAAATGTTCTTTTGAACAACTGTCTAGTAGAGTCACCAATCTGTTGGTGCTCAAATCTAAAGATTGGATTTCCTATTGACTTTCCATTACAATGCTGGGAAACCTGAGTGATTTGACCAACTAACAGGTCACAACCAAGGCAAGGTTAGAGCTTCTGCAATTCTGGCTCTCCAGAACCAAGGCTGGTAGGACTATACCTTGACTTATCCTTCAAGTTACAAGGCTTTTTATAGTAGATAAGTAACACTTCAACCTTTTCTCTCAAGTATGGCAAGGGACTTGAAATAAATCTAACTGAAATAAATATATCATGAACTGTAAATTGTAATACTTTAAGTAATTGAAATAATGTTTAGTAAATGTGTATGTAATTTTAAATGAAGAGATAGATAAGATATCAAAAAACTATAAACAATGAACTAAATAACTATAATCAAAATAAGCAAGAAAGACCAGTGCCTTAATCAGCCATGGGAAATAGAGTCACTATCATTCCAATCTTATGTTCAACCTCAGAGATAGTTTTACAAGAAAACTTATCACTTCAAAGGTGTTATGGAGTGTACATGCAACCTAAAACAAATTCAAAGATATTTCAAATGGGTGATACTTCTCAGATGACAGCCCAATCGACTCAGGCCTCATTTAATAGAATTTAACCATGAAAAATGAGAAAACCAATTGAAAATATAGACTATGAATCAAATCGGGAAGCATGCACATCAAACTATCACTTTTAAGAAGTTCTATTGGTTTATCTGAGGGACTAATTGTAAAATGATTAATGAAACAATTGTATATATGAAGAAAAAGACTTATCTTTATTGATTTTTAAAAAATAGTACATCTAGGTCCATGTTATAGTTGTTGATCCAAAACTATCCAAATATGTGAAATTGTATTGGCTTGTCTCTTTACATTTTATATTATGTATATATATGTGCTTGAGTGGCTTTCACACCTCTTTAGGGTGAAAAAACACAACCCTTATTACAAATTATTTTGGAAAAAACAATAAACCAACTAAAAATAATTACCTAACTTTTGGATTTGGCTTTGGTCAAAAATACAAAACACCTCGTGAAAAGATAATATTTTTGCTGGAGATATGAAATTTGATTTCCCGAACTGGGTTGCTTTTAAATTTTTAAAATTTGACCATCTTAAGCCTTTGTCGGGATAATATTTGTAGAAAGTTAAAATTCTAGAATTTTCTTAAGGCTTCGATTAGTTAGTTTTATTTATTTGTGTCATAAAGATTCCTTCCTTTGATTTTTCAAGTATGGAGAAACTTGCTTCTTGATAATGGATTGGGACTTCTAAATTCTCAAAATTTAGGGTACCACCAGTACCAACTGTAAATATTCTAATATAATATAAATAGCTAGCGTAGGGATAATCCCCTAGGTAGTTAGAATTTTCTATAAATGCAAAGTCTGACACCATTCTAAGGGTCAGAAAATTGATGATTTATCTGTCCACTATAAATACAAGCTTTCAGTCTTTTGGAAATCTTGTCTTTCAGAAGTTCAGAGTAGATTAATGCTCCCTTGGAGCCACTAGTGTAACTACCGGTGATGCTAAATTTTAAGTTAATGAAAGAATGATGAACACCATTCATCTCTCAAATCTGTGTTGATTCTAATCCAGGCAAGTTTAGCAAAATGTTTCTCATGTTGTATCTATTCTTATGTCCTTTGATCTAGTTCTGTAATGATTCAATGAAATACTTTACTTTTCTACTGATATACATGTGACTGAAGGTTATATGTATATCTAGTATTTGTTGTTTATTTTATCTGGAACTTTGTTGATGTTAAGGGAACATATATGATGGATATAGTTAGAGACCTACACTAATCATGTCCTATCTTTTGTTATTTTATTTGTCGGATGTAAATTATGCTTGCAGGAAACCCATTATCCCTGTAGTTTCAGAGGTGTAAAATTCAAAACCAGCTATTCCCTCAAAATAAATAGTCACTTGTCCAAATGAGCTAATGCCACATACCTCTTTAGGAAAAGTTAGCCGATACTCTGATATTTGGTGACAACTCATCTCCCATTAGCGAGACCATCACAAAGTCCCGTCAACACAGTGACAACATAACAATTGTTTCAATTGTAGATTCCATCAATGAGTCCATGTTTTTCAACTTTTTTAGAAATGGTTTACTTTGATGTTGAATTTTTCTTGTAGAGTTATTATTCAACATAAGCCTTTTTTGAATGATGATGAGTGGATCATAGTACCAGTAACAGTAAAAAAAAGAGCCAAAAAATTTCAAAAAATCATGTGCCACACTAAATAATCTTCTCTCAAATGTGAACCCCTGACATGAGAAAGGAAAGGAAGGAAAAATTCTCTTCTTTTATTTACCATTAAAGAGTTTATTTTTTCTCTCCATTTATCATACATATTCCAATGAAAATACCCTCTTTGTCAAATCTATTGGAAGTTTGGAGGGTTCTACTGCCGATCTATTAAAATTTAACTTAGTGTATTCCTCCATGAAGAACCAATGAGCCAATTCTATGTGAATTTTGAGCTGAATGCATTCTCTACAGGACACAGACAATCTAGGCATTGGAGTGTTTATAATTTCATTATACATTGTTTCCAAAGGAAGTCTACAAAATGGTTTTAGTTATTTATGTTATAATGATTCCTTATCTTAGGGGTCCATTCATAAATAGGACACACTCTTCTCTACTGAGTCTTCTCATAAATCTTATAGACCTTAATCTAAAGCTTGTTGGTCTACAACATTGGATGATGCTTTGCAAGAAGAATGTACAACAAGTATGTTGTGAACCTACATATCTTACAAGAACCTCTTTTAATCATTGTCAATTGTTTTTGCATCGATTGAAAAACGTGCTCAACAAAATTATATATCTTACTAGTTCTATGACACACTGGATATGAAAAATCATTACAAGAAAGTTGTCACTCACTTCCTTATTATTTTCCAATTCCAGGAAAAATATCAGCAAGGAAATAATATCTTGAACCCATGGCACAAATATCTTAAAATCGAAGGAGGCTTATAATTTTGATCTCCAATTGAGTATCACACACTATTAGACTTTTGATAAATTTAAATTTATAATTTTCATCGATTCTCTCATATTTCTCTTCCAGATTTCCAAGGTCAATCTCGACATTTTGCTTTTGCACTTCAGACCCTAGGTCCAACAAATGAATACATTCTTCCTCAGTTATGGATAAAATTTCCACTTGAGTATTATTATTATTGACAATTTATTTTCTATCTTCATCATAATATTGGGCACATGCCATGACAATTCATTGGCAAGGGAATAATTTAAGTAATGTCATCCATCCCAATATAGCATCCCACAATACATTTTTATATGTACTTGCATTTAACATTATGTTAAAAATAGTAAAAAAATTTCCTATTTGGATTTCCTTCCTTACTAGACAATGCATATCTAATATCTATGATTCACTTATCACCATGGATAACATGATCATAAATATCATGTGGTATTCATTAGTGAAACCTGGTGTTTTAACCAATTTTGTTAAGTCTATTTTTTATTCAATTTGTTTTTAGGTTTTCCCATTGATGGCACTAATATTGGTAACCTAATTCAAAATAACGGTAAACTAACTGGACTACTAGTTACTAGTAACTACAAGATTGAATATGATAAGATTGAAATTGAACAATTGAACCCTTAATTCTAGTACTAACTTCTATAATCTAGATTTTAAACCAAGATATTCAAAGAATAAAAATTAAGAAAATGGGATTTAGGTGTCCCAAATTTTACACAGAATTTCTATTTTAATAGACTGGAGCCACGACCAACCGACTCTATTGCATTCCTCAATCTAGTAGCCCTTTATGATTCCTTGATCTCCCTGGGCAAGTGATTAACTAGTTTCTCCAAGAATCCAAATAGTAATTTAGTAAAAGTTTCAAAACCTTTAGAAGTTCAAAACCTAAATGACAACCAAAGAAGTTTCTAAATTATTTCCAAGGACTATGTCTGACACATGAGTGTGACACTTTTACAGATTTTTTTAAAGACTTTTTAATACTTTACAACTTCTTCCCGAAATAGAGATTATTACACTTAGTTAACTTAAGTTGTATACAATTACAAATTTACAATGTAAGTATAGAGTCTAGACTATAGTTAATAGCTACACTTAATTAAATTTGATAGGAAAAAGTTCATTAGTTCTGATTCTTGAAGTTTAATGAATGACAATATGACACGTGTCTCACTTCAAAAGGAAGTTTGAAGTAATGTGAATCATTCCCATATTTAGACTGGAAATAGAATATACCATATGTCATACCATTAATATATTATAATTATTATTATATTAAAATTATTATATCATAAATTTATAATATATGCACCCAAAATTTTGTTGAAGTTCAGTAAACTTTGAACGTATATGTGACACGTGTCACTTTTACGAAGCACGCTTGTGGAAGTTGTTAAACAACACAACTTCACCCCAAAATGGGGTTTACGTCATCAATTTTCAGACTATGATCTAACATTCATTAATTTTATTTTATTTTTCTTATACAATGTTATTTTTACCTATTTTTAAAATCTGAAACTGAAAGATTATAAAATAATATATTTATAAAGGTTACAGTTTATAATGTCTATAAATTTAATAATTTGGTCATATATTTGGCTGCAAAATTAAGTATAATTATTAGTTTCGTTAGGTCTAAAGTTCAATGAATGAAAATATGACACATGTCTCACTTCTAGAGGAAGTTTGCAGTAATGTGAATTATTCTCACATTCTACCCAAAAATGGAACACACCTCATCTCGTACCATTAATATATTATAATAATTATTATATTATATATTTATAATTTATGTGCCCTAAATTTTGTTGGAGTTTAATTAACTTTGACACGTATATGTGAATAGTGACACATGTCACTTTTTCGGAGGATGCTTGCGAAAGTTTTTAAACAACACAATTTCACCCGAAATGGAGTTTACATCGTCGATCTGCAAACTCCGATCATCATGATCTAATGTTCATTGGTTTTTTGTTAGTTTTCTTAAACATTGTTTTTTAAACAAAATTGGACTAGTCACTCTATATATTTATTAATTTTAACTGATTCGAGGACTCATCTGCGAAAGAATCAATGAACAAAACACAAAATCCTAGTCCATTACAAGTATATAAGAAGAATATAAAATCCTATACAAATAATTATAATTTCAATTTGGAAATGTGATAAGCACTAAAATTCATTTCATATTTTGGAGAAATTAAAGTTTACTAAAAATGGCATCTCTGAAACAAAAAGATTATATAATATATATTAGAAAGGTTATGGTTTATAATATGTATTAGAAATATAATACCTCTAGTTATCTTTTGTCCTACAAGATGTATGCCTTTAATTAATGTTATCAAATATATACTTCTCAGTGAATACTCTATTTATCTTTCTCTAGGAATTTACCAAATATTAGTTAATCTTTTAATAGACTTTACCAAATAGCACTAAATAAACTTAGTGTTTACTAATCAATTGTGTTTTAGTAATGTGTAAATAAAAAAATCAAAGCACTGAACCATATACACATTTGAAACATGGATTTTTAATGTGGAAATCCTATTAAGGGAAAAACTACTTCGGACTGGTAACCTAAAATTTTCACTCTTCTAAAGTGAGCACAGTGAAGAGCCAACCTTGTTAAAGGTTACAAATACACTGTTAAGTGTGTCCTTGTTAGAGGATTTAAAACCATTGGTTGGTCTTCTGACCTTAGGAATTCACTATGATGTCAACAAGAAAAAATGTTTTGATACTCTTGAGTATCTAAATACATTAAGGATTGTTAAATCCCACTCGGTTAGGAGATTTTATAAATCAATGGTTAAATTGAAATAGTAAATGATCTGTCTAATAATAAAACTTTAACTTGCAGATTTTCAGATCTATTGTAAGTCCATAATACCTCTTCTGATCAATGTTCTCTTGAAATCTTTTTCTCCCCTTCTTTCTACTCGGTGAATGTTGTTGCTATTTTGTTGCTCGGTGTCTACATAATTCTTGGCTCTATTTTTTAGCGTGTATGATCAGATTTGCATGAAGACTTCTATCATCACCAGAATTATATTCTACATCCCTCATTTCCATAATGAATTACTTATCTCTTTATATAGACATGATTTGACTATTTTATCTCCTTATCTTTCTTGTTCTTGCCGTAGATTCTTTCTTGATCCGCAAATCTCACCATGCATTATTTTTAATCTTTCTTTAGTTTTATCCTGTAGATTTCTCCTCGAAAATTGTGAATAAAACTCTTCTTCTTATCACTAGTTCAACTGGTTGATCAAAAAAATAAATCAATCAGTTAACTGTAATTATAGCTCCTACTAGCTAAGTCTTTTTTCATTTCCTAACTCTAGTTTTGATCGGTGATCAAGTCTTAGTTTGCTTGGTCATTGACTCGAGTTATCCTCGGGCATCAACACTGTCCGTCGGTGTTGTATGTCTATCGGTCGACACTATGAAATTCTTGGGGTTCACTTTACTTAAGCTCAGGGTTGAGGTGCTCGGTATACACTCTGTTGGTGTGTACTGTCTATCGGTGTTTAATGTCACTCAGTGTACACTGGCTTTTTATGTTTACTGATAACATAAAATTTATCTCTTTAGTTTCTTGAAGTCTATGAAAATATTTATATGACCAATCATATTATATCAAGTTGATATCAATGAAAATACAATACATTAATTGATTTAATGTATTGCATCTACTTTCTGTAGGTCGATGATAATCAACTTATTAACTTCAAATATTCAGTCAGTTATAATTAATCAATCTCTCCCTTTGGCATTGATGGAATCATATTGTTAACTCAATATGAAATATGTAATGTAAAACATGCCAACCTTATTTTTCTACAAAAAATTCAAATATATGACTCTCCGTAAGCTCTTCTAGCTTAGATTTGATTCTTCCAGAGCTCTTTCTTCATTCATTTCAATGGATAGATGTAGCAATTATGTCTTCTTCCTTTTTGTAGAATCTCTTCTCCCTTTTCTGGATAGATATGCAGTGTTAAATTTTCTCAAATTATCTCCCTTGGATGAATGGTTATTTATTTGAATCCTTCTCTGACATTTTCTCTCCCTTTGACCGTTCCTCTCCATGATGGATATTTTTGTTCTCTCCCTTATTACTCTAGAGATTTCATTTGATATCTCTCCCTTATTTCTGGATATTTCGTATGGATATATTCTCTCCATTTGAAAACAATGCCAAACTTAGATATATCATTGAATTTCTCCCTCCATCAACAATATAGCTCTGTAGTAGCCAATAATATCTCTAATGTTTGGTGTAATGAGTACCTTTTTGTGTACAATTTGATGACATTAAATGACTAAGGATTATATATGGTGTATATACTTAACATTTTGTTAGTATTTTGCACATATCAATTTTTGATACAAATGTCAAAGGGGGAGATTGGTGACATTAATTTTTTATTAGTGTACAAACAGCACTTTCGGTAGGCCTACACTGAAAGACAGAAAAGAGAAAACCGAAGATCAGATTGGGAGAACACCAAAAATGACTAAGCACAAAGAGAACTGATGAAACAAGTTAGTGTGTAAACCAAAAATCACAAAGCAAGAAGATATAGTGGAACCCGACAGAGGAACCCAAAATGCAAGTTATAGTGCAGAACGATAAGATAGATACAGTGCATCCGACAGTAGAAATTGAAGGACAGTCAAGCATGACTGATAGATAGAATCAAAAGTCAGTTGCAGCATACAAAAATTGGATCTGACTTCCACATCAGTTAAAGAAAGTGTATTCTATTTATAGGATATTTAATTTTTTTAAATCCATTTCTTTAGGGATAAGAAACATTAATGTAATTGTTTTAATCGGTCTAACTTATTTAAAACGCACGGACTACGAGATCTAGGTGTAAGTTGTAAACCTGATCTTAGAGTTAACATTGTTTTTATCAAAACTCGATGAAGTCAATCCATCTATAAATAGATGATGTAATCATTCATTAGAATGTGTGTGTCAAAAGAAAAAAGAAAGAGGAAAATAGAATGAGCACATCTATGGATTGAATTCAGAGTTTCAAGAACCAAAGAAGAAAAAGAAGAATTTGGTTAGCAGAACCAAGAACAGAGGAAACCGATAATCAGAGGTATTATTCAATCACAGTTTAGGTGATAATATTTTTATGTGAACTACATAGGATCTATATCAGAAATAGGAGATTGCATTTACTATGTCAATTTGTAATTTTCTATCATTCTAAAAAGTGGAGAAAAGTGTAAAAATCCTTTCAAGGAAGGTGGACTTAACAGTCCTATTGTAAATCTCTTAACCGAGTGCACACTTCATTATTGTTTCTAAAGCTCTTAAAAGAGTACACTTTAATAGGTCTCCACTGATACTGCTAACATGGTAGATCATCATAAGTCATCAAATTGTAAGCCTTAAATGACCCCTTCCAATCTGCAGATAGTGAAGTTTTGTGGGTGTCATGCCCACCACAGCTTTTACTTCCTAACAGAAGTTTTCTACATGTCATATCTTGTGTTATGTGTCAATTATGTTTATGAATATTTCTATGAATGATTCACATGGTTGTTAATGTTATGAATTTATATAACTCACACCAAGATAGTTTAGATCAAATTGAATGGACATGCAATTGATTACAAAGGTCAATTGATTAAAGGATACAAAAATGTTTTAGAGGTACTTATTCACCCCTCCCCTCTCAATACATACTTCCCATTAATCCCAACAATTGCTATCAGAGCTAAATCTCTTCTTGGAAATCTTAAAGGCTTAAGAGAAAAGATCATACAATGGAGAAGTACAAACTTGATAAAAATATTGAGAATAAAAATCTTGAAATTCTGATGTTCTATGAATAGTATAAAGAAGATAGAATTAGCATGAGACAGTTGCTTGATGGAAGAAAGAATATGCAATCTCACAGCAATGAGACAGATTATCATGAGGAAGAGGTTCCATATTTCTTTGAGTTTTTAGGATCAACTACAAGCAAATCATCAGATACATCAGAAGAAAATAGCCTAACTGAAATCAATCTACATCTAGCTGGACAAGTTAAATCTCTGCAAATCGGTCAAGAGACACAGATGGTAAGGATGATTGATGTCATGAAAAATGCTAGATAGGCTGAAAAAGAAAGAACGCTAGCTATTGATGATAGAAGAAAGATCACAGAAAAGATACAAGAAAAGGAGATTGAAATACAGAGACTTACAGAGCATCACCATGAGATAACAAATCAGATCATTCTTATGATTCAAGAGGCAAACAGAATAAATGTTGAACTCATTGAAAGGATAGAAGATATCGGTGAACTGAGGGATGAGAATGAAAAGTTAAAGCATGAATTAAGAATACAACAATAGCATAATGAGATTATCAAAAAGGCTAAAGAAAGCAATAAAAGAATGGATGAATTTCTTGAGGGACAACGAAGAGTCAATAACAACAATGGTCTAGGTTTTACCAAAAATGGAGAATCATCAAATCAATCAAATCCAAAGAATGTCTATGAAAATCCAAGACCAAGAAAGATTACATGCAATCACTATGGAAATTAAGGCCACACATCAAATGTATATAGAGGCAAAATGAAAGGTATTCCTAAATCTACATCTTCATTCATAGGATTTTGTTATAAATGTAACAAAAAAGGACATAAAGCATATAAATGTAAGTCTAAGATGGATCAACCAAAGAAGGAAACCTACATGGACAAATACTGTCCTACATGAAAAATGAATGGGCACACAAGCCTTGAATGTTGGAAAAAGAAAAGGCAAGCATGGAAGCCTAAAGGTCAAGAAACTCCTTATCATCTAAGAATGTCGATAATCAGTATTTATGGGACTATAATACTTGGAAAAATTGTACAACATGTTGAAGATATGGTCACATTGCTGAAAACTATATGAGACTATGGACTAGAAATTCTAGAGGCTGAACTAACCCCAGAATGGCAAGCTTACATTGTCATAAAGTTGGTCATCTCAAGAAAGACTGGAGAGACCGAATGACAGAGACAAGCACATATCGCAATGGAAACACCATTGAAGATATCTCGAGGGCTAGAGACAAAATGTGGAGAAAAGATTCAAGTAATGATGAAGCTAGAATGAGCAATGTAAATTGTGACACCCCATCCAATGGATCTGGTGACATCACTAACCCCACCTAAGCAGAACAAGTAAGTATGGAACTACATTACCCCCAAGCTACTACTTTACATCAGTTCCATAATATGTTGAAATAATTACAAATTAGCATAAGAAAGATGCATCATGGTTGTACTTGTTGAAATATGTGATAACTATGCTTTCAGGCATATATACCAAAACCCATCGGTATACACTTAAAGTTAAGAATGCCTACACTTACTGAGAAGCGTCAGTTAAAAGAAAAAGTTGCTAGTATAAATCAAGCCTCATCGGTAAACAAGCACATGAACAAGATGTCAGTATTACCGAAACCTATCGGTAAAACCAAAGTGAACATTGAATGCTCTGATATGTTGTAAGTATCACCGATGGAATTAAGGTCTTCACCGATGAACTCAATCTTTATACACTGAAAAATTGGTGAGCATTTATGATATGCATTTTAGGGAAACGACTATAAATAAGGCATCGAAATGACTCATTTGTCACGACACCCAGAGCAGAGCAAGCAAAGGTGATTTTTGAGAAGAAAGAAACCAAGCTACAAAGCGATCATGAATCAACCTCTAGCACTCCAAAGAAGTTTAGAGATCTTTGCAAGAACATACAGTAAGTTCTTTGAGACCAACAACTCCATTTTCATGCATTATGCGGAAGCCCTAATTTTTTGAAAATGGCATCGACTTCACGAACTATGAAATCTAAGAATGCAAAGAAAGATGAGTTCAAACTCATCAAGAACATGACATGTGAGGAACCCAATTATAAGATCCATCTAGAGGTTGCCTCACAACCCAACGAAACTGGTGCATTTTTGCGCATTCTAGCTAGGTTTTTGCTGGTTAAAGACGTTTGATCCTTCATACACTGCAAGATTACAGAGATTGGAATGTCAGTGGTACAAGAAGCTTACAAGAAGCTTTGTAATGATGATGGAACACTTAAGGAAGAGCACAAACAGATTGAGGTGAAAGGGCTCACCAATGCCCTAATGTTTATGAAGGTCTTCAAAAATGATTGGATTCAGTTAGTACTTAGAAGAATGCATAACAACAAGTTATGGTTGGATGAACCGAAGGCAATAACCCTTGATTTCATCTATGCGATCAATGGTCACCCTGTAACTAATAAAGTAAAGGACTAAAGCGTCCACCAAAGGTAGAGACCAAAAAGATGACAGGAGCCAAATGGGATGGCCGTGGATTGAAAGTAACAACAATAACCGATGATGAGATTAAGTTTGGTGCATGCGTTTTGGGTTAAAAATTCTTTCCGGCAAGCATATTAAACAACATAGCATCAAGTGTAGTGGACATAACCTACAAAATTGTGAAGAAGGGTACATATTTGGAGTTATCTGAGCTACTCCTAAATCAATTAAATGACAAACTAAAGACAATCATGAATGCAAATTCAAACACTTGTAAGTTTGTCTCACTAATCATGTGTATTTTCTTTTATTTTCAAGAAAATTTCCCATCGATAGGAAATGTGAAATGGGACAACACCAAACCGGTCACCATGCAACTCAGTGAGTACATAGAAGCACTAGGAGATAACTTTGAAATAGTCATGGATGAATACTTCAATGTGTTCAAAGACCGAATGCAAAAGAGGGTAAGAATCCCTGAGAAACTCATTGAGGAATAGAATGATGAGATGTGCTTCATGGTTGACATTGATAATACTTACATCAAACCTGTAGTAGCAAGGATAGCATGGTTGCAACCATTTAAATATGAGATCAACGTTAATCTTGCAACAAAGGTAATTGATGCCTTAATCAATGAACCATTGGACAAGAAGAAACTAAGGTTTGGCACATATGAAGAGGCCAAGTCAAGAATTAAATTAGGCCTAGTTGTCAAGAAGATAGTCAAAAAGAAGGGCAAAATGGTGAAGAATCTCAAGAAGATTCTATTAGTAACCGAGGAAGAAGTTGAGTAATATGAATAAATTGAACAAGAGGAGGAAACTAAACAACAATTATCTGTTGGTAAAGAGGAAGAAAAGAATGACTCTGAGGAAACAAAGTTAAATTTTCCACCTCCTCCACCATCCAAGAAACCAAGGACTATAGCTGCTTCAAGGAATAGAACCCAAACATCCAAAGAATCTACTCCTTCACCTCTTAAGAAAGGAAAGGTAAGGACTTACAAGAGGAAACCTCCTACACCAAAAACAGGACAAAATAAGAAGGGTAGAAAATTCATCAGAACCCAAGAGGACATAGAAGACACCAAGAAAGATGAAGCCTTAGAGGTAGAAAATTTCAAGGTAAAAGAACCTGACACTATTCATTACATTGTGTTTATATTGCAAACTTTGGATCCATTACAGATCCACACATTAGAAAATGGCAGCAACAAAGTCAAGAAGATCATAATAAAATTGAGGAAGCCATGATAGCTAAAATATATAACTTCAAATATGTACGAATGTATTTTTAAGGAATTTATGTACCATAGGAACTCTTGGATAGATTATCCGCCCGTTGGACATTTTCTTTGACAAATGAGAAAGAAATCAGAGAGAGTACTTGTTTGTCTAATTCCACCCAAATCTTAAAAGGTAGAAAAATATGAGATGATGGAGAAACACAAGAAGGAATTCTCACCAAAGCTAAGGGCATATAAATTTCTTGAAGGCAAGTTGATTAAACTTGAACAGGACAACCACAAGAAATGGTGCAATATCATGAACAGACCAATTGAGGAAGACAGCCATGACAAAGACCATCAACAACAAGATGTTGATAAGGAAACTCAAGATGATTGATCCATTGAGTTAGATAAATAAGGGGATGATACAATAGGGAATAAGACTATAGATGTTGCAGATGAGACATGGGATGATAACATAAATGAAAATATTGTGGATACCAATGTCATCGACATCACCGATGACCTAACAAATGAAATCGACAAGGATGAAGATGTCACTATTACAAAATACACAAATGATGAACATGACATAGCAATTGATAATGCACAAGTGAATATTCTGGGAAACATGCCTATATTGATACAAGCGATCAATATCCTACAAGAAACAAGCAAATCACCTCAAAAGGAAACTCCAAAGGATGCAGGAGAAGAAGCCAAACAAGGATAATACTAATGGTCAGCAAAACATCAAAGATACTCAAGATGTAACTGACACTACCAAGGTAACTGAAGGGGATAAGGACAATGATGCAGAGACTCAAGACAAGAATGAAAACACCAAGGTAGATGATGTAAAGGACACCAATGAAGGAGACAAACCAAAAGATGGTACTCCTAAGAAAATAGACAAGGATGCTATCGATGATGTCAAGGTGAATGTGGAGATGTCTGTAGACACCTGACGAGCTAAAACTGACACCAAGTACAGAGAGAAGCACAAGTCACATCATTAAGCACAACAGAAAAGTCTGAGAAATTGGCAATGGTGCTACATTCTACAGAGTCACAGAAGAAGAAGAAGAAGAAGAAGAAGAAGAAGAAGTTAGAGGTTACACTAGATGAAATCATTGAAATACCAAAGTGTGACCCCTCTACATTTGACATGGATGCATTAAAAGAATATGGAGAGATATGCCTGAGGAAGGCATTGCAAGAGAAGTTGATGAAATAGCATAGGGACTCCATGGTACTTGAGATAACACAGGACATTCTACATCAAATTGTATCCGATATTGATATTGATCAAAGCAAGCCTATGCTTGATCAAATAGCTACCCTTGTGGGAGATTTACTTCTGGTAGCTAGTTGATTGTATGTTTGTCATTGATGAAAACATATAATACATAGTAGTGTTCTGTATGTATTTATTAGAATGATGATATTAACCCTTGTGCGGTTATAATGATGTTTTAGACATGCTTTTGATGCTTTGTTCATACATGCAGGATTAGATTTGATCTTTCAAATAAGTTGTGTTAATCTGTTATTGGTAGTTACAATTTCTGGAGAGTATCTGTTCAAAGCCAATGTATTTGCATTGGTTCTTGAGTTGCGCTTATCTTCAGTTTATGCATGTTTGTATTTAATATTAGTTATGAGTTGAAGATAGTTATCTAAAGGCACCAAACATGTTTTAACAAAATTGCAATGTTGGAGTTAATTTCGTGAAGCCGACTTTGTGAAGCGTTACGTCTATTCAGTTTATATTGCACGGTTGTAATTATTCTTGAATGATTAGTTTAGTCAACAAGGATGTTATGAAGAGTTTCCTAATAGGTCCAATGATCTCATACTTTGAGGAAGATATTTATAGTAGTTCATTTGTAAATGCTAAGTGTGAATGATAAGATAAGTGACAGAAAAAGTACAGAGTAGAATATCAGTTGTTTTCATTCATCAAGGATCTATGTGAAGAAGAAGTGGAAGATTACAATACATTGGAACTAATCAAGACAGCAGGTGTACTCTACAATTCATCATCAGATATAGTGTATATCTATTCTATAGAAGGTTGTAACCTTTACCATTGAAGCAGTGAGCTTTTGGACAGTGAGTCTTCACCCTTAACAGGGTTATTTGTAAAAGACTCCTAATAGGGTCAGACCCTTAACCAGGTCACTATACTTATTGCATTGTAAAGAAAAACTCCTAACAGGGTTGCAAGATCTTCTAACAGGGATTATT
>MU226169.1:124850-156592 GCA_018584345.1 Thuja plicata
TTGAATTGTATGGCTATAATAGTTAATATAAATCAGTGATAAAAATCACCTAGGACATTAAATTGATTCAAAGAATTATGCCAAGCAGTAACAGGGTCGTTTGGACATAAATCGAGGGTATGATCACGCTTAGGGAAAATAAGGTCTATAGTTGTGACAGACCAAATTCAGGTGGTTACAAAAACTACTACCAAAATATCACTATGTGATAAAATATATAGCCCAAACACCGAAACCAGACTCCGGAGGTAGACTTTCAAGTACTTAGCAGAGGCATACCTAAGACAAAAGATAACTGAAGAAGAAAGAAGCGTAGATCATCTATAAATAGCCCTTAATTATTTCTCTAACCTTATTAATTCCTTCACCCTTCAAAATTATCTTAATCTTGCATATGAAATGCAGAGTGTGTGACTATGAAATTTGAAATACCATCACAGGGTGACAATTCCCAATTAGAAATTTGGAAGTCATGCGGGCCGAGTGGATCGTAGTTAAAAAATGATGGTGATAATAAATTTTTTAATATTTAATATCACTGATAAGACATTTCTTTATTAACTTCAAATGTCACACTATGCAACATTATCAACCGTGCATGTAACCTACTAACCAACTATTATAGACAATTAGTGTTAAGGCACGGGGTTAAGACTAAATATGTGTCCCCGTATCTCATACTTTCTAGAGAACTATGTTTCCTTCAGAGTAGTGCACCAATATAAAACTTAAGCTATTGATGTAGGATCATTGAATGATAGTAAATAGTAAATTTAAAATAGTGAAATGATAGATATTAGGTAAGTGTGGATCACTGGAATCCTGCAGAGTGATGCAGACAAGTGGGTAACTAATTAAGGCATTATTCTCTTCATGTCTTGTTGCATTTATTAGATTAATTACCATTTGGCATTGGCCCAACATGACAAGTCAGATCTCAATCATCTCATGAAACATGGCTTACTAGCTATTAATAGAATATGAAAACTAAAATTTTAAGGGATTGAAAAATTTGTCATTCAAATATCACCAGTAAATTAATATTTTTCATTTCAAATTAAAAATTTCCACCAACAATATTAAATTTTTCCTCCCAAAATAGTGTAGGTTTCGCCAGGATTTTACATCTTTTCCCGAGGGGGGGTTTCTAAAAGTTTACCCTAGTGAGGAAGATATGATTTGCATTGATAGAGAAATTAAGAATTAAGGATTACTTGAAGAGAGTTTCTAAAATAATAGTTGATTTATGCTTACTATATATCCTAGAAGGACGAGTTTCACACTTATAAATAGAAATAATAGGATGAAATCTTACCATCACAACAAGGAAGTTCTTGGTTCCATAGTAATTTTATCCTTTCTCTTCAAATATAGTCAGCTAACTTGTTCTCTTCTAAGAAAACCTTGGTTCATCCTCTATCAAGGTTAGATTCTTTGGGTTCCCTTTCGTTTTCTTAATTATTTGAAGATATCATGAATTATTTTCATCATTTTTTCATCTATTAATGATGCTACAAATTTTAGAAAATATTTGGATTTTTCTAGTTTTAATTTTTGTGTTGATACTAATAGAGAGCTACCAAAGGTTGTAAAATTTTCTCCCCAATATTGTTCTTGGGAGCAAAAAAATCCAATATTAGTCCTCCTCACAAGAGTGCATGTATTTCCATAAATTTGGGCACTTTTCCTCTTCGTGTCAACATGTCAAAGAACACTATAAAAGTAATGCTACCAGTGTTCACCCCATGATTGGGAAAGATAATCAAAAGGTAGTTAAGAGATAACCTAACAAAAAAAAGCTTGCTAATACTATGGTAAGCCTTGTGAAAGAAGCATGAGTATATGTTCTAAAGGACATGAGCAAACCTCCTTAATAGGTTCAGGTTGTTTATTTGTTGAGATTACTATTTCCCCGTTACCTTGGGATCTCCTTGGTTCCTTCAAATTTCTAGATACAATTTTTTAGTTTAATTAGTTCTCCTTGTTCCTATTAGATAAGATTTTGGCGCACTTTCAAAACCCTCTTAAAATTCATAAATTTTCGTTGTCAGCACTTATCTAATAAAAAAATTTGAAATAAAATAATTAAAAAAGTCTTGAATAAAAGTGAATATGTATATCTTCGCGAACATATATACTAAGCAAAATTAAAATCAAAAATAAAAAACAAATAAATAAAAATTAAATATATATAATTTTAAATATGTATTTACAATTACCTCTAAGATATAAGGGAAGAGCACCAATGAGTGTGTTCCAATGGCCATACAAACCTTGTGCACCCAACCCCCAATTATTAATTTCAAAGGAGCCAAAACAAAAATGATAACTAAAACATCATTAATAAGTTTCACATGTATGAATAGTTGATCATTTTTTATAATCTTTTTTGGTTCATAATTGACCCATTTGTGCATGACTACTACGACATTTGTGCACTCTGAAATTTGTCCACAAGTATTGGCAATTTTGAGTGAGCAATTATTGAGACTTCTTTAAGTAGATATAGAGGGAATAGTTTGAAATGGTCACTTTTTGATCCTTTGATACTTCACAACTTCTATAGAAAACTTATTAATACTCATAAGTATAAAAAAAAATTTGAAATAACTAAGTCTCATACTTAAACAATAAAAAAAATATCATTTCCACTATGCAATACATGAAGTTAACTATAACAGCTTCCCTACTACCATGTTATATATAAAGAATATTGAAATCCAAATAAACCTAAAGTATAAAAGACAAACACATGCTCTTAAAAGTAAAATGTAAAATTCAGTAACTTAGCTTATGGTATATTTAAGGAAAGACGTATAAAGCACAACTATGTTTTTCCGTATTCTTCACGCAAACAGATGGCGGTGTCAAAGGGTGCTAACGTCCATGTTCATAAAAAAATAATTGTTAGAATAAAATAAATAATAACTACTGTTGACTGATTCACGGTTTTAAGTGATTTATAAATAAAACCGCGTTACTGACGGCTTCAAACGATATATTCTATTTAGTTTAAATGTCGTGCAATTTTCTGTCACCATCTGTCCATTCGCCAATGCTTTGATTAAACAATGCAACAATAGTTATTCAAACCACGTTAATTGTTTATTGATCTAGTGAGCTAGTGTGGAATCCATATAATAAGTGTTTGATTGCTTGAAATGTTTTTTATGTTACAAGAATGGATTCCACACTAGCTCACTAGATCTAAACAATTAACGTGGTTTGAATAACTATTGTTGAAACGTTTAATCAAAGCATTGACGAATGGACAGGTGTTGACAGAAAATTGTACGACATTTAAACTAAATAGAATATATCGTTTGAAGGCGTCAGTAACGCGGTTTTATTTATAAATCACTTAAAACCGTGAATCAGTCAATAGTTGTTATTTATTTTATTCTAACAAAAAATCCATCGTAAATTTACCGGAATTCCTCATCGATCATGTGATTTCAGAAGAAGCAGAATAACAAAACTGCATTCCTTGAAAGAAACGTCAAGAATGAATGACATAGCGAAAACCATTTCTTTTCTTGCGGTTCTAGTTTCAGATTGGCTTTATTGCCTATCTTGGGCTGAAACATTCCCACCCTTTAACTGCTCCACTTCCTCTGTTCCCAATTGTGATGCTTGCATTTATCTCCGCAATGCCACTGAGCCCATCAATTCCGTTGCATCCAGATTCAACATTTCTTCACAGCAACTCACCCCCTTTAGTGGGCCTGATTATTTGGCTAAAATTCCCTGTTCTTGCTTAGATTTCTTGGGATATAAGGCATTCTTTTACAGGGTGAATTATACAGTGCAATCTTCTGATGTGGGTTTAGTGGAAAGAGAGATTTCTGACAAGCATTTTAGCTATACTGCATGGACGGAGAGACAATCCAGTTCATACAAAGCCGGGGATATAGTAGAGCTTGCATTGGGTTGTGGGTGCCCTATTCCTGGATGGCATTCAATTGTTTCTTATGCAGTTCCCCCAAATGCTACGCTTACGAGGACAACTACGAAATTTGAGTCCAACATGGACGACATAACAACCCTCAATAACATCAAGGACCCAAATACAATAAGAATGAATAGAGTATACTTTATCCCTTATCGAACAGGTATGTTAGGCTGATTTCCTTTTAAGTAACATCGTTTATGATTGTATGAAAGAAACACTGATCGCTAAAGACGCTGTTCATCGTTATGTTTTACAGACGGGAGAAATGCAACATTTCCACCTCAACCCAGCTCGCCCCCAAGCACTGGTACTCTTTTTCAGTTATATTTTGGTTAATTGTTAATTCTATATCTGAATATTAGGGTAAAAAACAGATATAGTATTAACTGCTACCTCAGATTTCTTCTGAGTAAAGTCCTACAAGGTTTATCTATATAATTGACAGTGGAAGATTGTTCTAGGTCACAGAAACATGAACTTCTTGCTTCGGAAGGCTTATCTATATAATTGAAAAAAAATCACTATTCTTTTTCATCTAAATGAATTTGACCATTGTCCTCATAGTTATCCAAATAATTAAACAGAAATGGTTTTACAAATTTAACAATATAAATTAAACCTAATATACATATTTCATGTGTTCTACTATTTCATTTACAAATTTCTCCGTGTAAATTGAATCATGATTCTTGTCCTAATTGAATTTGGGAATATCTTATATGTTAGGTTCACAAGAGAATCAGCACAAATCAAACAACACCCAAAGAAATTTGAAAGTTTATCTTCCGATTGGTAAGGATATAAATCTTGGTTTCTCAAGTTCCTCGTCTAATTCACAGTTCGATAACTTTTCTGTAGTATAAATGGAAATTATTGATCAATTTACATTTTAGTTCGATAACTTTTCTGTAGTATAAATGGAAATTATTGATTAATTTACATTTTGGTTATTTTCTTTTCAGCTGGTGCAATCCTGCTTCTATTGTTGTCAATAATTAGTTTTTACCATGGCTACTACAAAAGAGCTTCGTCTCTTCAATCTTCTACAGCTATAGAAAATCACCGGACTGACTATTGGGTAGCACATACGTCTGAAATTATGACTCTATATAGAACAGAGCAGAAGCATGAACATGATGAGAAACTGGATAATTCTCTTTCACTGCCCTTATTAACAAACCTTACACATGATGAGATAGCTCAAATGAAAAGCTATTGTACCCAATGTTACGAAATTGGGGAAGGAAGCTTTGGAAAAGTATATCTGGGTAATTTAAAAGCTAAAGACGTAGCTATAAAGAAAATAAAGTGCGAAGGCAAAGAAAACAAGAAATTAGTAGAGAATGAAGTGAGACTTCTCCAAGGAATACATCACAAAAATTTAGTATCTATTGTTGCATGGTGTATTGAAGAAAACACATTTTATTTAGTATATGAATATGTCAATGGATGCACTCTAAATGAATATTTGAGGGAGAATAGTGAAGAGTTTTCTCTGAGTTGGAACCAATGCCTCAGAATAATATCTAGTATAGCTGAAGGAATAGAGTTTTTACATCTCAATAATATCATACATGTTGATATCAAACCTCAGAACCTGATGGTGGACAGAAAGGATGGTGCGGTAAAAATAATAGATTTTGGGTTTTCAAGGCATGTAGACTGGGAAGGTACCCACAGATCAACTGATAGAATAACAGGTACTAGAGGGTATTGGGCTCCAGAGTATTGCTTCAACCACAATCTCTCATACAAGCATGATGTTTACAGTTTTGGTATTGTGGTGTTAGAGGTGATAACAGGACAGAAGCATGTTGACAATGCACGAGGCTCAAGCCAGTTTCATATTCCAGACTATGTACGCTATATGATGGCCAGTAATCGTTTTGAAGAAGCTTTGGACGAAAGGCTCAAAGGACTAGGGGAAGGCTTTGGTGAGGGTGAACTCATGAATGCTTTAATTGTAGCAAATTTAGCCCTAAAATGCGCTGAGAAAGACAAGGAAGAGAGACCTGATATGAGTTATGTGATTAGGGTACTGAATAACATGGTCAAAGAAAATACTGAAGGAAACTCTTCTGGAACGGTCGGTTTACTAAAGTAGTATGATTAACCATATAGGTTAAGCATAATTTTTAAACTGTACTTGTTTTTTTCCTTACTTAATACTTATGTGACAGTTTTCTTGTTCAACAGTAGATTAAAGTGCTACTTCTTCCTTAATACTTATGGGTTTGGGGTTCTCTCAAAACTCGTTTTTGCTTAAATGAAAAACTACAGTAGTATGATTAATCATATAGCTTAAACATAATTTTTAAATTGTATTTGTTTTTTTTTTCTTAATACTTATGTAACTTTCGAATTTTATAAAGTTTTGTTGTTCAAAGTAGATTAAAGTGGTACTTCTTCCTTAATACTTATGTGATTTTATTGATTAATGAAGTTCAAGGGAATTTTAAAAATATTACTTATGTCAAAGTAGATTAAAGAGAGATTATCTCTCTTTTATGTAAGTACTAGTCCAATGTTAAAAATAAACTTATTAACTAGTATGTGTGTAACTTTATGGATTTATGAAGTTCAAGAGAATTTTAAAAATATTATTTGTTCGACAATATATTAAAGGGAGATTATGTCTCTCTTTTATGTAAGTGACCAGTCCAAAGTTAAAAATAAACTTTTTGATTAGCATGAAAGTCTAGCTTGATTACATCTATAAGAAACAAATAATAGGAAAGTGAAACAAAGAAATAGAATGTTAGGAAATATATCTCTTGTTAATATTAGTTTATTTTATATGTCAAGACTGTTTTAACACACTGTTTGGAAAGAAATAGTTCATTTAGATAAAATAAGCATAAATGTATCGTTTGATAGTAGTATACATCATTCATGAATTATATTATATTTAGTTTTATTTTAGGAGCTTTTTCCAATAAAGAGTGAAACTTTGTCATCTTAAAGAAATATTATTCTTATTTTCTATTTATCAAAATGAAAATTCAAACTGATCAAACTTACACATATAATTTTGTTTTTTTAAAAACTACATATAATAATGGATATTCAATCTAATTATAAATACTGAAGCAATCAGAAGTTACACTCAATCAATCTGCTCATAACTCATTTCTTTGCCTCTCTAGAGCTTCACACTGACCTCTTTGTTTGGAATTATTTGTTGTTCCTTGCAAATTCCTTTTTTATTGCCATATTATTCTTATTCAGAACTATTGTTCACAAAATTGTCTTCCCTATAACTATATATTAACAATCTTATTTGTTTGGAGTGGTCCAAAATTTCCTCACAATTTAAAATTCAAGCTTACCGAACAAAATTGATTTCATTGGCAAACTACTGACTAACTTCAGTATGCTCTACACAAAAGACTGGTAACAATGGTTGAACATGGATTTCGCAACGCGCTTCATCTCTAAGTCAATGAAATAATCACTTAATGTATATAATAATGATGTGATGCCATGACAGAAAATTTATGGCATCCTGACTAGCTGGCTAAATCAATAATGCACAAAATATACGTCGATGGATAGACAAATGTCGATAAAAATGTTTTTGTCTACTCTATCTTAAATATCTTTCAGAAGTCAAATTATAATTTTATATTCATTCTTATAAAAAAATTAGTCAATAGCCGTTTCATTTTGATTGCTCAAAATCTAATTTTAGGTGTATAGAATTAAGGAACATGGGTTGATGCGGGAGATCTGCGAAGGCCACTGACATCTGTGCAGCTCCGAATGAAGGGAGAGATAAGTTCATCTTATAAAGGCCGATCTACGCAAAGCTCCAGAAAACCTTTGTAAGAATGAATAACGTTTCGAAGACCAATATATTTCTAGTAGATTGAGTTTCAGCTTCGCTTTATACTTCAACTTGGGGTGAAACGGGTATGTGAACTTATCTTCCTTATAATTAAGGATGATTATGCAATCAACGAGAACAACACTAATAGCTGATCCCCTTGTGGTATAGATGATACAACTCAGACATTTGAACCTCCTGTTATCATATAAAAAAAAAAAGTAAGAATAATGAACACATGAGATAGAGAGTTTTGTTTGTTGAAAGAGGAAAGGTCCTTCTCCTTCACCCATTTATCTCTTAAAGGCCATGAAAGAGAACTCTGTAGTATAGGATCAAGGTACTTGTCTCTTGTTTGTTTCTACGTCCAGGTGATAGCTCCCTCTCTCTTCTTCTTGCACTTCTTTTTCTCACTATTACCTCTTATGAGATATGTTCCTTCTGCCTTCATGGTTGGCTTGTAATGGGTTCAGTCCCTTCCCTTTTTTATCTCATCAAAATAAATGTGATAGATCCTTAAAAGGAGAAATGAAGAACTTTAACATATGATGATGTCATCTTATGTCTGAATTTTTCTCTACAATATTGAAATTTTCTATTGACATTCACAAAAATATAGTGGCAATCAACCAACCTTGTTATACATTCATTTTTAGGGTCTACACCAATTTTCATTCTAAATTGCATCTATGTGTTTCTTTTTTCTCTTGAAGATGTTTTCTACAATCCACCTTACAAACCCTCTCATTAGAGGCATCCTTTGCATTAGCAATATCTAAAGGTTGTGCTACATCATATGTAGGATAAATAGACACAATGAGATTAATGTACTTCCTAGTATTGTAAAATTTCCTATTGACAAAGCATTCCAACTTAGAAGGACAAAAAATATGCCACTTTTGAGACAAATTCAAGAAATACATTAATATATATGTTCCATCTAATCACGCATGTTGAAAGATAGGATAACAAAATATACAAAAATATTTCTTGCATTTAAACATGTATAATCTAGCAAAAAATTATTACTGTATATGATTTTATTATCAAATTAAAAGCAATGAGATAAAAAATAAAAAATATATTAATTAATCAATTAATTAATTAGGAATACTTTTTTAATCTCTTTCATCTAATATATAAAATGAAATCCCATATATTTAACCAAAAAATAATATTAGTTATGTATTCTTCATTAGGCTTGTAGCCCAAGCATGACCATTAAGTAAAAGACCAAAATTTTCAATAAACCATGACTATCCCAATATAATTAGAAAATGAAATTCATGAATCATGAAAGGAAGAAAATAATATCATAACTTATTCATCATCTCAAAAGGCTCACTCAACCTTAAATAGATCTTAATGGTAGAGTACTTAGCTCATGACAAAGCTATCAACAATAACATTAAGAATTTCAAGAGAAATAATTTGAAGCTCTCTAATTTTCTCCATGGATATACAAAAAACCCCTTACGAAAGTTTATTTTAGACTATGAACGATGCTAAGACTATTCATGAATGGAAATATGTTATATCCCTCCTTACACATTTGGTATTGGGAGAGAAAATCATTAACACTTAACACAAAAGCCTTCTAAATATAAAATTCCTCTAAAACATTAATACCATAAATCTTAACCTGTAATGCCACAAGAATAATCAACACTAGAGGGAAAATAGGAGACTTGCTAACTACAAACTCCTCTAGATTTACCACTATCAGTCCAAATTAAGATTTCTAGTTGAGGGGACGTGGAGGAAAACCATCACAATTTTATTGCAATCTAGTGTTGCTAAAATATATACCAAATTCAAGAAAATTAAGAAATATCAAGTGCTTTTTAAGGACCCAAAATGAATCATAAAAAATATCTTCTTATGAACCCTTAAAAATCCAAATATAAGTAGGCCTCCAACAAAAGGTAAACTAATTTTTACTTTTATTCATCATTGAATAAATGTTTTTTCCTCCTTAATCTCACTATATTTATAGAAGTCAAATATAAAAATAGATAAAATAGAAAAATATTTCAAGAGAAGACCTTGAAGAATTAGAAAAAAAATACAAACTCAATATTATATTTATTGAATGCTTTTGGTGAGAATCTTTCTTCCTACTTTATGCAAAACTATTTAAGAAAACTCCCTTGTATCCTACAAGAGTAATATTAAAGATAATAAGTTAGAATACTAAGGTTAAGCATTCAAAAGAACTCTTCCTTATTAGATATATAATACATAATGTTTGAAGTCTAATGATTCATTCCCTTTTGATATTTTTTTTTTCTTTAATGCAATAGTACAAGAAACTAAATGAATAGAATACACATACATTACTCGCAAATAAACTTCAAACAAAGGGATTAATAGAAGGAAAGTGAGCATATGAGTCAACTCTAGTTAAGTTGATTTAGTCAAGGTTGGAGAATCCCCAAAGAAGATGTCAAACCTTACAGCTATAGACTAATCAATGGAAATAACAAAGGAATAGAGAGAACAAGAAGATTTAGAAGCTTAATAACAACTTTTTTCATCAGAATTTCACCATACATGCCAGGCTATAAGGCTTTCTTGATTTCGGCCACATATAATTAAGAGCTAAATAAAAATCTATACCTAGACCTATCTAAGCCCTTAGGTGAACAACTATCTAGCCTCAATGACAGATCTACTATAGACTTCCTCCTCACTTACTATTACTACCTTTACAATGAGTGCGAGCCCTAAATTTATATAAAATATCCAATCAGTCATCCTAAACCAACTTTACATATCCCAAGACAAATGTGTCAGACCAAGTCAGCCTAACTCCCAAATAAATACAAAAAATAGTTACTTTGCATCGAGTGATCCAACAACCAAGTCTGCCACACATAGAAACACCTAGGAAATCACTCCATTGAGCTCCAACAATAGGAAACACCAATCGCAACCTCCAGCAACAAACTGGTAAGCATAATTGATCTAGCAACCTGAAGAACAAAGGTACCCTATAAAGGAATCTACCGTAACTCACATGCCATAACTCCAAATGAGTTGCGATCATAGGAACACCTTTCACATGACCTCTCGAATACCATATCATGACCATAAATTTGAGATACGACTAAATTGACTATAACATCAAACACACCAATTGATTACTAGCAAAAGAAAACCTCACTACAACTGCTTACAAGGAACTCAACAATCTCATGAAGAATTGGCAAGATCTCACAAACTGCTTGACCTAGAGAAGTGTAATCATAGATATAGACTCTATGAACAACTAGGAACAAACCCTTCCTACCACTCCTATCCAAGATATTCATAGAATGACCAATCTCAGAATCTCTGCAAACTTCCCTAAAATAAACAACTTCTTTAATCTTGAAGGGAACAACTCTAAGGTCATGCAAGATCTCAAAGAACCCTAGGTGCTCCTACATCAGACACCTAGGGTAATTTGAAGAGTAGGCCCCACACTTATGAGCCATCAAAAAATCTAATCTCATCCCTCATCTTAACCATTTGTTTCCAAATGAACCAACACATAAGAACTTTCTGCCTACTCTGATCTGATCTCCACAACCTCTGCACTATTATTATAGGTCACTCATCACACAACTTACCATACTCTATCACTAGTCCATCAGCAATAGGAAAATTAGGAACTTCACTGAATCCACCACCCTTATCTTTCAACCAGTCATCAGTCTCCATCACCAGCAAGTCTATCTTCAAATCGATATCCATATTCACTCTCAATACATCCATCCTCAATCTCCAACAACTATCTCTATCAAAGGAACACTTCGCCTCTTTCCATACTTGCACTGCAACATAAGAAACCACATCTTATTTGACACAATCAACACAATAAGTACTCATAATCAAAATAAAATTTCCTTCACATCCTATAGGTAATCTTTGCAATAAATTAGTACTCAACTGAAACATCTTAGTTTGAAATTTTATTTTAGCAACATGTTTGTCATCACAAATGAAAATCCCATCTAAAACAACCTCATACTCATCAACCAATCCATAAGCATCAATGCCTTTACTACTATACTTAATAACAACAAACTCTTACACTGATTCAACTAGGTCATCAAAGCCAACCAAAGGAAATCCATTCCCAACTATGTCAACCGATTTAACCCAAGGAACATAAATAATCTCATTTACCTCAACCTTCAACTCATCAGAAATAAGAGATTAAAGATGTCCACCATCTTCACCTTACTTATCTTCAACCATCATTCGTAATTCTACAACACTACTAATAGTATCCATCTGCAACTTCTAACCAATGACATGTTCATATTCACATGGAAAAACCCTATTCCTTTCAACAAAATTACTCTCAATGCGTAAATCCTCAATAAAAATACTTTTCTAACAAGATACTCTGGACTTTCGATATCTGACCCGTCATGAAAACCAACTAGATCTACCCCATCTACTAGCTCCTCAAATAGGTTATAATTTACCTCATCAAACTTTACCTCTTTCTCAACAACAACCCTAAATTTCTTTTTCCTTCTCTGAAAAAGCCTTTTCACAGTGTATCATGGAAAAATGGAAGCACTTCCATTTAGGACTAGTTTAGCTCTCCAAGTAAATGGTTTGGGGTTATGTCAAACACCTTGAATGGGTCTTTGACTTGGATCTAGATTTTTCCCCTATCCTGCCCTATTTTCCACTTTTCTCCTACCTAATCTTGGCATCTCGCCCTGAGAAATTGAGGCTCTTGACCTCAACCCTAACCCAAGGTCCAAATTTCAAATTCCAAAGATTTCTGGATGTCAGGGTTTGGAAAGAATTATTTCCCGCTTTGAGGTTGGTTGTTTCAGACTCTGAAGTAGTGACTCTTAAATAGATATTTAATATAGATCCACTTATTGGGGTATAGGCCTAATTAGAATTTAATTCTCCTCTGTCTTCATCTCTAGAAGTTTGTGCCCTAGACTTGTATATAAGGAAGTCTTTGTCCTCTCATTTTCTAAGACCAAAAAAAGTATGAAAAGACCTAAGCACACAAGACATGATATGATAATGGAAGGATAATATTCTGAAGCATTCAAGCATTCAATCACTTAAGCATTCAAGACTCAGTGCATCAAGGAGATCCATTGGTAGCCATTGAAGGATTCAAGCTCTATGGAGGCCTCTTGTTGAAGATTCCTCCATCCATATCCATTCAAGCTTCTTCCTATTCTAAGATCCATTCAAGATTGGTGTTGAAGATCTAAAGTAAATTGATTTGAGACATCCTACATGCTACATTCTACATTCTACATTAATTTGGTGCATCCATACTTATGGATCCAAGTATTCAATTCCTCCATAAGGGGTTCAACATAAGCAAGGTGCATTGTTCTATTTATTTTGTTTGTTACTGCAATTTCAGTTATATTATAAGGTTGATTCCAAAATCTTGGTTTAACCAAGGAAAACCCCTCCCCCCCCCCAGCAAAAAAATCCATTTTTCTTCCAGGTATAGGTATGAAACAGCGAATCACAGAGAATATTTGGACACCCTTTTTGGCAAACTTGGGGGCTCCACGAACAAAATATTTTTCAGAGCAATGCAGGTCAAGGTTGAAATAAAGTGGTCAAGGTCAAACTATATTTGGGTCAAGGTCGACCTAGATTAGAAAAGGAAAATATTTCTTGGTTTTCTCTGTCTCTGTATTTCTATTCCAGTTTCGGTTGTAGAATTTCAAGAAACTTAGTACAGACATCAAAAGACAACAATTTCCAAATCTTCTATACTTTGAGGTTAGTATTTGTCATTAATTCATTTCAATTAATATTTTAATCATTTTAGATCTATTACACACTCTCCCTTCCATCATTCATCATAAAAACCGAGAATGTAATTTTTTCCTCTTTCTTCTTATTTCCAATCAATTGATTCACTTGTGCATTGACCATTTTCTTGTGGTTAATCAATTTGGATCTTTCCTTTATAAATTTGGAGATAGGATGAGAATATTACCTTCCCCAAACCTTTCAAATGTAAATTGTATTCATCTTACAGTACAACAATATATACATTTTAGATCATTCATTTTATGCTTTACATTTTGGTGAACCTGCTTACTACAACTCTTTCTTTTCTGGTTTTAGATTTACATTTCATGTTAGATCCTTCATGCATATTATATTATCCTTCTTTTATGTTCTTGCATTTACATTTAATTTAGTTCATTTGCATTGCATTGGTGTATGAGCTTTACTACCTCTAGTCCTACTTATAATATCCTAGTTAGAAGAAGTCGTAGACTTATGGGTTCCTTTGATTCTGAGTCTTCCTCTCCTCTCCTTAGGATCCCATATGACAATTTGATCACTCATGATTCCAATCCTTCTAGAGAGGATAACTCTCCTCACTCATGTCATGATGAGGATGAGGCTTTAAGATTTCCTCCTGAACAAGTACAAAAGCTTTCAACTGAACTTGATAAAATGGGAAATTGTCTTATGCAAGAAAACCATAATAAAGATTCTATTCAAGATATAGAGGCCCTTGAGAAATTCCTTCATGATAGTGATCAAGGTATTAATCTCTCGTATGGTATCACTCATATTGTGCATTTAAATGTTAAATCTTTAGCTCAAGATCTAGGATTCACTCTGCCTCTCACTAGTGTGGATCCTTCTTCTATTCCTTTACCTAAAATTCCTACTTACACTCATCCTTTAGTGACTACATCTCTTCCATATTCCAATCCTCTAGCTTCTAATCTTCCACTTCCATCTCTTCCTTTGAGTGTTCCACCAGTGTCTCTACCTACCTCATAGCCTTCTTACCATAGTGTTCCTTTTACCTATTCAACCCTTTTCCAACCATGGTTCCAAGTGTTCCACTGGTTGTGTCTTCCATTACCACCGCTTCCTACACTTTTCCTAGTGTTATTAATGTTTCTATGCCTCCTATTTCTTCTAATGATTCCACAATCATTAGTCTGGCTCAAACTGTGTCCTCCTTACAAAAATAACTTACATCCTTAACACAATCCAAGTTTAGTATTCATACATGTGACATGGTTAGTCCTTTTATCCCTAGAAATTATTTGTTCTCCTGTCCCTCAGCAAGCCGAGATGCCTTGCCTTGAGAATTACAATGGTAAGGGAGATCTTGTCACTCATGTTAAAACATTTCAAATCCTTTGTAGTGACTATGCTCATGACCATAGGATTTTATCCAATTTGTTTGCTAGAACTTTTCATGATAAGACCTTGCAATGGTATTTTTCCTTGCCTCCTTATTCTATTGATTCTTTTCCAAAGCTTTCTAATACCTTTATCCAATAGTTCCAAAATAACATTGGTCCACAAGTGTCCTTAACTGATTTGATGCATTGTAAACAAAATACTAAAGAAAAATTGACTAAATTTATTGGTAGATTTAAACATTTGTATGCTCAAATCTCTTATCATGTTCTTGATATTGATATTCAGCATATGTTTATTTCAAATTTGCAAAATGATATTAGAGATAAGATTCTACTTACTGAATTTACCTCTTTTCAACATATTTGTGGAATGCTTCATCATTGTCAATTACAAGTGGGTCAATTTGAGAGCAACATTCCAATGGCTCATGTTCCAATTGATAAGTTTGATGTTTCTCCTAATCCCAACAAGTTTTAGAAACCTAACAACTATGTCAAGATAAATAAGCAAACAAATGCAGTTGTTGATTAAGTCGTTGCATCCAACAATGCCACTTTTGCATCCACTGCTTTTCATTTGAATTGTACATTTACTTCTCTTTCTGAATCTTTACATTCTATTATGATTAAGTTGTTTAATGCTAATATTATTACTTTTCCTCATATTTGAACTCTCATTCCTACTATGATGGCATGCAAATCCTTTGATCCCAAAGCCTTTTGTCGATACCACTGTCAGAATGGCCATGATACTGAGAAGTGTTATTCTCTAAAACATAAGGTACAAGACTTAATTAATTCTAATGCTTTATTTTTTGATAATATTGATGGTAGTAGGATCTAATTTGTCTCTCCTCCTAATCCAAATCTTCAAATCTATATGAATCCTTTGCGTACACATGATACTAATACCATTGTTCATCCATCTTTTGTGGATATTGTTTATGATTCAAATATGGATGATCTCAATCATATTGTTAACCATGTGGAGTATGTTATTTTTTCGAAACCTATATCTCCACCCCAGCCTCAATCTCAACCTCATGTTCAAGTTCCTTCGCCTCAACCTCAACTTCAAGTTCCACCTCAACCTAAGCCTAAACTGAAACTTCAACCTAAACCTCAAAAACAACCTAAAAATAAAATACCTAGGGAACTCTTGATCACCTTTGATGATTCTGAGATTATTAAAGCTCTTGATGGTCCCCTCTATATATTTCTAGGATTGCTAAGATGCCTACACATGGTTTTCTTGTTGATCCTACATCCTTAGTCAATGTCATTACTGAAGAAAACATTTTTTCAAAGAACTTACAACGTGATTGTTATAATAGATCTAATGTGTGGATCCAAACTTGAAATTGTTTTCTCTATCCATCATTTGGTTCTATTAACTTTCTTGTGGAACTTTGTGGTAAATTTTTCGACACTAACTTTGTTGTTGTCTCTACTTCTGATCAGTTTAAAGCTAAGCTTGGTTTTCCTTGGTTGACTGCCATGCATGTTGTTTCTTCTCCAATCCATAAGTGTATTAAGTTCATTCATGATGAAGAAGTGAAAACAATTAATCATAGTTTATATCAACCTTCTAGGCCTATGGATTATGCTACCCTTGACTTCTTTTGGCCTTCATTACCTAATTCATGTTCTTCTCGACCTGATAACTATTTTTGCTCATATTAAGCCTATAAATATTGTAAGATTGTTGAGTTAAGCATGCCTCAGATGGATCTTAACCGTTGTCTTTTTCCTATGCCTTCCATATCTCCTTTATACATTTCTTCTATTTCTATTAATCAAGCTCCTAGTGTTTCTTTTCAGCCTATTGAGAATCCTACTAGTCCTCCTATAGAACCTGTGAAGGAACTAGTTGTTGTTCCTCCTAGCTCTCAACATATTTCAAACAAGACAAAATGTAACTGATCTTCCAATGAGAATTGTAAGAAGCGTTGGGCTCAATCTAGGGCCTGTGCCTCTGTTCTTTGAAGTTCTTTACCTTTTTTTGACCAGCCTATGCCTGATGTGTTGGAAGAAGTTAATGTTAATAATGATGTTAAAATGAATGATTATGATGATTCTATTCGTATCTTAGATTCTATTTTGATTAATCTTTATGAAGAAGATACTCCTGATGATTCTAATGATAAATATGTGACTATTGACATTGATACTGATTTACCGAATATGCTTTCAACACAACTGATAATTACACATAGTATTGAACATTGTGATTATCAAGAGGATCCTTGTTGGAACTAGATATTATTCCTAATGTGTTGGATATAGTCCCTCTTGTGAGTTTCCCACCTTCCCTAAATAATATAGACCGAGATGGGGAGAGTAAGTGATGCGCTTGATTGGCTTGTCTTCCATGGTAGCCTTTTATGTATTTTCCTGTTGTATTTTGCTTCTCTCATAATGTGTTTGCTAAATGTTTGTTAGATTCTTTTATGTGACCCTTGCTACTTTGTCAGTACAAGGTGATAAAGGAATCGAACCTATTTTACTATTCCTCTATATGCATCTCTAATCTTGTATATATTGTTTTCATGTTATGTTGTAACTGTTCTATTGTTCATAAATGTTTCCTTGTGTATTCCGCTTGGATTTGCGACATGGTAGCACTGATTCTATTTCTCTCCATGTTGTAGTCCGAAAAGACTCTTCTATGTAACTCTTGCATTTTCTTTCCTCCATTGTGATTGTAGTTCTAGTTTCTTTGGGGAATGATGTCAATTAATTTGCAATAATATCATATATATGTATTATCTTATGATCATACTAAACCCACAGTAGGTAGATCCCTTCTGTGATCTCTGTATGTTTATGTGGTATCTCCCTTGATTTATCTTCACTTGGGGGCACCTCGTAGTGGAAACGTAATTAGTAGACTTGTTTATGTATTCATTAAAGCCATTTCTCTTGTTAAAGTGTTTGAAATGACTTTAATGTGGAGGCATCCGCTCTTCTCACATTTTTCCCACACGCACTTTCAAAATATTTTCATACTTAAAACCTTTTTTTTCCCTTTATGGATTAGAGACTAATCCTTAAAGCATGGATTTTTACCATATAGGATCTCTTGATCCCTCCAGTTTCAACTTACAAAGTTTTTATCCCCTAAGGTTGCAAGGCGTCCTTAAGAATGGATCTCTCTAGTTTTGGCTTTGTTGTTTTGGAATAGAATATTCCTGAGGGTGAATCCTAGATGGTTTAACTAGTGAGTAGCCATACTCACTAGGCGGTTCAACTCCATCTTTACAGTTGCACTATTTCCTTGTGTGATTCACAATGGGACATAAGTTCTCACTGGGTGAGATAATCACACCCTCTCTCTCTTTTTCTTTGACTGGTGATGTCTCTCTTATTGTAATCCTGGGGTTGACAAAGACTTGAGTCCCTAGAGGCTTGAGAATTGCTTTGTCACTTTTATTTCAATAAGATTATCTTTTCTTTGTAATCTCCTTTACCAAAAGTTTGCATCAAGTCCATATTCTTGCTAAAGTGGGGGTTAAATGTATCCTTGGAAAATGGAAGCACTTCCATTTAACATTGGTTTAGCCCTCTAATTAAGTGGTTTGGTGTCATGTCAAACACCTTGAATGGGTTTGTAACTTGGATCTAGTTTTTTCCCCTAGGGTGATCCCACAATAGTGGGTTACACTTTTTCGGAGGAAGAAACTCCTCACAAATCTGTGAGGAGGGAGGATTTAGTCAGGTACTTTCAATAGAAAGTACCTGATTGTTTCGATCGGAACATTAATAGTTTCGATCGAAACTACCTTTTTTACTTAGTTTCTATCGAAACTAAGTTAGTTTCGATCGAAACTAAGCTAGTAAAGATTTTAGTGGGATTTTGACCCATACGCATGTTAAACTAAGAAATTACTTTTGATAGAAAGTAATTTCGATCAAAACTAATTAGTTTCAATCAAAAGTACTTTCTATCGAAAGTACTTTCTATCGAAAGTACTTTCTATCGAAACCCCCAAAATTGAGGCTATCTGCAAAGGCTAACGCAAATCTACAATTTTCATGGCTTTGGGGCTCAAGTGTGGGGCTCAAATGGAAGAATAGGGACACCTCCTTTTGCATCACACAAGTACTTTGAACGAGCTTTCTAACAAATATAGATTTGACAAATTTTGAATTAATTAGGTCTATGTATTTTGACGTGCATCGGATGTAGGTTTTTTATCGAATATAAACTTCCATGTTTGACGTTCAATGAAAAATAGTAGAAAAGAGAAAAAAAATTGAAAAATAACAGTGCCCTCCAGCTTTGAGTCTTCTTTCTATCAAAAAATTAATAATTGAATTTTGATAAATACACAATAAGTTATTAGCTACGCAGTCAACGTATGTCACAATTACGGTTTAATCTACTTCAAACATTGATAAAATATGTAATAATCATGATAATGTCATCAAACCAATTGCATGCCCTCCGTATGGATGTTACAAAACCAAATTTGAAAGAAGCCTATTGATATCTATTTTAGAAAAAAAGTTATGTTGTACGAAGTCATGTACCTTTTTGAGAATGATGTTTTCAGCAACATAGCAGTTTTAGTGGGAGAAAAAAAAAAGCATTAAAATAAATTCAAAAAAAAATTTAAAAAATATATTTAGAATCTAGACAGAAAATCCTAAAAGACTCTAGTTTACTTCATCTTCTAATTTCAAACAGTTTAACGACAATATTCATCCAAATGTGAATGTTTTTCTCAAAATGTAGACTTCAATGTCCGTTTAGGCAAAAAAGTGTAACCCACTATTGTGGTATCACCCCCTATCCTGCCTTGTTTTCCATTTTTCTCCTACCTTTTCCTGGTATCATTCCCTGAGAATTTGAGTTTTTTGACCTCATGGTCAAGGTCAACCATCTGGGTCAAGGTTGATCTCAACCCTAACCCAAGGTCCACATTTCAAATTCCAAAGATTTTTGATTGTCGGGGTTTGGAAAGAAATATTTCCAGCTTATGGGTCAGCTATTTTGGACTCCAAAGTAGTGAATCTTAAAAATATATTTAATATAGGTCCACTTCCAGGGGTATAGGCCTAATTTTAATTTAATTCTCCTATGTCGACCTCTCTAGATGTTTGTGCCCTAGACTTGTATATAAGGACGCCTTTCTCCTCTCATTTTCTAAGACAAAAAAAGTATGAAAATACCTAAGCACGCAAGACATGATATGATAATGGAAGGATAATCTATCAAATAATTCAAGCATTCAATTCATCAAGGAGATCCATTGGTAGCCATTGAAGGATTCATGCTCTATGGAGTCCTCTTATTGAAGATTCCTCCACGCATATCAGTTCAAGCTTCTTCCTATTCCAAGATCCATTCTAGATTGGTGTTGAAGATATAAAGGCAATTGATTTGAGACATCCTACATCCTACATTCTACATTCTAAATTCTACATTCTACATTCATTTGGTGCATCCATACTTGTGGATCCAAGGATTCGAATCCTCCACAAGGGTTTCAACATAAGCAAGGTGAATTGTTCTATTTACTTTGTTTATTACTACAATTTCAATTCTATTATAAGGTTAATTCCAAACCTGATGTTTGACCAAGGAAAACCCCTCCCCTCAACAAAAAAAAACATTTTTCTTGCAAGTACAGGTATGGAACAACGAATCACAAAGAAGATTTGGACACCATTTTCGACAAACTTCCTGGATCTGTGAATAGAATTTACGTCAAAGAAACACAGGTCAAGGTCAACATAAATGGGTAAAGGTCAAACTATATTTGGATCAAGGTTGACCTAGGGTAGAAAAGGAAATTTTTTTGTGTTTTCTCCATTTCTGTGTTTCTATTCCAAATCTAGTTGCAGAATTTCCAGAAACTCAATACAGACATCAGAAAACAACAATTTCCAGATCTGTTATACTGTGAGGTTAGTATTTGTCTTCAATTCATTTCAATCAATATTTTAATCATTTTAGATCTATTACACACTCTCCATTCCATCATTCATCATAAAAACTAGGAACGTAAGGTTTTCCTCTTTCTTCTTATTTCCAATCGATTGATTCATTTGTGCATTGACCATTTTCTTGTGGTTAATCAATTTGGATCCTTCCTTTTTCAATTTTGGGCTAGGAGGAGAATCTTACCTTCCCTAAACCTTTCAAATGTAAAGGGTATCATCATCAATCACACTTATCCTCTACCTGATTTGAAAACTCCATCTGTAGTACAACTTAGGAATCTCTTCCAACTTACAAGCAATGTCCTCATGCTCTCTTTCAACTCCATTATTAAACTTTTCTTCTTCCATCTTTTTCATCAGCTTATGCTCTTTTCTCCCAAGGTGCAACTGCCCTTGATTGACAATCTAATTGTAGGATTCCTTTTGCCTCACAGTCGGTGATCTATTGCACATCTTCACAACTTGCCTTGATTTGAAAATTTATTCACCACCAAAATATTGAAACTTTCTCTGACACCACTTGACATAGTCAGGGTAGGAGAATCTCCAAAGGAGATGTCCCACCTTGCATCTATAGAATATTAAGAAGAAATAAAAAAGGAACAAAGGGAACAATAAGATTCAGAATCTTAATAACAACTTTATTCATCAGAGTTTCACCATACATGTCAGGTTGTAAGGTCATCCCAGTTTCGGCCACATACAATAAAAAACTAAACTCAAATCTATACCTAGACATATCCAAGCCATTAGGAGATTAATTCTCTAGCCTTAATGCTAGATCAACTCTACACTTCCTCCTCACTTACTAATACTACCTTTACTACAAGCACAAGCCTTAAATTTATACCCAACATCCAATAGGTGGGCCTCAACCAAATTTACATATCCGAAGATAAATGTGTCAGACCACGTTGGCCTAAATCCCAAAAATATACAACAAATGATTACTTTGCATCAAGCAATCCAACAACCAATTTGACCACACATAGAACCACCTAGGAAATCAGTCCATTTGGCTCCAATAATAGGAAACACTAAATGAAACCTCCAACAACAAACTGGTAAATACAGCTGAACCAACAACCTAAAGAACACAACTACCCTATCAAGGAATCCGCCATAAATCGCATGCAACAACTCCAAATGAGTTGAGATCATAGGAACAACTTCCAAATGATCTCTCAAACACAATATCATGGCTCTAACTTCCAAATATGATAATAAATTGAACATGACATCAAACCCACCAACCAGTGGCTAGGAACAAAAAACCTCACTGCAACCAGTTAATAGAAATTCAACAATTTGATGAAGAATTGACAAGATCTCACAAACCACTCAACCTAGAGAAGCATGATCATAGAAATTAACTCTATGAGAAACCAGGAATAAAACCTTTTCACCACTCATGTCCAAGCTCTTTATAGGTTGACCTCTCTTACAATCTCTGCAAACTTCCTTGAAATAATCAACTTCTTTAATCTTGAAGGGAACAACTCCAAGATAATGCAAGATCTCAAAAAGACCTAGATGCTCTTGCATCATAAGTAGAACCAATAAATAGAAGTTTCAGTTAAAAAATTAGTAAGATAAATCAAATTAATGCATGCACTAAATCATATTACATTCATTTATTTCCTTTAAGAGGATTTATTAATTAAGTTCATATGTTCTAAAATATTAGTGCATGATGATGTAAAAAAAAATTGTTGGTTAAATATTTTACAGTAAGAAAATTTTTTTTATTATAATAAAATTTTCTTATGATAACCAAAATAATTGAAAATAAATGGTCTTTTAAATTTATATTTAATATTATAAGTTACTTATATTTTTATTTTTTTACATGGATTCCCACACATTCCTGCTATCTACAAATATTTTTGTAAAAGAAGAGATATTATAAATGTGTGTATAATGTAAAGACTAAAATGGATGTGAAATGATGAGAATGATGATGTGGGAAATTGGATAGAAGGGGAAGGTAAGATTCTTATTTTAGCCCCAAATTCACAAAGGAAAGATCCAAATTGATTAACCACAAGCAATGGTCAATGCACAAATGAATCAATCGATTGGAAATAAGAAGAAAGAGGAAAACCTTACATTCCCGTTTTGGGATGAAGAGTGTGTAATATATTTGAATTGATTAAAACCTTAATTGAAATGAATTTAAGACAAGTACTAACCTCAAAGTATAACAGATCTAGAAATTGTTGTTTTCTAGTGTATGTACTGAGTTTCGAGACATTCTAAAACTAGATTTGGAACATAAACACAGAGACGAAGAAAACAAAGAAATATTTTTATTTTCTGAGCAAGGTCGACTTTGACCCCAATATGGGGGTGCAATTGCACCCTTTTATTTCAACCTTGACCTGCACTACTCTAACGGAAATTTGATTCGCGGATCCTGAAAGTTGGTCGAAAAGGTATCAAAATATGTTCTGTAATTCACTATCTTGTACCTGTACCTACAATAAAAAATGATTTGGTTTGTTTGAGGGAGGGTTTTTCCTACCATGGTTTTGGAATTAACCTTATAATAGAATTGAAACTGCAGAGATAAACAAAGTAAATGAATAAATTCACCTTGCGTGTATAGAAAGCCTAGTCGTGGATTCGAATCCTTAGATCCATAGGTATGGATGTGCCAAATGGATGTATAATGTAGAATGTAGGATGTAGAATGTATCAAATAAATTACCTTTATATCCTCAACACCAATCTTGAATGGATCTTGGAATAGGAAGAAGCTTGAATGGATGTGGATGGAGAAATCTTCAACAAGAGGGCTCCATAGAGCTTGAATCCTTCAATGGACACCAATGGATCTCATTGATGAATTGAATGCTTGAAGGATTGAATTCTTGAATTATTGAGAGTAGATGATCACTTCAATAGATTATGTGTAGATTTTCATGTGTGTGTATGATATTGCTTCCTTTTTACGTCTTAGAGAAAATGAGAGGAGAAAGACTTCCTTATATATAAATCTAGGTCACAAACTTCTAGAGAGGCTGACACAGGATAATTAAATTTCAATTACGCCTATACCCCTAGAAGTGGAAAATATATTTTTAATATTCCTTACTTCAGAGTCCGAAATAGCCAAGTTGAAAATGAGAAATAATTATTTCCAAACCCCGACATCCAAAAATCATAGAAACTTGAAATTTGGACCCTGGGTCAGGGTCGAGGCCGCCATTGACCTTGGTCAGGGTCCATGTCAAACTTTTCCCAAAATTTCAACCTTTAGCCTAAGGTCAAGAACTTCAAATTTACAGAACACGATGCCAGAAACTGGCCAAAGAGAAGTGGAAAATAGGGCTAGACAAGGGAAAAACCAGATCCAAGTCAAAGACCCATTCAAGGCATTTGAAATGACCCCGAACCACTTACTCAGAGGGCTAAACTAGTCCAAAATGAAAGTGCTTCCATTTTCTAATGATACATTTAGCCCCCACTTTAGCAAGAGTATGGACTTAATGTAAACTCATGGTAAAGGAGATCACAAAGAAAATATGATCTTATTCAAATCAAAGAGACAAAGCAATCCTCAAGCCCCCAAGGACTCAAGTCTTTGTCAACCCCAAGATTACAATAAGAAAGACGTCACCATTCAAAGAGAAAGAGAGAGAGGGTGTGATTACCTTGCCCAATCAGAACATATGTCCCATTGTGAACCACACAAGGAAAATAGTGTAAATGGAAAGATGGAGTTAAACCGCCTAGTGAATATGGCTACTCAGTAGTCAACCCATCAAGGATTTACCCTCAAGAATATTCTATTCCAAAAGAGCAAAGCCAAAACTAGAGAGATCCACTCTTAAGGACACCTTCTGACCTTATGGGATCAAAACATTATAAATTGAAATTGGAGGGGTCAAGAGATCTTATAAGGTAAAAATCCATGCTTTAAGAATTAGTCTCTAATCAATAAAGGGAAAAAAAAAAGTTTAAGTTTTGACAATATTTTGAAGGTGCGTGTGTGAAAAAAGTGAGCACAGTGTATGCCCCCATGTTAAATTCATTGCTAACACTTTAATAGGAGCAATGGCTTTAACAGAAACATAAACAACTCCACTGATTATATTTCCACTACGAGATGCCCCAAAGCAAAGAAAAATCAAGGTAAATACCACATAAACATACAGAGAACACGGAAGGGATCTCCCTATCTTGGGGTCAATATATATATATATATATATATATATATATATATATATATATATATTATTGCAAATGAATTGACATCATTCCCCAAAGAAAGTAGAACTATAATCACAATGGAGGAAAGAAAACACAAGAGTTACGAAGAAGAGTCTTTTCAGACCACAACATGGAGCATAGGTATAACATAACATGAGAAAAATATATAGAAGAATATAGATACATATAGACAAATAGTACAAGAGGTTCAATTCCTTTATCACCTTGCACTAACAAAGTAACAAGGGTCATATAAAATAATCTAACAAACATTTAGAAAACACATCACAGGAGAAGCACAATACAACAGGAAAACACATAAAAGGCTACCATGGAGGACAAGCCAATCAAGAACATCACCTAATCTTCCCATCTCCATCTATATCATTTACGTAACTTGGGAAAATCACAAGAGGGAATATATCCAACACAGTAGGAATAATAGCCAGTTCCAAAAAAGGATCATCTTGAGAATTGTGATGTTCGATACTAGGTGTAATTATCAATTGTTTTGAAAGCATATGAGGTAAATCAGTATCAAGATCAATAGTCTCATATTCATCATTAGCATCAATATGATCATCAAGAGTATCTTCTTCATCAAGATTAATTGAAATAGAATCTAAGATACGAATAGAATCATCATAATTATTCATCTTAACATTCTTATTAACATTAACTTCTTCCAACACATCAGGCATAGGCTGGTCAAAAGAAGGTAAATAACTTTGAAGAACAGAGGCACGAGCCTTAGCTTGAGTTCGATGCTTCTTATGATATTCATTGGCAGATAGGTTACATTTTGTCTTGTTTGAAATATTTTTAGAATTAGGAGGAACAACAATCAATTCCTTCACAAGTTCTATAGGAGGATTAGTAGGACTCTCAGTAAGCTGAAAATCAATACTAGAAGCTTGATTAAAAGAAATAGAAGCAATGGATAAAGGAGGTATGGAAGGTGTAGGAAAAAGACCATGGTTAAGATATATCTGAGGCATGCTTAACTCAAGAATTTTGTGATGTTTATAGGCTTGATTTGATCAAAAAAGGTTATCAGGTCGAGAAGAACATGAATTAGGTAATGAAGGCCAAAATAAGTCAAGGGTAGCACAATCCCTAGGCCTAAAAGGTTGATATAAACTATGATTAATTGTTTTCACTTCTTCATCATGAATGAAATTGATACACTTATGGATAGGAGAAGAAATGACACACATGTAAGTCAACCAAGGAAAACCAAGCTTAACTTGAAACTGATCAAAAGTAGGGACAACAATGAATGTACTGTCCTCAAATTTACCACAAAGTTCAGCAGGGAAGTTAATAGAGCCAAATGATGGATAGATAAAACCATTACAAGTTTGGATCCACACATCAAATGTATTATAACAGTCACATTTTAAGTTCTTCATAAAAAAAAAATTTCAGTAACGACATTGACTAAGGAAGTAGGATCAACAAGAAAAGCACGCATTGCATAAATGTAGAGGGGACCATCAGGAGCCTTAATAGTCTCAAAATCACCAAAGGTGGTTGAGAGATCCCTAGGTCTTTTATTCTTAGGTTGTTTTCAATGTTTAGGTTGAGTTTTTGGTGTAGGCTTAGGTTGAGGTGGAACTTGAAGTTGAGGTTGAGGTTGTGGTGAAGATACAGGTTGAGACAAAACAACATACTCCACATGGTTAACAATATGAGTGAGATCATCCATCTTTGAATCATAAACAATATCCATAGAAGATGGCTGAACAATGGTATTAGTTTCATGTGTAGGCAACAATGTAGTATAGATTTGGATGATTTGATTAGGATGAGAGATAGATTTGTTCCCATTACCATCAAAATTATCAACAGATAAATCATTAGAATTAATCAAGTCTTAAACCTTATGTTTTAGAGAATAACACTTCTTAGTATCATGGCCATTCTGATGATGATATTGACAAAAGGCTTTGGGATCAAAGGATTTGGATGACATCATATTAGGAAGAAGATGTCAAATAGGAGGCAAAGTAATCATATTAACAGTCAACAATCTACTCATAATAGAATGTAAATATTTAGATAGAGGAGTAAACGTGCAATTCAAACAAAAATTTGTGGATGCAAAAGTGGCACTATTCGATGCAACGGCGACTTGATCAGCAACTGCATTTTCTTGCTTATTTATATTGACATAGTCATTAGGTTTCTGAAACTTGTTGGGATTAGGAGAAGCATCACTCTTATCAATTGGAATAGGAACATTTGGAGTGTTTCTCTCAAAGTGACCCACTTGTAATTGATAATAATGAAGCGTTGCACAAAGTTTTTGAAAAGAGGTAAATTCAGTAAGCAGAATCTTATCTCTAATATCCTTTTGCAAATTTGAAATAAACATATGTTGAATATCAATATCAAGAACATGATAAGAAATTTGAGGATACAAATGCTTAAATATACCAATAAATTCAGTCAAATTTTCTTTAGTATTCTGTTTACAATGCATCAAATTAGTTAAGGACACTTGCAGACCAATGTTATTTTGGAACTGTTGGATAAAGGTATTAGCAAGTTTTGGTAAAGAATCAATAGAATAAGGAGGAAAGGAACAATACCATTGCAAGGCCTTATCAGAAAAAATTCTAGCAAACAACTTGGCTAAAATCCTATGGTCATAAGCATAGTCACTACAAAGGATTTGAAATGTTTTAACATGAGTGAAAAGATCTCCCTTACAATTCTAATTATCAAGATGAGGCATATCGGCTTGCTGAGCGACATGAGTACGGATAATGTCTATGGATAAAGGGCTACCCATATCACATGTAGGAATACTAAATTTGGATTGAGTTAAGGATGCAAGTTGTTGTTGTAATGAGGAACGGAAGAAGGTTCCATACAACTGATAGGACGAGTGAATCCTAGATATTGAGCTTCTTGACCTAAAGGTTTAACATTTAAATGCACAAGATGAGTGATACCACACAAGAGATTAACACCTTGATCACTATCACAAAGGACTTTCTTAAGGGCCTCTGTAGCTTGAATAGAACCTTGATTATGGTTTTCTTGAATAAGCCAATTTCCCATTTTATCAAGTTCGGTTGAAAGTTTTTGAACTTGTTTAGGAGGAACTCTTAAAGCATCATCCTCATCATGAAATGAGTGAGAAGAGTTATGCTCCAGAGAAGGATTGGAATTATGAGTGATCAATTTGTCATCCCGAATCCTATGGAAAGGAGAAGAAGACTTAGGATCAAAAGAACCGATATGTCTGTGACTTCTTCTAACTAGGATATTATAGGTAGGACTAGCGGTAGTAAAGCTCATACGCTAGTGCAATGCAAATGAAATAAATTAAAAAAATTTAAATGGAAGAACATAAAAGAAGGCTAATATAATATGCATTAAAGATCTAACATGAAATGTAAATCTAACACCACAAAAGAAAGAGTTGTTGTAAGCAGGTTCACCAAAATGTAAAGGAATAGATATTATAGATGTGTGTGTAATGTAAAGAATAAAATAGATGTGAAATTATGATGATGATGTGGGTAATTGGATAGATGGGGAAGGTAATATTCTTATTTTAGCCCCAAATTCACAAAGGAAATATCCAAATTGATTAACCACAAGCAATGGTCAATGCATAAATGAATCTATCGATTGGAAATAAGAAGAAAGACCTGATAACCTTACATTCCCATTTTGGGATGAAGAGTGTGTAATAAATTTAAATTGATAAAAAACTTAATTGAAATGAATTTAGGATAAGTACTAACCTCGAAGTATAGAAGATCTAGAAATTGCTATTTTTTGGTGTCTGTGCCAAGTTTCAAGAAATTCTACAACCGGATCTATAACAGAAACACAGAGACAGAGAAAAACCAGAAATGTTTTTCTTTTCTGAGCAAGGTCGACCCTGACCCAAATATAGGGGTGCAATTGCACCCCTTTATGTTGACCTTGACCTGCACTTCTCTGACAGAAACTTTGTTCACAGATCCCAAAAGTAGGTCGAAAAGGGTATCTGAATCTATTATGTAATTCACTATCATGTACCTGTACCTATTACCCTAATTTTTTACATGCGGGATAGTAATTAAGAAAAGTAAAATATTGCATGAAGGTACATCTCTTTACCATTACTATTCAGGTAATGTAGATGAAATACATTGATATTACATTCATATTATCAGGTTACATTGTACTCTAAGTATTGATCAGATTCAAATTTTCAAATTTATAATTGATCATGACATTGTGCATTCAAACTTAATGTAGTAAACAAATGTTCCTTCCATATTACATCTTTCATATTGAAAAAACTTAGAGGAATATGCAGAAAGGAAAGTAAGATAGAAGCATGATGAGGTCTAGGCTTCCATGCATTTCCTTTAAGAGGTCTTCTACATTCTGGAGTTGACTGGCTGCATTATCTAAGTCTTCATGTCCTTGGTCTTGTCTTTGTTTTTCTTGCATCCTAAGCCTCCTTTTGGCCCTATCCTACATCATGGATAAAAGGTGTTAGATCCAAATTGGATCTAATAAATACATGAAAACCTAAAAGTACCATATATCAGTAAAACCTCCAAGACTGCACATTTGCCAATGACATAAATGTAATTGAAAGGTACACATTTACATTAATAGAATAATAACATCAAAGAGACATATCTCTATGAAACCCTTTGCTATATTTGAAAGATGCAGTGAGTGTCACGAGCCCGTGCTCGAAACTCACAAGATGCATTGTTGAAGAATGAAAGAATGTTAGGTGTTCATGAGTTTAGGAAAGAGAAGACGTAGAAGGAAGAGAGATGTAGTACATAACATTTTCTACAAGGTGCATGCATGTTGTTACAGATTTAACACCATTGATGAAATATGCAGAGTATAGTAATGATGCTGGAAGATGCATATGCAATGAAAGATGGATGCTCCAAATTTAAATGAGATGATCTAATGCCATGAGCAGAGTGCTAAAAAAAGGGAGATAAATTGCAATCAAATAATGAGGTAACCTTATTATTCAATTCTGCACAAGTGAAGCTCATTTATAGTGCTATTTGAAATGGAATGAAAATGCATATGTCAAAATCAAATAACAGTTCATAAGGATAGATCAAATAAGAGTACAGTAATGTTGTTACAAGATATGCATGGATATACCAGAATTGGACAAAATAGTGTCTTCTTAAAGGGAAAAAAAGAGTGACATTGTTATTGATCAAGAATTAAAATCAAATGATGTTTTTATTATACATGTTTAAAAGAAAAATTCCATATACCAAGATCAAATCAGGTAAATATTTTTATTATCAAATGTTGTTATGAATTTTCATAACAAAGGAAAAGAGTGATCAAATGCAAATTGAAGTTAGAACACAGTAAAAGAAAGGTAATATGCATGTTCAATAATGATCAAGTAACAGAGTGCATATGCAAGGGAAGGTAAATAACAATGTGGTTATGATGTATGTTCAGTAATAGTGCATATGCAAGAGTGAAAAGTAAATAACAATGTCATTATTAAATACAGTGTATATGCATTATTAATGATGAAATTAAGATGATAGTGTTATAGTAAAAAAATAATATGCATGTATATAAAAGTGTTGTTTAATAAAAAAGGATATGCATGTTTAATGGTCGAGCTCTGTTTCACAATGATACATATAGGAGTCATGAGCCCATGCTCGAACCCCATGAGTAACAGTCTCATTGGAGGTGATAACTATATATGCTTTTCACTGTTATTGAAGAGAGAGAGACCATAAAATGTAAAGAACTACAGACATTATACATAAAGACATCAACAGTTACGAGCTTGAACTATACAAACCAACAAAATAAACTTATGTGGGGTGTTCTAACACAAAGTGTTCGAGCAAAGGTGGGTAAATGCACAATAATCTGTCACCCCTGGGGACATTTTGGGGGTCAGATTATTGCCATTCTCGGCCGATTTATACTCGGCTGAGTACCTCTCGACCGAGTCATAGTGGCTTCCACGCAGCACCACGCGGTGCTGAGTGGCGCCTGTGTGGCAGAATACTCTCGGCCGAGTCGTACTCAGCCGAGTATGTTTATTGTTTTAAAAGACAAAAAAAGGCCGCTAGCCCCTCATTTGCACTTTGAGGGGCTAGAAGCAAGCGTGTGGGGCTGAATAATGACTACTCGGCCGAGTATTAGGTAGGCCCCCCCCTTTTTTTTTTGGGGTTTGTTTTAATGTTTTATTCTATTTATGCATATGTGTAAAATGATTTTTTTATGTAGCATTAGAATATAATTGTTTTTTTTTCATATTCTAGAAATGAATTGTTTTAGATTTTTTTAATGTAGCATGATAATATAATTGTTTTTTTCTTCATTTTCTAGAAATGAATTTTTTTAGGTTGAATATAAATCTAAGCATAAACGCAAATGCAAACTCAAATTCTGAAACATAAACACAAACACAAACTCAAATTCTGAAACACAAACGCAAACGCAAACTCAAATTCTGAAACATTTAAATGCAACCCTAAACTCAAAATTCTGAAACATAAACGCAAACCCAAATCTTAAATTATGTTCAACATTTATACTTGTAAACTTTAAATCAGGTAAAATCATATAATTTAACCATAACATAAACTAAAAATATAAT